>JANITW010000236.1:56011156-56024596 GCA_027564335.1 Erythroxylum williamsii | reverse complement strand
AATTTTTATTTGGATTAAATTCCTATTCCAAATAGAAATTTAATTTGATTAAAAATAATTTCAAATTCAATTGGATACTATTTTCAATTATCTTAACCCCTTTAATAAAATTTAATTGAAAACAATTTTCAGTAAATTATGCTTCTTACTCATTATAACTTAGGAAAACTCTTTTTAAAAAATTTAACAAGTAAGAAATCCTAATCCAATTAGAAAACAACTTCAAATCTAGTTAGAAATTATTTTTCTTTAATTAGAAAACTATATCTAATATTAAAAGGAAACTATTTTCAAAATTAAATAAAAATACTTTTGAATTTAATTGAAAAATTCCTTTACATTATTTATCTAAAGATTGTTTTTTAATTAATTATAATTTTTTTATAAATTAAAAATATTTTCAAGATTATGAAAGAAATCTTATTTTTCTTAATTAATAAATGAAAACATTTGTCAAAATTTAATCAATAAAAATACCTTTTCTAATAAATCAAGAAATCTATTATTCATATATAAAGAAACAATTTCGAAATAAATAAAATAATGATTCTCTAAATAAGAAAAAATATAATAATAATTCTATAAACAAATAAAATCAATAAATTTAATTTATTTGAATTAAATTTAAATAAATAAATAAATATAATTAAGAATCACCTTTCATAATTATTCAAGAATTTTTTTCTTAATTTTAAAAAGATTGATTAATTAATTTCAATCTAATTGAAAATAATTAAGTTTATTTTACTATTTTAGAAATAGTATGGAAATCCATGTATAGTTCAACTTTTACACTAATAAACTTAATTTCATCAAATCAATAACTATTGAGCAATTTTAATCAAATTATAGAATTTAAGTATGTTTTATACCACTGCTGAAAAATTGAGGAGATATTCAATCCTAATGCAGTAGATTAATAACGAAAATTTTTATTTTGAAATGTCAAAAACCAAAATCACTTTACATTCTATAAAATGATTTATAGAATTAACATAGAAATCATAATATAGGGTAAATCTTAATTCTTACTTCATTTTGAATCTTAATCTTTTTCTTATCATATTTTTCAAAGTGTTTTTTGAAACTAACTCATCTCAAGTATTCTAGTGACATGAATGCTTAGCTTTTAATGGTATCTATGGAATATGTTAAGAGAAATCTATAGCTATTACAGAGAAGGTTAGACAAAGAGTATTAGCATCTTTAGACCTTAACTCTATTTATAATTGGTTCTGAATATTATAGTAATTTAATTAAAATTTGGGATTTAATTAAAATTAAATTCCTAATTTTAATTAAATTTAATTAGAATTATAAATAATTCTAAATAATTACCATTTTTGCCTAAATAAGATCCAATATCTCATATTAATCTTTATTTATTAAACTCATATTTAATTATACAGTTTCTCAAACTTTACAATCAAATCCAACTTGATTAAAATATTTTCTCTCTCTTAAGTCATTCGTTATGTGTGACTCATTAGGCTCCTAAAAATGTTGATAATAAATAAAAATTATAACTCTAAATTATATTTGTGATTAGATAAATTAAACTTATTTAATTCTCTGATTAAACAATTTATATCCATAAATTAAAATTAGCGTCTAATAATAGTTCATGACCACTTAAATATTTATAAATGTCAAAGTGTTTTTCATTAACCTTTTTGTGCATAGATTTTTCATATAATTCGATCCTTTCATTATATAATGCTTCAATAAGACATAGAGCATAGAATTAATATCTACTCTATTTGAGCTCAATCTTGTTAGTTCTCCACTATTAGTAATTGATTCAATTAATGACATTTATAAATTATTTTCAAAGTATTATTCCAGCTTGGCTAAGGGTTTTCGAAACCAATTCTAATTGAGAACAAGGAAACATTCTCCCTAATTACTTTAGGGTTATATTGATAACTCAACTACCTCTATATAGTTCATGTTATCTAATGACAATCGACTAAGTTATCATTGACTAAAATAGGTTATAAGCATTGTCAAAACATAACAATCACTATACAAGATAACTCTGGAGATCTTAAGTCAACGAATCATTTATACAATTATCATAATGATAATTTTCATAGACATACAAATAATATTCCTAATAGATTTCTCATATAGGGTCAACTTAATCAACTTATTATCTAATAAGCACCCATACGTTTGTTTAAGTATCTCTATATTTTAGTGTATAAGATCGACAACTCTCTTCATAAAGAAAAACATAACGTATGCTAATCTTTTTATATTTTTTTAATATCTAGTCTTAATAAAAAATGACTAAAAACAATTTAAGGATAATACATGAACATAATATGAATCTCATAATTAAGATTTCATCATAATTTTACTTTTAATGTACAGATATCTCATGGATTTTATTATATACATTTGAATATGTATAAGATAAATAATTTTTTAAAATTATTTTGCCACTAAACTATAACCAACCGATTAACCTTAATACATAAACCAATATATACCTCAGGACTTACCAATTCCATATTAAAATCTTGAGGACCTCTGCTCCATGTCATCTTAAATCTTTTGTTATAAATTGTCCATATTATTGTTCCTCATGAATATTATTTGTTCTTTACAATGAATGGGGAGAATTTAGGGTCATTATTTTAAAGAATTACATAATTTATGTCTTATTTTTAAAATATTTATTTGTCATGTGATAATAATAATACACGTGTTAGTCACGTAACAAATGGATTAATTAACGTGATTAATTATGAGGTCGTTTAGTTCTACTTTTATTTTTCTGTTGTTGTTTTTTATTTTTGTTTCCCATTTTTGGTTTTTTTTCTAAAAAATAAAAAAAAACCTATTTGGTTTAAATTTGTAATATAAAAATTGAAAACAAAAACCTGTTTAGTTGGGATTTCTAATAAAAATTGAAAACAAAAATGTGTAATATCATTTTTTATTTTTTGTAATTATATTATTATGTGTAATAATTATAATATAGTACATTATATTTTTAAATTAAATAATTATCATTATAGCTAAAATTAAATATATGTAAATCAAATATTATTAAAAAAATTACACATTGATTGTATATAATAAAATTACATAAATTATAAATTATATTAAGTCGTTTTACTCAATAAAATATGTCCATCATAATTACAAAAAAATAAAATATGTCCATCATACCATAATTCTTGAAAACATAATAGTATTATCACTTACAAAAAGAAACATAAATCAATTAGAAATAACATAATCACTTTACATTTGTCTAGCAATTTCATCTCGTTTTCAAGACATACCTTGAAGTTGTGTTGGAGTGATATTATACTCCACTTGAAAATTTGCATCTTTATTTTCACTTCTGCTAATTTATTCTTTATTTTTAGCACAACTTTCAAATAATTCATCATTTTGGCCAATCATTATAATATAATTGTGTATAACACAACAAGCAATAATGATGTATTTTTATTTCTTCATATCATAACTCGACATGTTTTTAAGTATACGAAATCTTGTTATTAAAACGGCAAAACATCTTTCAGTAGCATTTCTTAATGAAAAATGTTTGTAGTTAAACAATTCATGTGGACCTTGAGGTTTTCCTCTGCCTCTATAATCTCGCAAATGATATCTTTGATTTTGATATGGTGAAAAAAATAAGGCATATTAGTATAGCCCGAGTCAACTAAATAGTACTTACCTAGCATAGAAAGAACATAATATTAACAAAAAGATATTAAAAATGAATCATAATTACTATGTTTATTTAAAATAATATAATACCTTGTAGAGGCATAGGAAATTGATTCGCTAGATTTGTCATTGTTTCCAAAAAAACTTAAGAGTCATTTGCAGTACCTTCCCATCTAGCCATTACATATGTAAAACGCATGTCAAATGCGCAACAACACATAATATTTTGGGCTAGATTAATTCTTTTCCCCTTATATGGTATTTGTTCATCAGTCGAAACATATACATCAATATGTGTACCATCTATTGCTCCTATACAGTCCTAAAAATTAAAAAATATATTTAAATAATTTTTAATCATAAGGATATAATTAAAATAGTAATTAAATATATGAATGTACCTGAAAATATGAAAAGAATTTTGAATTATGTTGAATCTCAGGAGGTGTATTAGTAAACGATGGTAGAGTAATGACTCTTTTTGCAAGACAATTAACTACATATAAGACTTTTTGAAAGTACTTTGAAATTGTCCAGGTCGAATGTTGGAAGCGCTCTGCATTGACTCTAATTGTCTTACTATGCCTTATAGTCATAAAAAAATTGCTACTTGTTCCTCTACAGTCAAATAATTTGTTGCCTTTAAGTCTCCTAAACTCTTCAACTCATCACATAAGCTCAAGAAGATTATCTTTCTCATTCTTAAGTTTTCATAAATCCTTTTAGGGGTTTTTATTCAAAAGTTTTAATATCCAATCATGACCTGGTAAAGCAGAAATTTTACAAGATTGCTTTTGTAAATGAAAATAGCTGTTCTCTCCCCCAGCTACAGAAATAATGATTACTTTTTTCAGTTCATCATCAAAATCTGATTCGAAATCTGATAAGAAATCCATGTATCTACAATGTCAATATTAAATAATCAATAAAATATTCAATCAAGTATATTTAATCAAATATAGAAAAAAATTCATATAAAATATAAACTTAAAATTAAGTCAAATATTCACACAAAGCATAAACTTAAAATGTTCAAAATATGAAATAGTGCTTAATATAAAAGTGTCAAATCAGTAAGAATTTGATATGCAATAACATGAAAATATAACTAAAGAGACATAATCCAATCCACCTTCTTTATTTGTGTCATCTTCAAAAAAATATCCCTATAAAGTGGAGAATCATATAAAGCCTTCACAGTTTTTCAATATTACATACCGTCAACACCCAATTCATCTAAAGAATTTAGACATTTCATCATTATGTGAGACTTTTGAGATCTATTATCTGCAGTGGATGAAGTTTCACTTAGTTTTTTTCTCAAGTAAATCATTCTTCCTTCTTGATTGTTCACTAACTATAAGTAAGGCTTCTTCTATAATGTTATAATGTGTCTTTTTTGTTTTCTTGTTCTTAGGAGACTTCTTTCTCTAGACGGAGAACTATTATCTTGATCTTCTTTTCCATTATATAAGTAATCTTCATCAATATCATTTCCATGTTCTTCTTTTGTACTATTCGATAAAGATTTAGTTGATGGATGTGTATGCACATCAGTTGCAGTAGTATCTCCAAAAATATGACACAAGTCTAAAAATTCCTTACATCCTTTTTTCTTGAATATGTGAGCCATTTTGTGCACCTATAATGACGAAAAAGATATATGAGAATGAATATTGTATAATATGATATATTAATAAAACAAAAGACATATTTTACCTTAAATAGATTTTCCCAACATTCATTTGTAGCATCAACTTCACTAGCAAAAGAGTTGTAACTGATTTCTGTTTCTTTGAGTAAGTTCTTAAAATTATTCAATCTGACCTTTAATCTATTGTACTTATTCTTCAATTGACTATCAGTATACTCCTTATTGTTTGAAGCCATGCTTTAATATTCTTTCAACTAGATTTGGAAAAGATAGTAGTCGTTTGATTTTTCTTCTTCACCTCTTCAACCATTAAGGAGATTAAATACATCTCTATAGTATCATTCCATACTCCATCTTTTTCATTTACTTCCATACAATTATTGTAATCATTCATATTGTTCAAGCCTTCCATCAATAAATGTAATAACATATAAGTGACATCAATCACAACAATTTCGACAAAGTATTAAATGCTAAATATGGTTCAAAATAAACAAGTGACAACTATAACAATTTCTAAAAAATATTTGGTGTCTCAACTTGTACACAAATTAGATTTTCACTATATGTGAAAACCTAGTAGCAAAATCACTACAGTAAATTATTTATACATTCTTTCAGTTCGGTTTCAGTTTCAAGTAATAGGCCACTTCAATAACATTCATGAACAAATCCATTTAATGTAAGTACGGTAACATATATATCAAATTTATTGTTTTAGTTTTTCACAATAAGCTATTGTGTTAAGATAAGAACAACTTAAACTATGGTTTCAAAGCCTTTGCCATATTAAATGATGTAAAGACTTGCAAACTTAAAGATATTATGAAGACAATAAATTAGGTGAAGATTAGGCTTTACCTTTGATAAAGCCTTTGCCATGACGTGAAGAAATGGCTTGGATAAAGTGCTACATTAAATAGCATTAAATGATGTGAAGATAAAGTGAAGACTAGGCTTGTAAGAAGATAGGCTCCATGCTAAAGACACGAGGATGAGAAGTGAAGAAGGATAAAGTCTCTGCTATATTAAATAACATTAAAGGATGTGAAGACAAACAAAGAGTAGGCTTTGTAAGAAGATAGGCTCCACGTTAAAGACATGAGGATGAGAAGTAAAGAGGCTTTGTAAGGATAAAGTTTATGCTAAATAGCATTAGATGATGTGAAGAAAAAATAGTGCTAAAGACGTGGTGATGAAAAGAACAAGGAGAGAGAAGAACATGAAGTCCAAGAATTCAGCTACAAAACATAAGGAAGAAGAAATCACGTATAGTTGTCTCGGATTTCAAATCATAGTTGTTCACAATGTTGTTTATATATGTTGATCACCGTTCACAGTATTGGTTCTTTATAAATAATAAGATGATGTCGTTGTTATGTTTAGCTGAAACAAAAACTGAAGAGCTGAATGTTAGGTTCCTCTACGCCTTGTTCTGATTAACATATTCAAGTTTTGTGTTGGTTCTTCATATCTCTTTATATTTTCACAATTTTCATATCTCTTCTTCATCCCCCCTAGTTTTTCTATTTTGTTATGGGTCTGATCTTATGAACAAGAGAGACAAGAGAAATCATAGAAGCAACAAATAAATATGAAAACAAACTTAGAGATATTGCAACATCAGTGAAGACATAGAGACGATGCAAAAGAGAGAAAAACCTCTGGTGAAGACATAGAAGACAACGCAAAAGAGAGAAAAACCTTGTTTTTGTGAAAAAATGTTTATGAAAACTTGTTTTTAGAAATCACGAAAACGTTATTGTTACATTTTCATAAAATAGTTGTCGTTTTTTATTTATAAAAACGAAATATAAAAACGTGTTTAACCAAACACGATTTTAATATTTGTTTCTTAATTTACAAAAACCACAACGATAAACCTTTAAAAAATGAAAACAAAGAGGCCTTAAACAAATATTAATATTCATGTCTTGTAAGTATTAGGAAATAGGACAGTAGATTTAAATCACAACTTTGTTTGATTTAATGTTATATGTCTTCGTTTGGGAAAAAACTTTTATTGTTACCGAGAAGTTATCTACATTTGTAGCTTTTTGTGACGTTTGGAGAGATTTTATTACGGAGTTATCTATTTTATGTCCTTAGAGACATAAGTCATTATGTGAATGGTATTTGTTCAAGTATTCAATCTATTGACTATTAAGTGTTAGATTACTACAGTTCAAATTTTTGAATGCTTCATTTGACTTTTTAACAAGTCTATTCCACATTCAAATTGTTTCCTCTACATTATTAATTTAATTTTCATTTATTTTGTAGATAAATGGAGGGAAGTTTAAGTACTTCTGATAATTTAATCGCTTCAAGTTTAGAAAGAATTGATGATCCAGCTTGGGCTCATACTAGATTCATTTTTGGAATGAAGAATCATACTATTTGTTTATATTGCAAAAAATATTTAAAAGGTGAGGGAATCGCTATATTAAAGAAGCATTTGGTTAGGAGCAAACGTGATGTGAAGTCTTGTAAGAAAGTGAGTCATGATGTGAAATAGTAAAAGAGTATCAACATTAGAAAGATAGGAAAAAAATATTGCACTACGAAATTGATCATGGAAGTTTCTCTATTGGTGGTAAGGATGATATTGGGGATGTTGAATGTGGTAGTATTTCTACCTAACAAAAATAAAATGTTACACCTGATGTTATGAAAAGAAAAAGATATATGTCTAATATTTTTGTACCACAAATAACTCCTAAAGCTTAACCTTCAATCCATAACGGCTTACAGTCTAAAGAAGTGGCTCATAATGTAACACCTACTTACCCCTGGGAGGATATACAGATGTCACACAAAATATTACTAAAACAATCCAAAACATGTTAAAGCATTTCTAGAAACTCAAGTAACATACATTTCATGTCATATGTTGGGTCATATTCAGAACATATTATACACATGGTACTTATCACATACAAGCCTTAAACCCAAATCTAACCATTATTAAGGTTATTATAAACCATAAAAAATACAAATTCCAATATGTCTCATTACATTAAATTCAACTCAAAAATAAACTGAACATTTCCAAAGCAAAACACAATCTCCTTGGCCACTGGGTTGTCTTTATCCCAGTCTTCAAACCTTCTTATCAGAACCTACACGGAGGTAAAACTACTGTGTTAAGTATAAAGCTTAATGGGGAAATAACTAAACAAGATACAATTTGGCGATTATTTTTGATAGTTGTCTAACATTTACATATACAGAATTAGATCACATTTCAAGTAATATTTATTTGTTCATATTAAAGTGCAATCCAAACAATATATATCTTAAAACAGAATATAACATATCAAAACATGATATAATTGTTTCAGAGCAAAACTTACAAGCATTAGAACATAATACCATAATATCATAACCAAATTTTAAAGTACTAGAATAGAAATTATCTATATCAAAACAATATCTAATTATATCAGAATAGAGCTTAGTTATTTTAGAACAGAGCTTGATTATATTAGAACTGAGCATGTAACATAATACAAAAAAAGTTAGCACGTTAATCCTTTTTACAGAAGTGGGTAACGAGACCGGAATAGAATATACCCATGTTTGGTATCTAAAATAGAAGAGACTTAAGTCTCTAAAACATAAGACATAAAAGTGTCTAAAATCAGAAGACGCAGGAGTGTTTGGCACAGAAGATACCTTAGTGTTTGGTTATAGAAGACATCTTAGTGTCTAGTTATAGGAGCAACTGCAGAACCTTCTAGGCATACCTATTTACCCATGACTAGGACTTGGCAGTTTTAAAAAATATATATTTTAGATTTCAGAATCATATGCAAAAGTTGTAGTGCATAAAATATGTCTTTATTCCATTTTTCTCAAATTGAACATAATCTCGCATATCCAACAACTTAACATACCTCATGAACATAAACATTTGCAATAATGTACCAATAAATGCATTATGTATTTACATATTATATATAATCACACAAATTCTCAATTCACAAATATTCATATTCAATTCTCATCATATAAGCCCTTTAAAACACATTTGTGTTCATAAGGACACATTCATCCTTGAACACACCATACGTTTCAACATCAGACATATTATTTACTAACCATACATTCCTTAAGTAATTACCTCAATTAACAATCCATAACTAAATTAACCTTTACTCAATTAATATAACCTCAATTTAAGTTCATTTCAATCCTTAAACATGTCCAATAAAGTGCTAACGTACCAAATAAAATGACCTAACCTTATATAGTTCAAAAATTACACAAAACCAAGTTTTTCACCTTCCTAACCATTTCACAAGGCCGTGGGAATGTGCCTTATAAATCCCATGATCGTGGGATGAGTGAACCTTTGTGAACCGAAGGTTCACTCACCCACAACCTTCAGTTGGTTTCTAAAACTTAACTTCTTCACTTCCATTCAACACACCTTCACTAAAGTCCATCAATTTCACTTCAATTCTGCCTTATTCATGCTTCAATACCTCATCAAATTCATGTCCAAACTAATTAAAAAATCATTCATGAAGCATCTCACAATCTATGATCTTTTAGGTATCAACATCCAAAGCAAAAGCTATCAAACAAGTATCATGTTCCAAACTTCAATTCATCATCAATTCAAGCCATATTTTATCCAATTCAAGCATCAAAAAATTGATATTATAGCATGTAATCAAGTTTAGCATTCCCTTACCTTCTTAACTTAAAATTTTAACTCCAAAGAACCAACTAATCCAGCCTTTCCAAGCAATCAGCATACATCTAAGATCAAGGTGCAAATTTCAGTACTAACAAGACAGTAGTACAAAAAATAGCAGGACCTAATTCTTGATGCAGTAACTTACAAAGATTCCAAGTGAAGATTGTAATATCTCATTTTTCGGAATATGCTTAAGGTTTAACCCTAGATTAAATATTGCATATACATGCATAACATTAGCATTCATGCACGAATTGATAGTTGAACACATTACAAGTTAGCATATGCTCTTAATTGACTTATTCTGGGGTATGAAAAATGATAAGTGATTATGATGTGAATTGTGATATGGTATGTCTTAAATTTTAGTACGTTTGGATTTCAATTAGTAAATTGGGAATTAAATGTTATAGATTGGGAAATTGATAGATAAAAATATACATTTGGACTAGGACATATGCCAAGTGTTATGGTAAATTGATACATGAAAAATTTAAATGATTTAGCCTATCATTGACTGACATTTGACATAGTTAAATTGATGACAAATGGACTAGTAATTATTTGACAAATGGTAGTTGTGCTTAAGTGACAAGTGGCCTACTATAAATCTGACATGTGGTAATATATATATAGGATAAATGGACTGCATGCAAAGGTGACAAATGCCAATGTACAAAGGAGATCCCTAGCATCCAAGGTGTTACCTTTCTGTAGGAGTGATTTTTGTTTATACTAATTTCTTCTTCTTTCTTCTTCTTACACCACCAAAACTCTCTCACCCTTACATCTATGCTTGTGTCCAATTTCTACACAATAATCCATGTTTTTACCCTTCACAAAATAGCTAAATAACTATTTGATTGTTGTTGTTTTATCATAGCTGAAAGACATCTAATCCCACCTTGAATGTGTGATGTTTCTGCTTTCTTAGAGTACTGGATTAGCTTGATCTTCTGGCTTGGAATTGAAGTTAAACATGTAAATGATTAGTGTTTATAGAATGTTATGATAGAGAATTGATGATGATGAATTACGATGAATTGCATATGATGTTGATGATTGATAGTGCTAGAATATTTTAGCTGTAGTGTTTTCACTGAACATGTATCGCTATTTTAGCACAAGAAAGATCATGAACAAAAGGGGTCATGAAGAGGCTACATGAATGTGCACAAGCACGATCAAGACAGTGAAGGTGTACTGCTGTTTGACAACTTTGAACACCTTTCACTCTTTTGATCATAACTTCTTCTCCTGACCTCCGATTGACTTGAAATTTGGAACACATTGCTCTTACTCTCCACCAAATTTTATTGTCATCTAAATTCATTAAGAATGGATTGTTGTTTACCAAATGTTCAAGTCTAAAATTTTGGAGATGTTATAAGAATGAATGAGAGTTTGGATATTGTATAATCATATAATGTTAGAATAACATTAGTGAATGATTGATTGATGATATTATAATTTATTGAGGTGTTCACATAAGTTCAAATTAGACATATATGAGTTTTGAAGTATGAATGATTATAAAATGTAAATTAAGGAAATATATTCAGAATAGTCATTAAACATGCATTGAATATGACATAAGTATATATGTGCACAAATGAATAAGTATTTGATTGATCGACTTTGTAATGTGAATTATATGTGAATTGTCTAATTTTAGATGCTAAAGTTGGAAGTCAGTCATACATAGCCGGACCATCCAGCAATAGCATAAATTGGAGCGCATTGTGAGTCAACGTATATGATCTTCCTAGGATTAATTTATTCTATTTAACTTATAATTATTGAATTGTTTGATATTTGTTTGTGAATTTTGAACTTTAATGGTCTGAGGAGGTTGATATTCAGGAATGTACTGGAAGTGTTCTGTTTGCATTTGAAATTTGAATGATATTTGTTTGCATTTGAATTCTAAATGACATCTGAATGCTCAACAAAAGTTGAATGCCGAACTGGGGTCTGATGAATATAAGATTTTGTCTATACAACATAAGTGAATGTTGTTTAGAGCATATTCTGTTATTTGATGCATTTCATAAAATGCATGTTCAAACAAAGGCGTTATGATCAGAGTAGCTAGTCTGAAAGAGCTTTAAGCTCAGAATTCTGCACATAGAGCTTTGTTCTATAATTTCTACTTTTGACTGACCCCAATGGGCCAGTATTTATGTCTGTATCTGAAAGGCACTCGATCACAAAAAATAATAATGAATCTAGAGTCTTATATGTATCTGTATTTGTGTATATATGATTATGAATCTTTTATGAAATTGTGATGATAAAGTGATGTGCCTTGATAATGTGATTGTTTGGATTATTCATTTTTTGAAAGAATGTATGTGAAATTAGTTAGGTGTGTGATATTTATGTATTTGACCTGAGTGAGATCATCAATGGTGGTTCACTCATTGAGTTCCCAAAACTCATCAAAAATTACAACGTGACTTTTAAAGTACAAGACAGGAGACTAGTTCCTAAGATTGTCCAGAGGAACATTTTGGATTAAGTTATGACTCAAAGGTCTGTTAGCTGACATCAGAGTAGTTGTAGTTTGTGTATTTTGTAGTTTCTTTGTCAGGTAGAACTTTTGTATAAGGATTGTAAATATTTTTTTCAATGAATATAGTGTAAACTTTTGTCAATGAATGAAAATAAGTGGGAGGATGGGAAAGCGAAAGTGAGGGGTTTAGGTCTTCGAATGTAAGCAAGACGAGGGGGGTTGGTGAGCTCTTGAATTTGGTGGTTTTACCAAATAGCAATAGGTGGAGTGGAGGTGGTGGTAGGCAGGCAGTTGGAGGTTAAAGGAAGATAGTAACTTAGAAGATGGGGAGTTCTAGAAGATTTGAAAAGAGTGGGTTTTTGCTTTTTCCTAGTGTTCTTGTTCCTGCTGCACATCACGTTTAGGCCTTGAATATAGGTACTGTTTATGCTTTTTCATTATTTTGATGAAATTGGTGTAAGACGTGCAGCTGTTTGTCATGGAATAGCATTTCCCTTTTCTTTGTACAACAAATGGGTTTTCTCTTGAACGACTCGTATAGAGGAAAACTCTCTACTCATCGGAGATATCATGTCTTTTGCTACTCTTCTTCTTCCGGTATGACTTATATTCTTCTTTTTTGGATAGTATATGGAATAATGGGACAGATGATCCTATTTTAAGAGTTATATTAGGCATATGAGCTCACAGCAGGCTAATGCATTCGATTCAATTAGATGACTACTTGTAACATCCCACCCCCTACTGGAAGGGTAAAATAGGAAATTTGTCATAGGATGGGATTGATAGGGAATAATTAGTACTGTTCATGCATAATAGGATTGATACACAGTATCAATTGTGCACATGGAATTACTGTATATGCATTCA
>JANITW010000236.1:55998354-56011056 GCA_027564335.1 Erythroxylum williamsii | reverse complement strand
TTATATTTTTAAATTAATTAATTATCATTATAGCTAAAATTAAATATATGCAAATCAAATATTATTAAAAAATTACACATTAATTGTATATAATGAAATTACATAAATTAGAAATTATATTAAGTCATTCTAATCAATAAAATATGTCAATCATAATTACCAAAAAATAAAATGTCCTTCATACTATAATTCTTGAAAATATAATAGTACTATCATTTACAAAAAGAAACATAAATTAATTAGAAATAATATAATCACTCTACATTTGTCTAGTAATTTCATTTCGTTTCCAAGACATACCTCGAAGTTATGCTGGAGTGATATTATACTCTAATTGAGAACTTGCATCATCATTTTCACTTTGACTAATTTGTTCTTCATTTTAGCATAACTTTCAAATAATTCATCGCTTTGTCCACACATTCTAATATAGTTGTGTATAACACAATAAGCAATAACGATATATTTTTATTTTTTATATCATAACTTGGCATGTTTTTAAATATAGGGAATTTTGCTTTTAGAATGCCAAAAAATCCTTCTCCTAAACTCTTCAACTCATTACATAAGCTCATGAAGATTGTCTTTCTCATTCTTAAATTTTCATAAATCCTTGTAGGATTTCCATTCAAAAGTTCTAATATCCAATCATGACCTAGTAGAGTAGAAGTTCTACATGGTTGCTTTTGTAAATGAAAATATTTGTTCTCTCCCGCAGCTAGAGAAATAATTATTAGCTTCTTCAGTTCATCATCAAAATCTGATTTGAAATCTGATAAGAAATCCATGTATCTACAATGTTAACATTAAATAATTAATAAAATATTCATTCAAGTATATTTAATCAAATATAGAAAAAAAATACTCATACAAAATATAAACTTAAACTTAAGTCAACTATTCATACAAAGCACAAACTAAAAATGTTCAAAATATAAAATAGTGCTTAATATAAAAGTGTAAAATCAATAAAAATTCAATATGTAATAACATGAAAATATAACTAAAGTGACATAATCCAATCCAGCTTCCTTGTTTGTGTCATCTCCAAAAAAAATATCCCTATAAAGAGGGGCATTATGTAAAGCCTCACAATTTTTCCATATTGCAAACCATCAACACCCAATTCATCTAAAGAATTCAGGCATTCCATCATTATGTTAGACTCTTGAGATCTATTCTATGCAGTAGATGATGTTTCCCTCAATTTTTTCTCAAGTAAATCATTCTTCCTTTTTGATTGTTCACTAAAAATAAGTAAGACTTCTTATACAATATTAGAATGTGTCTTCTTTACTTTCTTATTCTTAGGAGGCTTCTTTCTCGTAGACAGAGAACTTTTATCTTGATCTTCTTTTCCATTATACAAGTAATATTCATCAATATCATTTCCATGTTCCTCTTCTATACTAAACGATGGAGATTTAGTTGATGGATGTGCATGCACACTAGTTGCAATAGTATCTCCAAAAATATGATACAAGTCAAAAAATTCCTTATATCCTTTTTTTTTTTTGCATCTGTGAGCTATTTTATGCACCTATAATGATGAAAATGATAAATGAGAATGAATAGTATATAATATGATGTATTAACAAAACAAAAGACATATTTTACCTTAAATAGATTTTTCCCAACATTCATTTGTAGCATTAACTTCACCAGTAAAAGAGTTGTAACTGATTCTCATTTCTTTAAGTAAGTTCTTGAAATTCTTCAATCTGGCCCTTAGTCCATTATACTTATTCTTTAATTGAATATCAGTATACTCCTTATTGAACTTTGTTTGAAGCCCTTTTTTAATATTCTTCCAACCAGATTTCAAAAGGGTTTTCGTCGTTCGATTTCTCTTCTTCAACCATCAAGGAGATTAAATACATCTTTATAATATCATTCCATACCCCATCTTTCTCATTTACTTCCATACAATCATTGTCATCATTCATATTGTTCAAGCCTTCCATAACTAAATGTAATAACATATAAGTGACATCAATCACAATAATATTTACAAATTATTAAATGTTAAATATAGTTTAAAATAACCATGTGACAATGCATTGTACTCCACACTTAAAAAAACATTGGTTCTTTACATTAACAAAAGGTATTACATCAAGACAATAAAGTCATGTGACAGCTATAAAAATAGGAATACTTGTGAAGACTTGCATGAAAGGCAAGTAAATGCATTTAATGTGTCAACAGTTGCATTTAATGTATGAACACACGTGAAAGCTAAAAGCTTGCATGAAAGGCACGTAATGCATTTAATGTTTCAACAGTTGCATTTAATGCATGATCATTTTTTTTAATTTTAAAGATGAATCCAGGCTTTTCATTAAAAAAACGTCACAAGACAAGAAAATGGAAGGAGAAAGAGTGAGAGCTCCAATGGTGATTGGTGTGGTGGTGATGGGGTTTTTGACGAGGCAGGTCATCGCAAAGTCTTTCAGTGACTGTTACAAAAATTGTGTACTTCTATGTGCCATTTCATCATCCAAATCTGTTGTTTCATGTGCCTGAAAGATTGTATCTTCAACTCCAGTTCTATCTTGGATAGCTTCAGTGTTCAAAGAAAACCAATGTTCGCAATCTCTGCACACTTCAGTGCACTTATCCTACTTGCACAAACGTCACTTATAGGGACAGGCCCATCAAGGTGGCTTCCTTTCTCAGTTCACCTGCTTCAATGGTGGTTTCATGTACTCACAGCTCTATTTTTAGTTGGAATGGTGGTTGTTTGGAGTTTGGATGGGTGCACCATAAAGAGTTTTATTGAGTCGTGGAGGTTCAAGCAACAATTAACCTCGAAAATCAGCTTACTACCAGTAAAACCAATAAATCTGACCCAAAAAAACCACGGACGTTTCACTTTATCGACCAATGTCACTCACACCCCACAATCCAATTACAGTAGTACCAACATCATCAACGTTAGTTACAGTAGTCAGACCAACAACGTCTCTGCTCATAATGTTTCGGATGGGTTTTCACATAAATCAAGGATGCAAGAATTAGGAGCTCAGGTGAAGTGGGTATCAACTGAATTGGAGCAAAACTTGACTTCAAAATGGTTGTCTTTTCAATTCCATGGTACTGCAAACACAAAAAGTTGAAGAAACCTATAGCTTATAGCCTACAGCCTCCCATAAACACTAGTGGTTTCCAAAACTTATCCATAACTAATACCTATTTCGGTTTAACTAACATAATTCTCTACATTGCTATTAAGTTTATAAGTTATGCAGTAAGCAAAAAGAAGGTAGGTGATGGACGTGTGTTTTCTTGCGTAAATACGAAGAAGAGAAGGTGATGGACGTGTGTATGTTTCAACGCAAATAATAGTAATATTTGTCGAGCAATGGGTCAGAAAACACAAATAACCATATACGAAAACAAACCTGAAAATTGCGTGATGTGATGAGCTGCAAAAGATAGCAGAAGACGTAGTTTCGTTGATTTCTATGTACAAGACCTTTTAACAGTGGAAGAGGCTGAAGACGCATGTAGCGCAAGGAAACTAGTTATGAAAACTTGTTTTAAAAATACACAAAAACTTGTTTTAAAAACGTACGAAAACGTTATTTTTTTGGTTTTTACAAAGTGTCTGCGGTTTTCTTATTTTTGAAAACGAAAAATGGCAATATCCTCGACCAAACAAGTTTTAACGGACTGTTTCTTTTTCTTAAATGACAACCAAAAACTAAAAAAAAAACAAAACCAAACAACCCCATATTAACATAATTAATTGTGATTTGTAAATTAGTTTTAAAAGAAATTAAAAATTAAAATATGTTATTATCATCTTTCATATTTCAAATTATAATTATAAAATTAAGTAAATTTTAATATTTATAATTAATTCTAATAAAATTGTAGATTATAAAGATTACTTACGTGCTAAAATGAATAAAAAATTATGACTTACTTTAGCATAAATTAGGTTTTCAAATTGGATTCCCAAATTATAATATAATGTAGCTTAATTTTTTTATATAGGTAATTAATAATTTATGTTTAGAAAATTTAAAAATAAAAAGTTGTAAATTACATGTGCGCACTTAATAAAAGTTGTTAACTTTGAGTTGTATTTAATATAAAAGGAATATTTTTGTATTAATATGTTAAAATATATATAATTGAAGTTAATTTTAATAATTTTATTGAATTTACAAATAAAATTTACATATATGTTATATCGGAAACTTGTAACTTGTGACATGCTATAGATAAAAGAACTAAAACTTAAATGCTACAATTAATTGTTGATTCTAGTAAAAAAAGAAAGTAAAAGGTTTAAATTGAACCCTAATGCTTTCACTTTAATTCAACTTAAACTCAAACTTGTTGACATGATAAGAAAGAACTGTAACATTTTATAAATGTAAAATTTGAACATCAAATTAACTTATCTATTGATCCTCTATTACAAAAATCATATATGGGTCCTTTGTTAATTCTGTATATTACATAGCAATTGAAGTCTAAAAATTGAAAAAGAAAAACTTTTTTCCTTCTCTCTCCTCTTCTTTCCTTTCCTCTTCGCTCTCTCTTTCTTTCCTTACATCTCTTATAGTTAACCATTTATACTGAACAAAATAGTGAACATGTCCTTGCAAGTTTGAAGGCAAATGACAATGCCTTATCCACTCCTTTGTATCTCTTTTAACAATGCTTCATTCATCTAACTTAGTAGTTGATTTTTGCATATAAGTCTTAAGAGAAACAATAATGCAATAATATTAAAATAATTTTTAGCAACAAGGTCATGAAAATGAGGAGCACATTACACGACCAAATGAGGATTAATACCTGCATATTGCCTATGAGATGTGCAAATATAACTAAACCCACAATGCGTAATCCAATGTTAAATAAAGTTTTAGATTTGTAAGTGCTTGTCATCAGGGTTTGCCTATAGGAACTAAATGAGAAGAATTTGCATACACCAAAGTGAGGGCTTTCAATATGTATAAGAAAACTAGTAGAATATTGAAGACGGAATACTATACCTTAGATTCCTTAAGCCCCATTAAAGGAAATAGAAGTATTTATCGTTGAAAGTTGCTACTATGACATGATTAATGAAGGCATCAACCAATATTCTAAATTGAAAATGTTCATCGTGTTTAGTAACACAATTAGTTAACAGATGAGTGACTAAGCCAAGCTTGGCGTGAAAGATCTTCCTTATTACTATAATCTAGAAAAGTAACATCACAAGAAGGATAGTATATATATCATTTTTCTCCTACAATGTTGCTCCTAACACTTATGTTACTACTGAATGGATGCCAAATACCATATAGTTCCAAAAACCTACATTGACATTTATGATAAATCAAATAGATAAAATATTCTTGTAGCATATCAGTTAAGTTGTAGGATCAACTTCGAAAACCATATAAATAATGGTCATATATTAAGTTTTAACATTAAAATTTGGGATTAAGCCCCTATAATATCATCATCTAACAGTGGCAAAAAGCAAGAAGCTTATATAGCTAAGAAGTACATAGAAAAGTAGATTCTATGTCAATCTTGACTAAGAATTCTTGGCCACAACCCTTGTAGCTTTCACAAATTGATTTTTTAGAGGGAATATAACGATAAATCTGGGAATATACTGGAGGATACATTAAGAACAAAGTCAGATTTGAAGTATCAGATGGCAATGGCTCTTGAGTTTATGACTAGTTGTCCTTTGTCAAAAGCGGAAGAACTATGAGTTGAAAATTTGTTTGAAACTTGATGAGGACATGAAAGAAGAAAGAAGAGGTCAGTGATGGTGTGAGCAAAATTGACCCTAATTTTAAGAGGGATTTGCGTCAATGATGGGAAGGTCAAAATAAAGAGGGTAAAAAATAACACAATAATTTTAAGGAAGAATAAAATAAATGATGAATATAGAACTTAAAGAGAAAGAAAGGGAGAGAGAGAGAAAGGGGAGGAGAGAGGAAAAAAATTTTATATAAATTTTTAGACTTTAATTGCCACGTAATATACAGATTTAACAAGATACCCATAAAATGTGCCATGTATGCTTTTTATAATGAAAGATTAACAAATAATTTAAGTTGATGTTCAAATTTAACGCTTATAAAATGTTAAGGTTCTTTTTGAATGTGTCAAAATGTCTAAGTTTCAATTGGATTATAAATAGAAAAGGTCTTGTTAAATCATAACTATTGCAATCTTACATTACACAATTCAATTGTTTAGAAGGAATATGACGATAAATTTAGGAATGTATTGGAGGAGACATCAAGAATAAAGTCATTTTTGAGGTATCAAATGGCTAAAACTCTTGGGTCTATGACTAGTTATCCTCTGCCAAAAACTTGAGAACTGAGAGTCATAAAAGTCATGCAAAACTTTGATAAGAAAAGAAGATGTCAATGACAATATGAACAAAGTTGACCTAAATGTTAAGAGGGATGTCATAAGTGAGGCAAGTGCCAATGCCAAGGATGGAAGATCGAAATAAAAAGGGAAAAATAATGTGATCATTTTAAGGAAGAATAAAAGAAATGATGAATAGAGAACTTGAAGAGAAAGAAAGTAAAGAGAGAAATGGGAGGAGGGAGAAAAAAGATTATTTTTTATTTTTTAGATTTAAATTGCCTCGTAATATATAAATTTAATAAAGTAACTATAAAAAGTGCCACATATGCTTTTTATAACGAAAGATTAACGAATAGGTGAAGTTGATGTTCAAATTTAATGTTTATAAATGTTAAGGTTCTTTTTGAACGTATCAAAATGTTTAAGCTTAAACTAAATTTTGGTGAAAACATTACGGTGTAGTTAAGAACATAATTATTGCAATCTTACGTTTCACAATTTCATTTTTTAGAAAGAACATGACAATAAATGTTGGAATCATTTGGGGGAGACATAAAAAACAAAGTTAGATTTGAACTATTGAATAACAATGGCTCTTGGGTCCATGATCAGTTGTCCTTTGTAAAAAATGCGAGAACTGGGAGTCAATAAAAGTCGTGTGAAACTTGATGAGGATGTGAAAGAAGAAGAAGAGGTCAGTGACGGTATGAGTGTAGTTGACCCACATGCGAAGAGAGATGTCATTGGTAAGGCACAATAGTGCCAATGATGGGAAGGTAGAAATAGAGAGGGTGAAAAAATAAGACAATCATTTTAAGGAAGAATAAAAGAAACAACAAATAAAGAACTTAAAGAGAAAAGGTGGGGGGGGGGGGGGGGGGGGGGGAGAAGAGAGAGAGAGAGAGAGGAGAGGAGAGGGAGAGAAGTTTATTTTTTTTTATTTTTTGGGCTTCCATTGCCACGTAATATACAAATTTAACAAAGGATCCAAAAAAAGAGCCACATATTTTATAATGAAAGACTAACAGATAAGTTAAGTTGTTGTTTGAATTTTAACAACATATCAAAATGTTTAAGTTTAAACTAAATTCTGGTGAAACGTTAGGGTCCAGTTAAGAACATAACTATTGCAATCTATGTTTCACAATTCCATTGTTTAAAAGGAATGCGAAAATAAATCTAGGAATGTACTGGGGATACATTAAGAATAAAGTTAGATTTAAGGCATCGAATGGCAATGGATTTTGGGTCCATGACCAGTTGTCCTTTATTAAAAATACGAGAACTGGGAGT
This sequence comes from Erythroxylum williamsii, assembly GCA_027564335.1. Classification (NCBI taxonomy): domain Eukaryota; kingdom Viridiplantae; phylum Streptophyta; class Magnoliopsida; order Malpighiales; family Erythroxylaceae; genus Erythroxylum; species Erythroxylum williamsii. Next base: position 56,003,415 of record JANITW010000236.1, on the reverse strand, counting down.
CAACAAATTTTGTGTGAAACTTAATGAGGGCATGAAAGAAGAAGAGGTTAGTGATGGTATGAGTGAAGTTGACCCAAATGCTAAGATGGATGTAATTGGTGAGGTAGGCATTAGAGCCAATGATGGGGAGGTAGAAATAGAGAGGGTTAAAAAAAACACAATCATTTTAAGAAAGAATAGAAGAAACGATAAATAAAGAACTTAAAGAGAAAGAAAGGGAGGGAGAGAGCGATAGAGGAGAGGAGATATAAAAAAAGATTATTATTATTTTTTTATTTTTTGGACTTCAATTACCTTGTAAAATACAAATTTAACAAAGGCCCACAAAAAAGTGCCACATGTGCCTTTTATAACGAAAGATTAACAGATAAGTTAAGTTGATGTTCAAATTTAATGTTTATAAAACGTTAAGGTTCTTTTTGAACATATCAAAATGTTTAAGTTTAAGCTAAATTATGGTGAAAACATTATGGTCTAGTTAAAAACATAACTATTGCAATCTTACGTTTCACAATTCGATTGTTTAGAAGGAACATGACAATAAATGTATGAATGATTTGGGGGAGACATCAACAACAAAGTCAAATTTGAGGTATTGAATGGCAATGGCTCTTAGGTCCATTACCAATTATCCTTTGTCTAAAATTGTGAGAATTGGGAGTCATTAAAAGTCGTTCGAAACTTTATGAGGACATGAAAGAAGAAGAAGAGGTCAGTGACAGTGTGAGTGAAGTTGAACCAAATGCTAAGAGGAACATCATTGGTGAGGTAGGCATTAGTGCTAATGATGGGAAGGTAGAAATAGAGAGGGTAAAAAAATAACACAATCATTTTAAGGAAGGATAGAAGAAATGACAATAGAGAACTTAAAGAGAAAGAGAGAGAGAGAGAGAGACAGAGAGAGGAGAGGAGAGGAGAGGAGAGAGGAAGAAAGAGTTTACTTTTTATTTTTGAACTTCAATTGCTACATAATATATAAATTTAACAAAAAACCCATAAAAAGTTCCATATATGCTTATATAAAGGAAGATTAATAGATAAGTTAAGTTGATGTTCAAATTTAAAGTTTATAAAATATTAACGTTTTTTTTAACGTGTCAAAATATTTGAGTTCAAATTAAATTTTGGTGAAAACATTAGGGTCCATACTGGAACATAACTATTACAATCTTAGGTTTCACAATCCAATTGTTTAGAAAGAACATGACAATAAATCTAAGAATGTATTAGAGGAGACATTAATAACAAAGTCATATACGAAGTGTCAAATGAAAATGTCTTTTGGGTCTATGAGCATTTGTCCTTTGCAAAAACACGCGAGAATTAGAAGAGAGAGAGAGAGAGAGAGAGAGAGGAGAGGAGAGAGAGAAGTTTATTTTTACTTTTTGGGCTTCCATTGTCACGTAATATGCAAATTTAACAAAGGACCCCAAGAAAGAGCCACATATTTTATAATGAAAGACTAACATATAAGTTAAGTTGTTGTTTGAATTTTAACGTTTATAAAATGTTTAAGTTCTTTTGAACGTATCAAAATGTTTAAGTTTAAACTAAATTATGGTGAAAACGTTAGGGTCCAGTTAAGAACATAACTATTGCAATCTACGTTTCACAATTCCATTGTTTAAAAGGAATGCGAAAATAAATCTAGGAATGTACTGGGGATACATTAAGAACAAAGTTAGATTTGAGGTATCGAATGGCAATGGATTTTGGGTCCATGACTAGTTGTCCTTTGTTAAAAATACGAGAATTGGGAGTCAACAAAATTTGTGTAAAACTTGATGAGGGCATGAAAGAAGAAGAGGTTAGTGATGGTATGAGTGACCCAAATGCTAAGATGGATGTAATTGGTGAGGTAGGCACTAGAGCCAATGATGGGGAGGTAGAAATAGAGAGGGTTAAAAAAAACACAATCATTTTAAGTAAGAATAGAAGAAACGATAAATAAAGAACTTAAAGAGAAAGAAAGGGAGGGAGAGAGAGATAGAGGAAAGGAGATATACAAAAAAATTATTATTATTCTTTTATTTTTTAGACTTTAATTGCCTCGTAAAATATAAATTTAACAAAGGACCCACAAAAAGTGCCACATGTGCCTTTTATAACGAAAGATTAACGGATAAGTTAAGTTGATGATCAAAATTAATGTTTATAAAACGTTAAGGTTCTTTTTGAACGTATCAAAATGTTTAAGTTTAAACTAAATTATGGTTAAAACATTATGGTCTAGTTAAAAACATAACTATTGCAATCTTACGTTTCACAATTCGATTGCTTAGAAAGAACATGACAATAAATGTATGAATGATTTTGGGGAGACATCAACAACAAAGTTAGATTTGAGGTATTGAATGGCAATGGCTCTTAGGTCCATTACCAATTATCCTTTGTCTAAAATTGTGAGAATTGGGAGTCATTAAAAGTCGTTCGAAACTTGACGAGGATATGAAAGAAGAAGGAGAGGTCAATGACGGTGTGAGTGAAGTTGAACCAAATGCTAAGAGGAACATCATTGGTGAGGTAAGCATTAGTGCCAATCAATGTTCTGAAACCCGGACCGGTCATCGAACCGGTAGCCTTACTGGTCACTGGTTTGACGTAATAATTATGCAATAATTATATTTAATTATATATAATATTAAAAATATTTTAAAAAATTCAAAAAATAAAAAAATAAAAAAAAAATTGTCGAACCGGTCCGACCGGTCAAAAACCGGTCAATTGACCGATTTTGACCGATTCAGACTGAGTCAATTGAATACCGATTTTGAGGGATAAATCGGACCGGACCACTGACCGGTCACCGGTCGAACCGGTCGGACCGGCCGGTCCGATCCGGGTTTAAAAACAGAGGTGCCAATGATGGGAAGGTAGAAGTAGAGAGGGTAAAAAAATAACACAACCATTTTAAGGAAGGATAGAAGAAATGACAATAGAGAACTTAAAGAAAAAGAGAAAGAGAAAGAGAGAGAGAGAGAGAGAGAGGAGAGGAGAGGAGAGAGGAAGAAAGAGTTTATTTTTTATTTTTGGACTTCAATTGTTACATAATATATAAATTTAACAAAGAACTCATAAAAAGTGCCGCACATGCTTCTATAACGGAAGATTAACAGATAAGTTAAATTGATGATCAAATTTAAAGTTTATAAAATATTAAGATTTTCGTGTCAAAATATTCGAGTTTAAATTAAATTTGGTGAAAACATTAGGGTTCATTTAGGAACATAACTATTACAATCTTACGTTTCACAATTCGATTGTTTAGAAAGAACATGACAATAAATCTACAAATGTATTAGAGGAGACATCAATAACAAAGTCATATATGAAGTGCCAAATGAAAATGACTTATGGGTCTATGGCCATTTGTCCTTTGCAAAAACACGCGAGAGCTAGAAGTCAATAAAAATTGTGTGAAACGTGATGAAGACATGAATGAAGAAGAAGTGGTCGATGACGAGATGAGTGAAATTAATCCAAGTGCTAAGAGGGACATCACTGGTGAGGTAGGCATCAGCGCCAATGATGGGTAGGTCGAAACATATGGGTAAAAAAATAACACAAATCATTTTAGGGAAGAATAGAAGAAATGACTAAGAGAGAAGTTAGGGAGGGAGGGAGGGAGGGGAAAGGAAAGAGCAAAAAGAGTTTTTTTTTAAAAAAACCTTCAATTGCTACATAATATACACATTTAACAAATAAGTTAATGTTCAAATTTAAAGTCTATAAAACGTTAAAAATTCTTTTTTGAACATGTTAAAAATTTAAAATTTAATTAAATTTTGGTAAAATTATTAGAATCTAATTTGACCTTTTTATAAAAGGAAATTACATTTGAAACATAAGATTGTAATAGTTGTGTTTATAATTGGACCCTAACGACCGGTCTCACCAGGCCGAATCCTCGAAACGAAGCATGCAAATATGCCGCTATCGGATTCGGCTCTAACGTTATACAAAAATCCCACCCAAATCGATCCCTTCAGTTGCTTTTATTACTTTCCGTAACGTTAAGTCACGGCTCATCCTCTCCCACAATACGACGCTAATTAACGGAGAGGTCGCGACATGGTAGTACATGCGTTTGGCTGAATCGTAAATTACAACATCCCAGAAAAAGAGAACAGCGGAAATTGGCAGCATAGGAGGAAGGCCTCGGAAGTTGGCTTAGGAACCGAAATTTGTTTGCTTACTAATTACTTCATAGATGGTCTTTCCTCTTCATATTCCAGTACCCATTTCTTTGTAGCGAATTGGGATTATCTAAAGTCCCAGCTTTTTCAGGAACAAAGCAGAAAGTTGGAAACTTTATTGGTTCTGTGGGGTGTGCTGATCAATGACTTATCAGGAGGATTGCGACCAGGTTCAGGCGTTGATGATGAGAGATAAGGAAGATGATGGAAAAGGAAATTATGTGAAATTGAGGAATCATAAAGTGGATGAGGCGTTTAATGGGGTTCAGGTTAGGGAAGGGTCTAGTATCTTTTGCTGGAGATGGAGAGGGTGTGTGGTTTGGTATTGGTTCAAATTGGCTTTGTTGGTCACTTGTTTGGGGCTCTTGGCCGCAGTTTTTCTCAAGTGGGTTGCCCCATATTTCATGGATAAGGTTGGTTTTTCTTATCATGTGATGTACTTGTAGTTACAACTATGGCCATCTGCAATTTGGGTTTAGTGTTGTTTTTTATCAAGATTTTTGTTGGATGCTTGGAAGCTTGAAGTTGGGGATTTTCTTAAATGGGTTAAAAAGCTTCATATTTAATTTTTATTTGCTTATGAATTACTAAGGTTTAGTGGGTTTTTTCATATTTTTTCTTTGGACACTTTAGTTTTGATTCTTTTAATGCTTGGATTGCATGTTACTGGGGGGTACTTATGCTCAATTAGTCTTTATCCCCTTTTTTCTTGTTATTTTCCTAGTGTTCGTTGTGTTTTTTCCTTTTCTTTTTGCTGGTTATTTTATGATTCCATTGGAGTGGATCTGGTTATTCTTTTTATTTGTTCCAATAATTAAAATTTAGGACTAGCTTTAAAATGGGCGTAAATGTAAACTGATGAGAG
>JANITW010000236.1:55969508-55983434 GCA_027564335.1 Erythroxylum williamsii | reverse complement strand
AATTTATGTTCTCTATATTCCAACATCACAACAGGTAGCTGATATTCTCACAAAGGGATTACATAAGAGGTAGTTCAATGTTCTGGTTACCAAGCTGGCTATGGATGACATATACAACCCAGCTTGAGGGGAAGTGTTGGAAAATATCTAGTTGGATATCTCTTAGATATTATTGACTCCTAAAAGTTGGCAAATCAGATTAGTTAGGATATTATGTATAGATATTAGTTTCCTAGAATAGCCCTCTCTATTTCTATATATACATGTACTTATATATTGATCAATGTGAGAATAATATACAACTGTTTAGAATTTCTGCACACTAACATAGCGTGGTCATAAGTGGTCATATTATTATAGCTTATGACCTCAGAAAAGTAAGGATTTACTTGGCAGATTTAGATTACTAGATGATGCATCTTGAGGTGACAATTTTCCAGAGTAATGACAATATATAAGTAACCTTGTGCATGACTCAAATTTTATTTTCCAAACGAAAATATTATGGGAGAAACTAAGAAGTACATAATAATATACAAGGGAAATGATTAATATAAGGTGACTTTCATAGTGTGCTTCTCAAGGATGCGATTGAGGGTGAAGTTGATCCAAGATTCTATAACTTAAAATTTCACTTGCTTTCCAAGAATTTTATGCAAAGAAATCTTTAAGTCTTATCTCTTCAAATTTCTTTAGCAATGCTTAAATTCCCTTGATCTGCTTCATCACTCTTCCGCTTTAATGGCTAATACATTTAGTGTTTTCAGGTCACTATTAGCAACATGCTGATGTATATTGCATTTGTGCATTAGCTTGTAATGATAAGTTCCATCAACATACCATCAAGAATCCAAACAAAAGCTGCAAAAAATTTTTCCTCTGATTGAAACAAACATCCTACTCAAAGCATAAAATGAAACCTTTTGTCTACATGAATATGAGACTAGACAATGTAACTAAAGAAAATTTATCATCTACTAAGGAGAACAAAAATGTTTTCAAAATGCAAAGTTATGCTAAAAACATGGTCCCTTCCTTTTGCAACTCCTACAAATTTTATTTCTTTGCCTTTTGCAACTATTATATTTGAAAGAATAATAGTTTCATTACCAGATAAACTACAACAAACAAAATGCACCCTAACAAGATAATGGATATCAGCATAAGTCAATATGCCATAAACATTTTGAACACGAACACAACAGGCACTGTACCCTTCATTTCCTTTTGAAAATTTATAAAGTTAAATCATGCATGCCTTTCACCAACAACATTATAAAAGGAATAGAAAACATGATCAACAGTTTTTTTTAAATTCTAGGACAATTTCAATAATCCCCTTCAAAATAAAACAATCACATTATAGATGTAATAAAAAAGAGTTCTATTAATTCATTAAATTCCCTAACTATCACAAGTATGGAAAATAATTTCACTGTTAAAACCAAGGATTCATTCACTTGACCCTAATTAGCATAACGAACTCACTTGTAATCATTTAACTTACCAAAATCACAATTTAAGCAACATTTAAAGATTAAACCTCTTAAATTAGAGCATTTATACAAACTCAAGTAAGACCATTGCATAAAGAATTTATCAAACCCCTCCATTACCCTACAACTCAAAAGTAGCAAACACACAAACATAATAATTTTTTAAAAATTCTGAAGAGACTAAAAGTTAATCATTAGAAGCTTGGGCAAATTAGGGGGAGAGTTCAAATTGAAAGGGAAAGTCCCATTCTCTATGGTTATATCAGCAGTAAGAGGGCCAAGAGATGGGGGTTCAAATTTTTGGTCTTTAGCATCCACTTCTTTATAAGACTTCAAGGAAGAAGGATTGCTCTCAACGGTCCCATCCATACAGGAGCAAGAATCTATTAGATAATAACTTGAATTATGATTGTTAGAGTCCTAGTTGGAGTTATTAGTTACTAGTTACATTGTTTAAGTTGAATTATGGGCATATTTCATGTTTTATGGGATAGCAATTTACCTTATAACATAGAAGATTGTTTAGCCTCTATTCCTCTGTTTCTTTGGCCTCTTTCGTATTTTTGTTGTCTAACAAAGTGGTATCAGAGCTAGAAATTAGTTTTCCACCATACATCTCCTTGAGACATTTTATCAAACACCTCTCATACAGAACACTAAAACCAACAACTACCAGAATAATAGGCATAGAGAGGAGAAGATAGAGAAAGAAGAAGACAAGTCGCAGAGAGGAAGACATGAGATTCAGAGATCGTGAGTTGGAGAGACTTGAGAATAGAGACGCTTGAAGGGAAAACAGAAAAATAGTTTTTATGTGTAGTATGGTTTCTAGAATTCGACCACAAGACCTAAAGTAAAGGAACACGTCTTGACCATTGGGCTGCATATCTCCACAACACAAGACACAAATGAAGTTGTTGAAGAAATTGTTTCTTAGTTCAATTGCGTAAGAGAGGATTTGAACTCACAACCTCCCAGATGAAAGAAGAACATTGCTATCATTTAGCCACCACCAGAAGATATACAAAAGCACCAGAAACTGTATTTTGAAGGTGTTCCACAATAATAACCAAGATGAATGGAATGTTACCATTTCAATTTTCAAAACTTAATAAGGATAATGATGACAATTGGTGTATTAGAATAAAAGCATTGCTAGAATCACAAGAAATGTGGGATATTGCAGAAAAAAGCTACAATCATCTGTTAACAATAGCAGAAAAGGAAATGCTAAAGTAAGCTAGAAAGAAGGATCAGCAAGTGCTCACTCTTATTCGTATGTGCTTAGATGAAAATATGTTCAAAAAGGTGTCTACTTAACTACGACAAGAGAAGTGTGGGAGATTTTACATAATTGTTTTAAAGGAAAGGACAAAGTAATTAAAGTACGCCTGTAGACTTTGAGATGTGACTATGAAAATCTTAAGATGAAGGATTCTGAATCTATAGAGGAGTATTTTGGTAGAGTCTTGACCATTTTGAATCGATTAAAGAGATATGGAGAGCCGATGAAAGACGTTCGAGTGATTGAAAAAATTCTTTGGCCATTAATTTTAAATTTTGATTACATTGTGACTGTAATTGAAGAATCAAAGGATTTGGATATGATATCTGTAGATCACCTTTTGTGTTCGTTACAAGCCCATGAAGAGAGATTTAAGAAAAGAGAAGAACTGAATGCTCAAGAGTTGCTGGCGAAGTTGAATTTAAATGAAAAAAAGACAATCAACATCAAGGACATAGTATAGGACAAGGAGGCAGAGGTCGTGGTCGAGGTTGAAATCATGGAAATCATGGAAGAGACAAAGGAGGCAAAAATAATTCGAATGACAATGAAGAGTTAGATTTTCAGTAACAATATCCAAGAAGACATGGTAGAGGTGGATCGTTTCAACAAGGTCATGGTCAAAGATCCAATATACAATGTTACAATCGCGAAAGATTTGGTCACTATGTAGCGGAATGTAGATGGATTTCAAATGAATAAGAAAATGCAAATTGTGTTGAGGTTGAAGAAGAAGATGATGAAGCATTTGCCTTGTTATTAACATGCAATGGTGATAAAGAAAGGAGTGAGGAGTCTTGGTATCTCAACTCAGGATCTAGAAATCATATGAGTGGTAATAAAGATTTATTTTGTAGTCTTGATGCATCTGTTAAAGGCAATATTTCTTTTGATGATAAAACTAAAGTTCCAATCAAAGGTACAGGAGAAATTTTGATTAAATTGAAGAATGGAGATCATCAGTTTATATCTCATGTTTATTATGTTCCTGCTTTGAAAACAAATATATTGAGTATTGGACAACTTTTAGAGAAAGGTTATGAAATACAGATGAGTAAGAGTGGATTGGTCATGTGAAATGGAAAAGGAAGATTGATTGCAAAAATGCCAATGTCAAATAACAAGAAGTTCATACTAAAGATCAATAAAGATAGTCCCATATGTTTACAAGCTACTGCAAATGATTCATCATGGTTATGGCATTTTAGGCTGGGCCACTTGAATTTCTGTGGATTGGGGCTATTGTATAAGAAAATGATGGTACATAGCTTGCCTTTTATAAGTCATCCTGATTAAATTTGTGAAGGTTGTATGTATGGTAAGTAGTCTAGGAGGAGCTTTCCAAAGGAGTCTCTATCTCAAGCTACGTCACCACTCGAATTGGTGTACGCTAATATATTTGGTCCTATCACACCAAGCTTATATGGAAAGAACAAGTACTTTTTATTGTTTACTGATGATTATACTCGTAAGACTTGGGCTTATTTTTTGAAAGAAAAATCTGAAGCATTTGAAGTGTTTAAGAAATTTAAAGCTCGAGTTGAGAATGAAAGTGGTTATCTAATTAAAGCAATTTGGACTAATCGAGGAAGTGAATTCACGTTGAATAAATTTAATCAATTATGTGAGTATCTTTGTATTTAACATTCTTTGACGGTTCATAGATCACCTCAACAAAATGGAGTTGTGGAGAGTAAAATTAGAACTATTCTTGACATGGCTCGTAGTATGCTGAAGAGTAAGAGGATGCCAAAGGAGTTTTAGGCTGTAGAAGTAGCATGCGTGGTTATTTGAATAATCATAGTCATACAAAGAGTCTAATGCAAATGAATCCATAAGAAGTATGGAGTAGAAGGAGGCCAAATATTTCACACTTAAGAGTATTTGGAAGTATTGGCTATATGCAAGTTCCTGATGAAACAAGAAGCAAGTTGGATGATAAGAGTCAGAAGTTCATATTTGTTGGCTATGCTGAAAATTCAAAAGGGTATAAATTTTACGATCTTCAAAATGGAAAAACAATCATTAGTAGAGATGTTGAGTTTGATGAAGAAGGCTCATAGGAGTGGAATGTACAATAGGATGAAAATTATGAATTTCTTCATTTGTTTGATAAATTTTTTGATGTAGATAAGTCCCATAATTAAATTGTTACTAATGTTACACTGTAAACTCCTTCACGTGAAGTTCAAAAAACTCAAACAATTATGTCTCCACAAAGCTCCTCCGAGAGGCCACATAGTATGCGAAGTTTAGAAGAAATATATGAAGTAATAAAAGAAATCAATGATTGTACTCTATTTTTTTGTTAGCAAATTCGAAACCAATGATGTTTGAAAAAGTTGTCAAAGACAAAAGATGGAGATTTGCTAATGATGAAGAGATGAAAACAATTAAAAAGAATGATACTTAGCGATTGATAGATTTTCCAAAACAAAAGCAACCTGTAGCCGATATAGTGGATTTATAAAGTGAAGAAAAATTCAAAAGGAGAAGTGGAGAAGTCCAAAGCTCAACTTGTGGCAAAAGGATTTACTCAAAAATTTGGAATTGATTATGATGAAGTCGTTGCTCCAGTGGCTCACTTTGAGACCGTTCGACTAATTATTTCATTGGCAGCTCAACAGAGATGGAAGATTTATCAGATAGATGTAAAATCAGCGTTCTTGAATAGAAATTTAGAGGAAGAGGTTTATGTGGAACAACCATTGGGTTACATCGTTGAAGGACAAGAAGACAAGGTGTTGAAGTTGAATACAACCTTATATGGTCTTAAACAAGCTCCAAAGGTTTGTTATACATATATTGATGATTATTTTCAGAAGGATTGTTTCTCAAAATGTCTATATGAGCATGCCTTATATGCCAAGGAGAACAAGAATGGAGAAATTATGTATGTTTGTTTATAGACGATGATTTGATCTTTACAAGTAGTAATCCTATGATGTTTGAAGAATTTAAGAAGAAAATGATTGAAGACTTTGAGATGACTAATTTGGGGCTTATGACTTATTATCTTGGAATTGAAGTGAAGCAAAGTGAAGATGGGATTTTTATCTCACAGAAAACTTTTGTTAAAGCAATTTTAAAGGAGTTCAAAATGAATAGAATCTATTCAGTTTCTACTTTAACGGAATGTGGGATCAAGTTTTCTAAGTTTGATAATGCAGAAAAGATAAACCCAACTTTATTTAGAAGACTATTTGGAAGATTATGATTTTTAACTTGTACAAGACCAGATATCTTGTATGGAGTTGGTGTCATTAGTCATTACATAGAAGCTTCAACTTTGATGCATATGAAAGCAGCAAAGAGAATTCTTCGATATGTTAAAGGAACACTAGAGTATGACTTATTTTATACTGCTATAAATAATTTTAGATTATCTACAATTAGTGGAAGTGATTGGGGAGGAGACATCGACGATCGAAAAAATAAAACTAATTTTGTTTTCTTTATAAAAACTATCGTGTTTGCTTGGAGTTCAAAGAAACAACCGATTGTTACTCTTTCAACTTATGAAGCTGCATATGTTGCAACTACTTCCTGTGTTTGTTATACTATTTGGTTGAGGAAGTTGTTGAAAGAGCTCAAATTTGAATAAGACGGAGTTACGAATATTTTTCTTGATAATAAGCCTGCTATTACTTTGGGAAAGAGTCTAGTTTTTCATGATATAAGTAAACATACAGACACCAAGTACCATTTTATAAGAGAATGCTTGGGAACAAAGAGATTCAATTGAAGCATGTGACGTCTAATGATCAAGTTGTCGATATGTTTACCAAAGCTTTAAAATGTGAAGATTTCTACAGATTGAGAGTCATTCTTAGAGTTATTAAAAGTTGAATTACAAGTTTAAGAGAGGGTGCTAGATAATAAACTTGAATTATGATTGTTAGAGTCCTAGTTGGAGTTATTTGTTATTAGTTATTAGTTACATTATTTAAATTAAATAGTAGTAGATTAGTTTATCAAGAATTGGTTATGTAAGTCTATATTTATATGGGCATATTTCATGTTTTATGGGATAGCAATTTGCCTTATAATACAGAAGATTGTTTAGCCTTTATTCCTCTATTTCTTTTGCCTCTTCTGCATTTTTTACTGTCCAACAGAATATTCCACGGAAGCTATTGTGTTAAGAGGAGAGAGAAATTAAGTGACAGGCAAGGTAGTGTAAGCAACACGAGCAATCAACAAGAAAAATGAATCTGAACCTAATTTGTAGGATAAAAGATCATTTTTCTTAAAATTTCAAATAGGATAATGGAAACTCTAGAAATATGTAGTTTCTAATGATTGAAATCGATAGAAAATAAAAGATAAAAAGGAAAATTAGTATAGAGTTTATGAAACTGCAGGAAGAGTAATGAGTGGAGACATACTTGGATTTAAGAGGGAAGTTATAGCGACAAATAGTGGCAGAGGAGGAGACAAAGGCTGAGAAAACAGGAAAGAAGAGGGCTTTTGGAGAAAACGGCACCGTGGGAGTGTTAAATTTTGAACCTGCTCGACTGAAACTTAGCCAGGCTAGGCAAGTGGACACTAACGAGAATGAAGATGAAGATGATAAGGAATAGAGAGGAGGTGAGGAATTAGGGTAGAGAGTGGTGAGGAAGAAAGCGGTGGTTGAGAGCATATGACAATTTTAGGTCACTTACGAGAATGAAGATGAAGACAAAGAGGATGTCGAGCGGTGCTAAAAATTGGAAGACTAACTATTGACTTAACTCATAAGCCATGAAAATTGGAAGGCTAATAAATTTTGTGAATTTTTGTAAGTAGAACGATGATGTTGTTGGACTAGACAGAGTTATGACAGAATAACAGGACTTGTTTACATCATCCTTGGATCACCAACCTTTGTCCCTTCCTTCTTACTCTTTATATATATATAGACCTCTGCTCCTCTTTGAACAATCAAAACTTGTTCAAGCCTCTCTAATTTTATTCATCATCATCATCATCATCACCTTCTTCTTCTTCTCATCAAAAACCCATTTCATCGAAAGCCCTATATTTGCTTTTTTTTAGTTATTGTTAGTGGATAGCTCTTTTGGATATGAAATGTTTGCAAAGACATCAACACAAGCCTAAGTTTGGTGCTCTTTTACAATCAAAATCTGTGACTTTTCCAAGACAAGACAACGATAACAATTGCAATAGTCACTCTACTATGAATCCCAGATTGTATTGTAATAATCACAGCATAACACCAACCCCTGTTGAGTTATCACCTATCTTCTTGTTCCCTTGGAACCAACCTTCAACTTATGTGTAATCTCTGTGGATAAGAATACAAGAAAATTAGTTTTTAACGATGGACAATTACTGATGGAAGCGGAACCGTTGGAAATTACTGATGGAAATTCATGTTCCGTAGGTAAAATTGTTATAAAAAATTTCAGTTTGTAAAGGAAAAGATATCCTTCGTTAAATATGGAGAGAAATCAATCTAGTAAATTTTTCGTATAGCGATGGTAAGAAATGCCTGTCAGTAAATTCCATCAGTAAATTTTAGTCCTAAACGTCATCATTTGTCTCTAGTTCAACATTTTAAAAAGAACGAAAACAACGTCGTTTGGTGTAACACCAAACAACATTGTTTTGGTTTAAGTTAAATCGCCTACAGCTCCCCCCTCCCCCCATTTCCCTCGTCCATTATAACCTCTTTTTTCGTCGTCATCCCATCACGCCTCTTGTCATCCCACCACGTCATCGTCAGATCTACTTCAGGTATTGTATAAATGTCATCATCTTTTTGTCTTTTTTATGCCAACGAATAATCTTCACACATGTCTTAATCAACTCAGTTGTTTTATAGTAATGGTTCTAATGGAAACCTAGTATCGGTTTAACCTAAAAAAGATGCTAAATTTGAATTTATTTGACCGTTGGATGATGCATAAGTCTTATGTTAGAGTCTAAAGCTTACAATTACTAACACTACTTTGTAGGTTGGAAATGCCATTCTTAACTCTAACTTACCACTTGTTCTGATACGGAGATTAGATATTCGTATCCTCTTTGACACCCCAATTTCCAAGTTCCGACTTGGTTAATATCTAGGTTCGTAACACATACTCATATAAATAGAAAAGGACTTCAATCATGATTCGGTTGTAATAAAGGTTAGGCATTAGTGGTGGGCTGGTTCGTTTATAGCTAAGAAAGTTCAAAATGGACTAAAGCTAAAGCACCTTGACCTGACTCTTAAAGGATCAAGTTAAGTGGTGTATGTTTGGATTTTAGAGATAGATTCACAATAATAGTGCACTTGCTTTCCCTTCAAGATAGTACCAACTAGTGTTGCAGACTAAACTTTAACCATATATAAAGTGCAATCTTACATTTCCTGATCATTAAAAAATTTGAACAAGTTGATGAAGTTACAATATGAAGATCATTTATTTCAAAGCTTTTGATTATTTCAATTGGAACTTCATTCTCGCTTTTAGGATTTCCTGTGTAACTTACTTTAGGATTTCTTATCTAGTTTACTTTAGGATATCCTATCTATTTTTTTTAATAAAATGTTAGAAATTGAAGATGTATAACATATCATTTAAGGATGATTTTTTGTTTTCATGTATAGTTAACTATCTTTCATCCTCCTCATCACTCACCCATCGCTTGTCATCTTCGTCGTCTTCCTTTAATCTTCGGTTGAGGTAACATTTTATTCTTTGATTGTTTTTAACAATGTTGTTGAGACTTGTTCGTTACTACGTTTTGTGTACTGGTTTGATTGTCATTGTCTTCATTTCTTTGTTTTGGTTATCTTCTTTGGTCATCAGCTCACTCTAGCTCCATCATCTTCTTCCTTAATGTACTTCAATGACTTCTTCTACGTGTCGGTTGAGGTAAGTGGGTTTAAATAAAAAACAAATAAACTAAATATTGCACAATATTAATGTACATAATTCTAGGATTTTGGAGATAGTTGAATCATTAGTCTCTTATGTTCTAGTAATTTATTTTACTTCATTATATTTTAAGTAGTTGAGCAATAACTATAAGCCTTACCATAATTCTAGAAATTTACATTGCTTAGTTTGTTAGTATTTTTTTTAGGTTTTTATTGATTTATGCTACAATTGGTGAAATTCTTATATTATGTATGCTACTTGGCTTTTAAGCTCTTGTGGCTTAAATGTTATTGGTCATAGTTTCACTATTAGAAAGAAAACTCTAACAGTTAAAAGTAGCTTCATGTCTTTATATACTAACACTTTTCAGTTTAACTGTAATGAATTGAATAGCAATTAAGACAAGCTATTTGATTATAACTATGTCGTATATGTGCAGTTTCAATAGGTTTGTGATCCTTTAGATTGTTAAGAGAAACTCTATTATATAAAAAACTAGGAACAAAGAAGACTCTTTAACATTTAACTTATGTTAAATGTACACAAAGTCTGCGTATTGATTGAATTCTATAAATTCCATGACCCTAAAATCCTAAAAATTCCACGAGCCTAGGAGTCACAATGAGAACTTATTTTTTTAATTCATAGGTGTAAGCAATGCCATGTACCATATTTTTTAAATCGATTGTAGGTGATTAATTCAATTAGTTAATACTTAGGTGATGTTACGTAAATTTTAGATGTTCTGTAAACTTTGGGGAAAATAAAGGATACTAACTATGGAATCATTGCTTGAAATTAACAGTTTTGCAAAAATGAGTAATGTTGATAGATCTTGGATGTATAGACAATTAATAGCTGATGGTTTCATTAATCCTGAGTTTGTTGAGGGAGATAAGGCTTTTATTCATTATGCATATCCTCAACCTTCATATATGGATGGCCCAAAGATTAGATGTCCATGTAAAAAGTGCAAACACATTTGTTTCCTTCCTATTAAAGAAGTGAATGGGCATTTGCTGAGAAAAGGGTTTGTCCCAAATTATTTTGAGTGGACACGACATGGGAAACCATTGATTTGTAGCACTTCAATGGGTAATGAAGTACAATCATCAGTGAACTTAAATGAGTTTGAAGGGGGAATTAGATTTAGAATAAATAATGTGGATGCAAATGAAAATCCTTAAATGAAAATGATTTATGATGCAATTAGTTATATCTTTCAGGAAAATATAGAAAATCTTGAAGATCCAAACCCACTTGCAAAATAGTTTTGACTTACTACACTCAGTTGATCAAGAATTATAGCCAAATTGTGAGGCAATGACTCAATTGTCTTCAATTGCTCAAATATTGATCATAAAGTCTGAAGGGCATATTTCTTATCGTAGTTTTGATAAATTTCTTGGATGGTATAACGAATCATTGCCTCATGATCATACAATTGTTGATAGTTTTTAAAATATGAAGAAACTTATTTGGAGTCTTGGTTTGCCTATTGAAAAGATTTATTGTTGCAAATTGGGATTATGTTGTATTAGAGAGATGATGTGGATTTACAAGATTGCAAATTTTGTGGTCAATCTAGGTTCAAACCTGGAAAGCATTCTATGAAACATAAATTAGTACGCTGGAAATGGATGTATTATTTCCCGTTAACTCTGAGACTTCAAAGACTATATGCTTCTGATGTTATTGCATTTTACATGAGATGGCATAATGAATAAAGACAAGAAGATGGAATAATGAGTCATCCATCAAATGCACTAGCATGGAAACAATTCAATGACATCCATTGTGAGTTTGCAACTGCAAGTCAAAATGTTAGGTTGGGATTGTCGACATATGGATTCCAACCTTTTGGTCAATCTGACAAGCAATAGTCATCATGACCAATTATAATTACTCCTTATAATTTGCCTCCACAGATATGTATGAAAGAGGTATATATGTTCTTGACAATGATTGTGCTAGGGCCTATAAATCCAAAGCATCAAATTAATGTATTCTTACAACCATTGACATTTGAATTACATTATCTTTGGGAATATGGTGTTGAGATATATGATGTGTCTCTGAAATAAAATTTTGTGTTAAGAGCAGCATTGATGTGGACCATTAGTGATTTTTCGGTATATGTCATGTTTTCTAGATGGAGCACAGTAGGGAAATTGGCTTGTCCTTATTATGGTAATGATTTTGATGCATTTTATCTTCCAAATGGGGGAAAACATATTGATTTGACAACCATAAAAAATTTCTTACTCCAGATCATCCATTTAGACGCAATAAACAAAAGTTCATTAAGAATAGGATGGTAAAAATACCTCCTCCACCTCACAAAGCTAGTGAAGAGAGATTGCAGGAGATTGAGGAATTAGGCTTGCTGAAAGTTACAAAATTTAAAGCTGATGAAGTCAATACAAACATTAGTAAAAACTTTGGTGGAGAAAATGAAGCATCTTTTGTGATTTTTCATATTGGAAAACTAATTTGATACGTCATAATCTAGATGTGATACATATTGAAAAAATATTTTTGATAATTTGTTCAATACCATAATGAACATCTAAGGGAGGACACAAAACAACACAAAATCATAAGCTAATTTGAAACTTTTTTGTAGAAGATGAGTTATATAACGATCTTTGCACCGATAAATATCCAAAAGCATGTTACACTTTGGACAAAAAACAAAAGAAAATATTATGTGAATGGTTGAAAAGTCTAAAGTTTCCCGATAGTTATGTTTCAAACTTGGCAAGGTGTATGGACATGAGGAAGTACAAATTATTTGGGATGAAAATTCATGATTGTCATGTGTTTATTCAAAGGCTAATTCCAATTGCATTTTGGGAGCTACTATCGAATAAGGTGTGGGAAGTAATAACAGAATTACATTTCGTTTTCAAAAGTTTAACATCATCTAAAATCAATTTGGATAAAATGGAAAAACTAGAAATGGAAATTCCATTAATTTTGTGTAAGTTAGAAGGAATTTTCCCTCCAAGCTTCTTTGACTATATGAAATATCTAACTGTTGGACCTCGCTTCTGGAGCCTAACATTGGAGTCATGAGACGTGGCTTAAAACCTTGTAGTTTTAGGAGCCCAACAATTCGGAGCCATAAACCATGAGCGGGCTTCCTTGTGGCGTTATTTCAATGACTCCTCATTAGCCATCGTCTCATAAGGGTGATGTGCCCAGACCAGTTAAACACCAAATCACAATTTGACTTCTTCAAAACAATTGTAGCTCTCTACCTCTTATTTATTTTGAAACAAGAACCACCTTATTCGGAGCTCTATAGCTCAAGAACCACCCGATTATGCTATTCCAACCAATCCCTCATATTCTTTACATCAATATTTTTCAAATCTACATCAAAAGTTACCAATTTTTAAGAAGAGGTAGTAAAATGTATTAGGAATCTATTCCTTCAAGAATCACTTCATTTTGAGGTCAAGTGATGAAGTTATGGCCGAAAGAATCAAGTACGTTTATGTCCTCAATCATATTGTACCTCTCTTGGGAGAATTGGCATAACTTTCTCTACAAAACATAGATTGGGGTTATTATTAGACGTTTTGAAAGAGAACTTCTAGATTTACAACTTTCGTAAATATTTCAAAGTGAAATTCAATCGCCTATAGGGTTAAAGATGTGACCAGACGATAAGATCATATGAACGGTGTATCAGACAATATGACGTCACCACCAGACGATATGACTTCACCAGACGATACGTTCTCACCAGATGACATGCCATCACCAAATGATACGTCATCACTAGACGATACGTCCTATACTCCTGAGCATTTCCACTTATAAGGATCATAACTTTTGACTCTGATATCCAAAAATTTCATACTTTATAGCGTTGGAAAGCTAGAAAGACAAGCTACAACTTCCATGAAGACAATTTGCCAAATTCATCCTAGATCAATCCAGATTTTTCCCTAAAGTCAGAACACAAATTTTTCCCTCATAGAAGACTTGAAATTTTGAACTGTGCAAAATTTGAAATGTCCTGAGCATAACCATTCAACTACAAAAATGATTTCATTAAATTCTCAAATCTTAACTCATTTGTCTCATCACCTTCAACTACATCTGGTCAGTCATAATTCCTATCTTCCTTTTTGTAATGTCTCACTTATGCATGCATATATATATACATATCTGTTGGAGTTATTTAAATATAGTGCCCTAGAAAGCAAGTGTATTTACATGTAACTTTATCTTCTTCAGTTACAGTTTTGTAATGAAAATA
>JANITW010000236.1:55940879-55959636 GCA_027564335.1 Erythroxylum williamsii | reverse complement strand
GGCGCAATCCTCCACGTCCAGTACAACAACATCTAGTTGGCGGTCGACAACTAATGAAGTCCATAAGCTTCGGAGCACAGTGCAAATATTGGCAACTCAGTTGCAATAGTCGATAGAATACATAACTCAGCTCCGTAATGAGATGGATGAGTTGAATGGGAGGGATAGCATCTCATCGCAACAAACAGAGCCTATAGTCACCAAATCAATAGTATACTTATAGTCATTTCATTTGAGTTACAAACACTTATTATGTGCAATTTAATGTTTTTATTATCAATTAAGATAATTTTAACTTTATATAATCAATCAACTTTCTGTTAAACAAATTCATTGTATAAACAAGTCAAAATATTATGCACAAATAATGTATAACTGTTTAAATTATGCATTAACTATAAGATCATCAAATAAATTTTAATGACGGGAATTTAAAAAATTTTGTTAATTTATCGAAGGAAAACAAAATTGGGTCAATAAAAATCAACTCTATTTATCGACTGAAAATAACAAACTGTCGATAATATTAATAAACGTCGACATACTCATGAACGGAAAAACATAACCGTTGGTAGGGTTGTAATAAAATTACCGATGAAATAACCAATATCGTATGTAAATTTACTAATAGAAAAATTTAAATGTCGAAAATTTACCAACGGTCGATCGTACAAACAACCTTTGGTATATTCATCAACTATTACATAAACTGTTTATAAGTAAACTTACCGACGGACATTTTTTTTGTTCGTAAAAAATTATTACCTATGGCCATTTTTATGACATCTTAATCCATCGGAAAATTTCGTCATTAAATTATCTTTTCGACAGAATTTTTATGTTTTTTTTTTGTGATATCCGTCGCTAAACGACATTTTTCTTTTAGTGTAATACCATCACTTGTGAATGGGAAGTTCACCAACTATGTCTTATTGGATCCATTGTTCGTGAAGAAGGTCACATTTAATCTTTGATGGCTGAGTCTGCTGATCTATTCTACACTGGCTCAAACAACAAGAACTTGCGTGTATAGAAGAATTTGAAAGAGTTCATCATCATCATCATCATCATCATCATCATTATTATTATTCTTATTATTCTTATTCTTATTATTATTAATTTTTTTCTTCCTGTTCTTCTTCTTCTTATTATTAATTAATTTACCAGCTACTTGTTTCATAGCTTTAATTTGAGCTGTAAAGCCCACTCTGGAGACGAAAATACCCACATTAATAGCAGGCCTTATTCCGACATTGAATAAATCGGCAGATTCAATTAGAACATGAAAACATGACTGAATTTGTCCTAGTTACTCTTCGTTCTTATTAGTATTATTATTATTTTTATTTTTATTTTTGGTGGACACCTTACGTGTTGTATTCTTCAATCTTTGAGAGTGGTTCATACTTTTTTAGTTAACGCAATTTTTTTAGAAATTTTTCAAATAGATTTCCAAAATTTTACAATGGTTAATTTTTCATTTATGTACTTCGTGAATTTAGTCTGACTCATGTGAGCATTCATTATATAGTCTCAATTACAGTATAAAATAACATTGCAAAGATATTGGAAATAAACTTAACTTAGGGCTTTAAATAACTAAAAAGTTATTTAGTTAAAAAAAGTGTCATCCCTATTTTAAATAACTATAAAAATATTTAAACTTCAGCATATAATCTTCAATGTGTGCTAAGAAACCTTCTCGCCCACCCAAGTCTTTAAGAAGGCACAAGATTGAAAAATACAAGCATTTGTGCAATATGATCAAGAATTTTACTTAAAGTAGTATCACTTTCATCATCTATCAATCCCTCTATCTCACCCAATACACCATCTAACTCTTCAACTCTTTGTTGAATAATCATTTTGGTCCCAATGCTCTTACACAATTCTTTTTCCACCTCTTTCATGTTATCACCCAATAACCTAATAGCAATAATAATTGAATCTGCACGACTTGGTTCTCCTATATCATTATTTTTTCTCCTCTTTGTTAAAATATTTTCAGCTTGTCTTTTAACAGTTGACGATTGAGATTGGATAAAGGATTCATCAATGTCATACGAACCATGCTCAACTTATTATTCATCTTCACCATCTTCCTTTATCCCACATAAACCTTCTTGCCTTTCCATTTCTTTAAGAATTTGTCAATTCCAGTTGCACGATCTTGTCTATAGATCCCAGTCAATTCATTATAAAAAGGAAAATTCTTCCTTCGAAATTGAGCAGCATCTTCTTGACTCTAATAAGATGATAAAAACAAAATTAATAATTTATATAAATAATAAGAAAGTTGTTAAAGAAAATACTTAAAACAAGTTAAAAGTTCAATACTTACACTTAAGTAAGACTCCCATACATAATCTTCAGTAGCGACGATCTTCCTTTTACTATCCCATCCAAATACACTAGCATCTTTCCTTATCATATCATATACAATGCTCTACTCTTTCTTTAAAGTCTTAATCCTAAACTATATATGTTTGACTTTTAAGTTTGAATTAGGGAGTTTTGTTGCTACCAATATTTCTAATTCATTCAAATAGCCAACTTTAAATTCAATATGAGCATTGTATGTTCCCACATTATACAAATTAACTATGCAAGAAACTAGCACAGCATACTCTTCATAGCTCCACTTTCTTTTTGTTCCTTTTAAACTTCGAAAATCGGTAGTTAACAGGGAATTCCTTGACATATTTATCTACCAAATTAAACCAGTATTGACAAATAAAAAAATCATCATCATAATAAAGGGAAAATAAAAATTTCATAAAATTTTTCATTTTATTAACATTAAGCATTAACAGCTTATGAGAATAACATAGTATATAATAACAATGTACGAGATAAACAACAAAGAGTACAACAACTTACAGAAATAATAATATAAAGCCCTCTAACACTCAAACATAATAGAACACCTAAAAATGTCAATTTTTATTTTACCTAGATGTTCATCATTCGTTGAACATTTCGCATTCCAATTCAATTCTCCAATTTGTCTAAGCATTAGTTAGGTCAATAGTATTTATAAAATCTTCCCCAACAAGTGGATTTGTGTTAAAATAATCCTCTAAATCACTCTCCATGGGATCAAAACTCATCTCCTTCCTAATAAAATTATGAAGCAAATAACAAACTATAATAATGCAATTTTGTGCCTTTATTGGATAAAATGATGGACTCTTAATAATAGCCCACCTAATTTTTAGTAACCTAAAATACCTCTCAATTACATTACATGCAGTTATATGTTTTATATTAAAAAATTCCTCTTGAGTTCTTGGCTGGTAACCTTGATATCATTCATTCAAATGGTACCTTTGACCCCTAAAAGGTGTAAGGAAGCCCTTACAATTTATATAACCTGTGTCAACTAGGTAATAGCAACCTATATAAAAAACACTATATAAGTTATTTAAATTACAATATCTCATGTACAAAATTCCAAATAACCTTCCTATATTATATAGGAAAGCTTATCGCGAGGCACTTTTAGTTCATACCTCCTAGTAATTACATCACCAAGAACTCAACCATCAGTTACTGACCCTTCCCAACCAGGAAGAACATAAACAAATTACATGCTAGGTGTGCACACTCCTAACATATTTGTTGCAATGTCATCCTCACGAGTTCGAAATCTAGGTTTATCTTTAATTGGCATATTAACCCTGATATATGACCCATCTAGAGCACCTAAACAATTCTATAATTCAAATGAAATAAACAATAATAAGGAACCTTAATCACATGCACTATATTTTGTTATAAAAGTAATAGGGTGATTATCTACCTTAAATCACATCCATCGATGGTCCGAAGAGTTTGTTGGCATGGGGTTAGGTTTTCTATAAAAAAAAACTTGCAAATGCATTACTACATTTAAAACATTATGGAAACAATGACTAATTGTCTTACTTGACCTTTTAAAATTTTTCCTAATAACTCGATTTTTAACAGGATGAATAATAATATATAAGAAAATTGTTACTTGTCATCAATAAGCATGTTTTTTTTAACTTTAATCCTCCCAAGCTTTCTAGCATTTTAAATAGTTTTAAAAATGCTTGCCTATTTATCCTAACCATTAAAATACATGACTAATCATTGTCATGCACAATTTGCCTCACTTAATCTCGATTTGCATAAAAATTTAGAAAATAACTTCTTGGCCTATAACTGTATAAAGAAGACTTTGAAGCCATCAAACTCAATAGCCAACTAACAACATTAGATATTTGCAACCATACAGTCAAGACAACCATAATTCTTTTTATTCTTTCGGCATTTCTATGCAAACTCAAATGAACCATGACTATAAGATATAAATTTTTTAATGTATTTACATAAAAGAGGGAATTATAGAACATAAAAACCAAAACTCAAACAAATAGTTTAAATGAAACCCTAACTTAAATAACCTAATACCAACTTAAGGAAAAAGAACCACACGATAGAAAGAAAGGTAAAAGGAAAATAAGCATAATGACCCTAGTGGCTAAGGATAAGTAAGTACATTTTTCTAGGCCTAACAATGCCTTTGGTTTTGCCATTCATCAGTAACTAATAATTGACCAAAAAAAAACTATATTTGGAGCAGACAGTATCGTTAGTAGGACATATCTAAACCAAGGACAAGATAGATACCCCAAAGGATTATGGAAGTTAAATTGAATCAAAATCCCTAACCTTTAATGGGAAAAAGAAGATTTGAATTCATAGATGTACAACTACTTCAAATTCTTAGTTCAAATTGTTGCAAGTTATTTCTATCAATTATTTAGTTTAATAGTTCATTATGTTTACCGAGCTATATACATCTTAATCCAAAAAAGGGAAGTCATTAATATAGATCACAAACAACAACAGTTGGAGCTAGCAAAAAACAAGTCCACTTTTCATAAGCACAAGGAAAAATTATGCTACCTCAACTAATTATTAATAGGGCATAAGATTATTCCACCCTTACATTTTATTCCAAACTACATTTTTGCAATAACAAACACAGAGAATGGATTATTACAAGAGATTGAAATTACAATCCATCCCTCAAAGGTGAACCACTAATACAATAGCCTAATATAGTTAAAAGTGCAGTTAAGATGGGCTAACAGTTTTAAAATAGAAAAAGAATAATATTTCTTCATAGTTACCAGGGTGATCTTTATCCCATATTGTGCAAAAACAAAACATGTGGAAAACAGTACGAGTCATGAAATTACAGTACCTATAAAGCAATAACCATCTCCATCATCCAAAACACATCTCAAAGTATAGACATTGAAAGATAAAAAACATACATATAGTCAGTTTTGGCTTTTCAGGACATGAAAATGTGATGGATCCTATTACCATGATCGTTAAGGCCACAATTTTAAAACACACACCATTGTTGTGGCTCTTAAGGTAGTACATATGCTACTTCCATCACAGCAATGAAAATGAATTGACATTACAAGTTAAAGGTGTCCTAAAGTCTCCAATAATAAAACAGAACTTTGTGAAAGTTCTAGATACTTAACTTTATATTTTGCATTTGAATAACTTCTCTACGTTAAGGCTATATGTCACATAAACCATTTCTAGTTTTTCCCATTTCCTTTATAAACAAATGCATAAAAGACACTTGAAAATGTTTCTTTCCTTTCCTAAAATTAACTATTTAAAATTTTTGTCCATTCATGAACATATGTTACAACAGGGACAACTCCATGTCTATTCCAAGTAACAATAAAAAATGAATCTAAAGCTCTTCCCTTCCTTTATTACAGAACAAAAGAGAGATAAATGGCAGACAAAACATAGCTTACAACATCTAGAAATCAGGTAACAACCCATTATTTATAATAGAGAAGCAAAACTATCTAGAAATAAATTTTGATTCTGTAAAGAAAACCCATAAGATATATTAACTTGGTGGTAAGTACACAAACACCAGAAATTGATCAAGTTGGAAAAGGAAAACACCATCTTAACTTAGAAACACACAATGAGGCAAACCCTAGTAAACAATAAAGCAAGTGAAGAATATTCTTGTGTTATTTAAGACTCACACAGATATAGGAAAATACTCTTTATAAGCTGATAAATTCCAAAAGAAAAACTTGGTCAAGATGGGTTTACAAGAAAAACTAAAAAAATCAATTAGTAGTGACAAATTTTGGGGAGAAAGGTTGCCTTTACCTAATCAACACAATTGGTAGAGAAATGTTAGAGAAAAGAGACGAGAGCATGAAGAGTGAGACAAACCCACCGAGTCAAAGAGTGAGACCAGGTCAGAAAGTGTAGAAAAGAGACGAGAACGTGAAGAGTGAGAGAGAGCCATCGAGCCAGAGACGAAAAGCGTGAGTGAGACCAGACACGAGAGAGGTGTGTTGCTGCTAAGTGAGAAAGTTTTTTGGGAAAAAAAGAGAGGGACAGAACTTGTCCAAAAGGGAGAAAGGTTGTGTTTACCTATTCTGGACGTGTACAGAATAGATAAAGACAGAGGGTGGCATCTTTACCTATTGCTTAAAGTGCATGAATAATTGAACCTAAGATTTTGTATTATGTGTGTTTTTTCTAACCAAACCAAAAAAACTAATTATCAAGAATACATTGGTAATAGAATACATATTCCACTCAATAAAAAAGACCATAAGGGTTATATCACTAGCCATTAGTTTGTGGGGTTGGTAGGAGTTGGATAAGTGAATCTCCATTGCGTCATATCTTGTAAGACTGATTGTCGCAGTTTAGCTCGGTGCTTAGTGGGTATGAAACCACAATGGGTCCACAGTTGGCGCATTGATAAGAAAAGAAGATGGAGGTGATAGAGGACAACAGGATCACCATTTTTAAATGTGAAAGGAGCAGTTAAATTAATTTGTTTGTTTAATAAATTTTTTAATTTTTAGTTTAAGAAAGGAAATCTCACACTACCACATAATGAAATGTTATAAATATACATCAAGTTAGCAATTGAGTGTGTCAGATTACTGTCAATTTTTCTATTAGTTTGGGGTTGAATTTTGACATTTGTCAAACAATAAGATTTAATTTATATTTTTTGAAATGTTAAAATTAAATTTATCGAATGATATAAACTTTGAAGTTAAAAATGACCCTTTTGCCTATATTTGAATTATGTTCCTAAAAGCTAACCAAAACATTTATCATCTTAAATGAGAAAAACCTTAAGAAGAAAGTCAGATGCGATATTTTCACTTTCATAATTTTTCAGACTATTCTATACAAAGCGCAAGTCAGTTATAAAAGTTTAAACATAATTAAAAACCAAAATTGCCTGTGGTCTCTAAGCACTTTTTGTAATAGTTTCCATGAGTGATGCACACGAGCATTAGGACCATTCCTTAGTTTTTGTCTTCAGAGTCATACTAAAATGCAATGAAGCATCGTTGGACATGAAGGGCAGTTAATATTTTTGTTTACTAACATATAAAATACAATTCTACAAAGTAGTCTTATGTACAAAAGTCAAGTTAGTTGCATAGTCATTTTTGGTATATTAGAAAATAATCTTCAATATGTAGGATTAAAATAATAAATATGATTGTATAATAAGCGAAATTAGGATTACTATTCTTTTTTTAACAAGTTAAAATTCTTTTGAAAAAAAGGATTAATTTTAACCGATTTTAAACAAAATTCAATTTCATTTAACTTTTTAAAGCATTAAAAATTAATTTTAATATTTTAAAAATGTAAATTTAGACCCTAAGTTAACAATTCATTAACTTTCTATTAAATAATTATATTGTAATTGTTTAATATTATATTTATGGACCCCTTTATTGATTATGCATTTCAACTAACAAAAGGAGTCTATAAACAAAGCTCCTCCTACCTCCTCTTATACAGCATCATCTAAAAAAATTTCCTAGTGTTGTTGTCTGTTCTATTCATTTTATTCCCCAAAGACCCTTGTAATCCATCAAATGAGCATTTTGTATTCTTCTTTTCTTTCCTAGAGTAGTATGCATCTTAAAAGCATCCATATGATTTGGTTCTTTAAATCATAAACCAGATTGGAATAATTTTAGTACTAAACTTAAATCAACACTCGACCTTAAACCAGAATCAGAATTGGAGTCTGAATTATCGAAGTCACTCTCTTCAATAGTCATGTCCTCATCTTTATTTTTTATAGAAAATACATACTAGTTGAATCTTTGTTTGAATTGTTGTTCTCAATACAAGAATTATTAGTTCTAGACAAGAACTCTACCCTATCCTTGCCCAGGCACACATTCTAAATCTCATGAGCATAGATAATTGCATCTTCCCTCCTGACATATTTCATCATTTTCTTATTACCACTCATATCGAAATGCCTTTATACTTTTATATTTTTCAAAATTATACCAGTCTCTATTCCTCTAAAGTTGCATGTCTTCCATCTCTATGTCATGAACAGTAAGCAAAATCACAAAGAGGAATATAATAAAATAGACAACAACGTTTAATAATTAAAGATGATATATAAGATAGGAGGGCCTCTATTTGTAGGCCTCTTTTGCCAGTTGGGATACACAATTGAGAAAGAGCTCCACAAATAAATATTAAAAAGTCATAATAAAATTATTTAATGGTTCATTAACTGGATTGTTAAATTAAGGTTAAATTAAAATGTTTTCAAAACGCTAAAGTTTATTTTGAACATTATGAAATGTTTATGTTTAAATTGAATTTTGTTAAACATTTTAAGGTTTAAATTATCCTTTCATTTCAAATTCTAACTTTGGATTTAAAGAAATTATGTATTTAAAATATTTGATTTTAGAAGGCTTATGATAAAGTACCTAGGAAAGTCATGTGATAGTGTTTAGAAGTCATGGGAGTTTCTACCGCTTATATAAGGGTTATTAGGGATATGTATGAAAGTGTTAAGACTAGTATAAGAATGACATAAAGGGATACAAAGCATCTTTCTATAGATATCAGGCTAAACCAAAGATCCTCGCTAAGCCCTTTCTTATTTGTAGTAGTTATGGATGAGCTTACTAGGAATATTTGAGGGGATGTGCTATGATGTATGTTGTTTGCAGATGGCATTGTTTTAGTGAATGAAACAAAGGAGGATGTTAATGTCAAACTAGAACTTTAGAGGGATAAGTTATAGTTAAAAGGTTTTAAATTGAGTAAGACTAAAATTGGTTGTAACTTTTCAGGTCATATGGTTGCATTTGATTTGAAAATCAAGACTGAAACAAAAGTTATACTACAACAATATTGTTTTAATTATCTTCGATTCATCATCCAAAGTAGTGGCAAGATAAAGGATGACATAATGCATCATATCAAATCACGGTGGTTGAAATAAAGGGGTGCCTTAGGAAATTTATGTGAAAAAAGATACTACTCAAGCTAAAAGGTAAATTCTACAGTTTAGCAATTACGTTGATCATGTTTTATAGGTTAGAGTGTTGATCCATCAAATAGGTATATAGTTATAAGTTGATATTTGTGGAGATGAGGATGCTCTATTAGATGTACAACCTTACAAGAAGACATAAGGTCAATAATGTAGGGACAAGAGACGAGTTGGGAGTGACTAACATTGATAGTAAATTAAGAGAGACAAAGTTTAGGTAGTTTGGAAATATGAAAAGAAGACATCTGATGCCCGAATAAGAAGATTGTACTTTGATAACGTAAAAGAAGAAGAAAAGGACTTAAAAAGAATTAGGGAAAGGTAATCAGGAATGATATAAACCTACTAGAATTTACTGAAGACTTGGCATTTGATAGAAAACTTTAGCGACTAGGATTGAACAACCCTACATAGAGAAGCCCTTCTCTTGTCATAGTGATAAGATCTTATCTTGATATATTAGTTAATATTATCTCTTTTGTTTTGGATTTATTTTGATGCTTAAATATGGAAATTAATGTTTGTTTTGTTTTAGGAGATGAAAAGTAGAGATTGCATCAAATTGGGATTCTATTGATGATAATCACAAATCTTGGAAAAAGTGAAGAGATTACTACAGTTGACAAAGCTGTCACTTGAAGAGTTAGAGTTTAATTGAAAAAATTCTTTTTATCCCTATTACGTAGGAGTTTGAATTTATTTTAGATAAACATCTTTACAAGTTAGAATTAGATTAGGATTAGATCAGAAAACCTATAAAAAGATGTTCCTCATAACCAAAAGAGGTTCTCTCTTTTAACGTTTTTTGCATTTCTTCACCTTTTTCTATTTTTATTATTGGAGCAAAAGTCATGTGTAGCTAAACTCAATCGTTCTAATTTAAGGTGATTTGATGTTCTAGTTGTAACTTTGTAAGGTATGTTTCCCAAACTTTTATTCACGTTGTAATTCAATTATTTTTTTTTTGTTTTGAGTTCTCATATTTCATGAATGATTAATGTTTGAATAATATGATATTTTAATTTAATATTTATTATTCTATTGCTACCAAGAATTCAATGATTCATAATTTTCATGAGGGATTGATATAGGTAGCAAATAATTTATTTATGAAATTCCATGTTTAACTTATGATAAACAAGAAAACTAAATTGGATAATTACAGCTATTTTGATTATTTAATTTAGGGTTTAATCTTTTTCACGAAGCTTATTGTTATCATTTATTTGATATGTAATGTTATCACACCCAGTAAATGAGTGATAAGTTTTGGTTTTGATGTTGGGTATGAAACAATTAATTTAGGAAAATTTGAGACTTATTACGATTATCCTAATATGTGTCAGACTAACTGATTGAATTATGAAAATATTCTTTTTAAACCAATGATCAATGTTACAATTAGATGTGATCTTTCTCTTGAATCGAAGTTTGGTAATTGACTTTTTTACTTTTATATTCAGTTAATTTAATTTGATTTCTTATTAATTTTAATTAATCAGTTACTTAATCAAACCCCCTCTTTTAATTTTATTTCTTGAAATTAAGAAATAACTATCTAGTTCTCTTAGGATTTAACCTAGTTCCGCAACTACTACAAGAAGTTTAGATAATCATAATTATTTTAGGGGGTTCGACAACCCAACCACATCAGCCTTTCAAACATTTTCTTTCAACTCTTGTGGCTTTTATTAATATTAATACTTTTTTGCTACAATTGCTTATATAGTTATTTATTTTTTTATTTTGAATTTTTTCTCTTTGAATTGTTTGTTTGATTTAAAGCTATGGACTGTTGAACTTCTCTAAACCCCAGGTCTTAGCAAAATTTTTACTCCGTTATTGTCGTTGTTGTTGTTATTGTCGTTGTTATTGTTATTAAGAATTCTAACAAATCATATCATAATAGCTTTATTAGGCTTTTTAAACTTTACTATTATATTTTAATGATTTATGTGGTATTTTCAAGCTAGTTTTACCATCTATTAACATTGAATATTTTTATAAATCAATATAAGAAGTATAACTTAATATGCATAGTTGCACTTCAAAAGGATTACTTACTTCTAATTCCTCCTAATTTAAACTCATAAATTATGATTGGCAAAAAGAATCAAGATCTGTTTGACTTGATCTACCTAGTTTGAAATTAACGAACTTGAATCAAGTTAATTGAATTTAGGTTAGGTTCAAACTCTTTATTTTAAATTTTTTAAGTTTTGGATTAGAGTCAAGCTCAGGCATCACAATATATTAACCTTAATTCATTCCCCCCTGCTTCTCTCAAGTCTTAGTCACTATTGTTTTCATGTTTCTCTTCCAGTCCTCCATTTTTTTTTCTGTTCCTCAAAATTGTAAATTTCAGTTTCTTAAACTTTAATCTTTGAAGCAACTTAGTAAGTTTGATTCATTTATAGTTCCCTTCTTTCTAAATTTCCATTAAACAATTTAAAATTTAGGTAAACTTTGAATCACCCAAAATCTGATCGAGCTTGACAGGTGACATAAGCCAAATTTGGTCAAACTTTGGACCAAATTAGGACAATTTGTAAAAAGTAACGGACAAGCCCGATATAACTCACTTATAAAATTAGTTTGAGGATCATATCCGAAATGCCATCAAAGCTTAACTAGAATGATTATGTCCACATTCCTTTTTTGTGAAGAGGTAATTTGTGATCTGAAACGCCACAGCCAAATTCCTGGAGAAGTAAGATTTAGATTGAATGTTATATATAGGTTTGGTGACCAACACAACCTAAAGCAACAAAAACACTGGGCCACTGGGGTTATTGCAGGGAATACGACTGTTTACTATCGACCAAACAATCAAGCACTTAACAGTAAACAAAGAAGTTCATTAGCTCAAGTGCATATAAATCGATGTCTCATAACGCTAGGATTAAGTTAAACGACTAAAGAACAAATGTGTAAACTCAAGATCCAAACGGGTCGAGGGAAAATTCAATGCACTTCAAAAGCAGCAACCAAAAAATAAAAACCAAACGTCAACAACTCAAGATACAGACAAATCAGCCCACAAATCAATGGACCATATTTTTCTCTTCATCCACAGCTTCACTTTTCCTCCTTGTTCTTCGTGTTCTTTTCCAAATTCTTCTGCGATCTTTCTTAGTCTCTTCTCATAATAATGAGATAGTGACTAAATGGGCAATGGTTGGTGGAGGGACTAAAAGCATGCTATACTAAGAAGGGTCGTGCTCTGTTAGTGAACAGGACAGATTGGTGGGGTTTGGGTCTCTTTTTTTCAACTTATGGAAGCATCAGTTCTTGGATGTAATTGCATATGCAGAACATAGAGATGCGATGAGAGAGACAAAAATGTAAATGCATGTGGTTTCAGCTTCGGCTGATGGCAGCTATACATGCACGTATGTAGAGAGAGAAAGAATGGAACTTCATTAAATTGGCCACCTATTTCCTTTCTAGCCAAGCCATTTCTCACCAGTCACGATTGACTCCATCATTTTCACAGCTTCCGTAGCATTTACTATCCGATACTTCTCTGCTTACCTCTAAAGTTCAGTTCTTTGCTTGACCCCGCCAAAATAGCAAGACGCCCCAGACACCTTTACTCGTGCCGTTAACAAAAGGGTTGGTCGTCTGCTTGCTTTGTCTTGTGTGCTAATGTTACTAGTTTTAGGAGCTTCTTTAATTTCAGTGTTAACATGATAATTGAAAATGCTGCTGCTTTGATTATGACTCTGTTCTTGTATTTTTCGTCATAAAACTCTGGACTTTCCCTCTTAAGTGAAGTGGAAAACGGACCCAGATCCTCCGCTGGATCCACTATTGATAATGCCAAAGGGGTGGATTCATTGTCCAACAAGTGTACAGAGAGCATGAGAAGATCTTACCAATTTTGTCATTCTCATGCTGTTTTGCTCCTAATCTGTTGCTTTTTTGGATATCCTGCCGGAATCTCCCCAGCTACTGAGCAGGAGATCTTGCTGCAATTCAAAGCAGGCATTACTGGTGATCCCTACAATAGCTTGGCTACATGGGTCCAAAGTAGCAGTCCTTGTGAGTTCCGTGGCGTGTTCTGCAGCTCTCTAGGATTTGTAGAGAGAATTGTTTTCTGGAACAAAAGTTTATCCGGGGTTTTGTCTCCGGCATTATCAGGTTTGAGGTCTTTAAGAATCTTGACATTGTATGGCAATCGCTTTACTGGTAATATCCCAGAAGAATATGCAGAGTTAAGCACACTGTGGAAGATGAATTTGAGCTCTAATGCCTTATCTGGCTCGATACCAGATTTTATTGGTAACTTGCGAAATATGAGGTTTCTTGATCTGTCAAGGAACAGTTATAGTGGAGAGATTCCATCAGCATTGTTCAAGTTTTGTTACAAGACTAAGTTTGTGTCTCTTTCTCATAACATTATTTCTGGTCCCATTCCTAATTCAATTGTGAATTGTACTAGGCTTGAAGGATTTGATTTCTCTTTTAATAATCTCAGTGGTGAATTGCCTCCCCATATTTGTGATGTTCCAGTTTTAAATTATATGTCATTGAGGAGAAATATGCTGACTGGGGTTGTTCGGGATAAGCTTTCAAAATGTCAGAGTTTGAGCTTTTTGGACCTTGGCAGCAATTTATTTACGGGATTGGCTCCATTTGGACTCGTTGGCTTGCAAAACATGAGCTATTTCAATGCATCATATAATGGGTTTCAGGGCCAGATTTCTGGGATTGGAACCTGCAGTGAGAAACTGGAAATCTTTGATGCTTCAGGTAATGATCTAGATGGCGAGATCCCATTAAGCATTACAAACTGCAAAAACCTTATAGTCATGAACTGGGGGTTTAACAGGTTAAATGGGAGTATACCAGTTGCGATTGGGGAACTGAAAATGCTTTTGGTGCTCAATTTGGGCAATAATTTTATATATGGGGCAATCCCCCCAGAACTCGGAGGGATTGAGCTACTTCTTGTTTTGGACTTGCACAATCTTAAGCTCGTGGGTAAAATTCCGAAAGACATAAGCAATTGCACGTTTCTTCGTGAACTGTGAGTGTAGCATCTACTTTAATTATTTTAGACTTCAATATATTTTTATTTGTGTTACCACACTTAATTCTGATATGTTGATGTAGGGATGTTTCTGGGAATTTTTTAGATGGTGAAATTCCTGATACACTTCACAATTTGACTTCCTTGGAAGTCCTGGACTTACACAGCAACCAGCTCACTGGTAGGATCCCGCAGACTCTAGGCAATTTGCCAAAACTTCAAATTCTGGACTTGTCACAAAATTTACTTTCTGGAGGGATCCCACATTCTCTTGGAAACTTGACAAACTTAACATATTTGAATCTCTCCTCCAATAATCTTTCGGGTCCTATTCCTTTGTTACCAAGAATCCAGGCTTTTGGTCCATCTGCATTTCTTAACAATTCTGCCCTCTGTGGCCCTCCTTTGAAACTTTCCTGCTCAGGAAGTGGCAATGGTACAACCACTGCCTACAAGAAGAACAAAGTGCTTAGTACTTCTGTTATTGTATCAATTGTTGCTGCTGCACTGATCTTTACTGGTGTTTGTGTAGTATCAATCATGAACATCAGGGCACGCAGAAGAACAAGGGAGGAGGCAACATTGATTGTTGATAGCACACCACTGGGTTCATCAGAATCAGGTGTTATAATTGGGAAGCTAGTTCTATTCAGCAAGAGTTTGCCCACAAAATATGAAGATTGGGTTTCTGGCACCGAAGCATTGCTTGACAAGGAAGGTTTGATAGGAGGTGGATCCATTGGAACAGTGTACAGATATAATTTTGAAGGTGGGGTCTCAATTGCAGTGAAGAAGCTTGAAACAGTGGGTAGAATAAGAAGTCAAGATGAATTTGAGCAAGAAATTGGACGTTTGGGTAGCCTTGGACATGATAATTTAGTTGCATTTCAAGGTTACTACTGGTCTCCAACAATGAAGCTAATTTTGTCCGAGTTCATTCCAAATGGTAATCTCTATGACAATCTACACGGACTTAATTTGCCAGGCACCAGTAGTGGTGTTGTTAAAAGTGAACTGAATTGGTCTAGGAGATTTCATATTGCTTTGGGAACAGCCAGAGCTCTTTCCTATCTCCACCATGATTGTAGGCCTCCAATTTTCCATCTCAATATCAAATCCACCAACATACTCTTGGACGAACATTATGAGGCCAAGTTGTCAGACTATGGGCTGGGGAAGTTGCTTCCTCTTCTGGATAACTACGGGTTAACCAAATTCCATAATTCAGTAGGGTATGTAGCACCAGAGTTGGCTCACAGCCTGAGATTGAGTGAGAAATGTGATGTGTACAGCTTCGGAGTGATTCTGTTGGAGCTGATTACTGGGAGAAAACCAGTGGAGAGCCCAACAGCAAATGAGGTGGTAGTTTTGTGTGAATATGTTCGCCGGCTTCTGGAGACTGGCTCTGCTTCAGATTGCTTCGACAGAAATTTGCAGAGTTTTTCTGAGAACGAATTGATACAAGTTTTGAAACTGGGGTTAATTTGTACAAATGATGTCCCTTCAAGAAGACCAAGCATGGCTGAGGTTGTTCAGGTTCTCGAATCCATAAGATCAGGATCAGAAGCATCATAGGAAAGAAAGTTCACCTCAGATTTAGTTAATCAAACTTTTGATCAAGGAAAAACTGTACCAGGTGTACTGGTGAAGGGTGGGGTGTGTTAGTTAGTTGTGCAGAGAGTAGAATGTTGAATATTGGAAAAGCAAGAACAGAAAATGATTCTTTTATTTTAATTGTGAATCTTTTAAATTGTTGGTAACATTTTGCTAATAAAATGATTATTTCATTGCATCTCTGCTAAAGAGTAGCAGTTAGAACTCATACTCTTGCTTCTCTATCATGTACGAAGGAGCTATGGTGCTGGACTCATAGGAACTCATAAATGAAAATGTGGAGGACTGAATTTCTTGTGAAATGAAAATGAGAACGATCTTGCTCGATAACAGCATCCTTGTTTGTTGTTAACTTAAGTCGTTAAAGTTACGGCCAACTCATTTGAAATATCCTTGGTTGCTTTAGACAGGCAACCGTAGGTTTCAGACATTGAATATGTGAAAAGTCAGATGGGCGGTGGAAGAGGAGATGTGAACAATAAATTGGACATGTCAATCATTGTTGTTTTGTCTTCTGTATAAGTATTGCAAGAACTAATCATTTATCCTAAAATTGTTTTGTTATGAGATCTACACTGTATAGTAAGTGCAATATAACAAACGCAAGATCTACACAATTCAGCAACTTTCCGAATTTGATCCATAACTAGAGGATTATCTGTTTCAGTCAAGGTGGTAAACAAAACTGGAACCATCCTGGTTCAATTCAATGACAATAACATATCAGGAGTCAGGTCAAGCTAAGCCATTCATCGCAGTAATTAGAACATCTGCTTTCACCAACTGCATAGCTTAGATAGATGGATAAGTGATGTATTATATGTTTTGCTACTCTTAAGTTTTCGTATAAATTCTTAATTTACAATTATTTTCAAGAATCTTATCGGCATACATTATAATTTTTTTAATATATTACCATTGAGGATAATTTTTACTTTATATTATTAGTCAATGTTATATTATTTAGAGGAATTAAATATACAAATAAATCAAATGATTATCAACCAAAAAACTCAGGTAGGAAGTGAGAAATAATGCTCGAAATTTACCATAGTTATATTTCCTAATAGAATTACAATATGTTGTCGGTAAATTAGTGACATAATATTTTAATTTCGTAGGTAATTTACTGACAAAATGGTATATTCTGTCAGTAAAAATTTAGCGATGAAAAATGTTGTTTGTAGGTAAAATTTGGGATGGATATTATAATTCTGTCTGTGAATTACCTATGGAATTTTGTACAGTCCTCGATAACTTTACTGACAAAAATAAAATATTCTATTGGTAAATTAGTGACGGAATATCATACTTCCATTAGTAAAATTTAGCGACGGAAATTTGTATTTCTATTGGTAACTTTACCGATTGAACTTCAATATTCTGTCGGTAAATTTAGTGATGGAATTACAATATTTTGTCGCTAATTTACCCATAGATTTATAATATCTGTTGCTAAAATTTACCTACAATGGTTTCTCTAACGACTCTTTCCATTGGTAATTTTTATCACCAAATTTGTTTTTCGACGGAAAATCTATAATTTCTACTACTAAAACCTATTTTCTTATTGTGTGTTTTCCTTAGTTTTTGAGTTTTTTTTTCCTATACGGATTTACATCATAATGATTACAGTTCTACTTTTCAATTCTTGACCTAAGAGAACCATATTGTATAATTCTTATATGTTTCATCCCTAATTAGGAAGAAAAATAAGTAGAAAAGGAAAAAAAAAAGGCCTTCTTAAGTAATTCCTCACCTTCTTCTCTAAATGAATAGTAGCTTAAAATATTAAGGATCTAAATTATTCCCTCTAAAAAGCTAGTAATGGAGGAATTTATATCAAATTTTGAAACTAAAACTATA
This sequence comes from Erythroxylum williamsii, assembly GCA_027564335.1. Classification (NCBI taxonomy): domain Eukaryota; kingdom Viridiplantae; phylum Streptophyta; class Magnoliopsida; order Malpighiales; family Erythroxylaceae; genus Erythroxylum; species Erythroxylum williamsii. The sequence goes on along the minus strand of JANITW010000236.1, from coordinate 55,941,739 downwards.
TTATCTTCCTTATCTTATTACTGTCACTTTGGCCTATACTTCAAATATCATGCCAATCACGAAGCTGTTGGGAAATCGGGTTGAGATCGTATTCCAATCGCAGCAAAATAATCACAAAATTTTTTCGCAACTTTTAATTTCCCAAAAACCAAGATTTCTTTAATTTTATAAAATGATTAACACAAATCATAATAAAGCCGAAACTTAATTCATACTTTATTCTGAAGTTTAATTTTTGTCTTGTCGTATTCCTTGAGTTGTTCCTGAAACTGATCCGTTTCAATCACCATAACTGCATAAGTGTCCAACCTTTAACGACATCTATAGAATAGGTTGAAAGAACTTTGTAACTCTTACAGAGAGGGTTAAGCAAGAAATGCTAGCTCCATAAAGCTTAAGCCTATTTATAATAAGCTTTGGACGTTTTAATAATTTAACTGAAATTAAATTCTAATTTCAATTAAACTTTAATTAGAATTACAAATAATTCTAATTAAATATCAATTATACTCATATAAGATTCAATATCTCATATTGATCCTTATTTATTAAATATCTCATATTTAATCATAAAGTTTCTCAATCTTTATAATCAAGTCCAACTTTATTAAATTAACTTTGCTCTCTTCAACTGATTCTATATATGAAACTCATTAGGTTCTCAAATATGTTGACAATGATTATAAAATCTAATTTTAATTCATATTTAACATTAAACAAATTAAAATTCCTTTTAATTTATCTTTAATTCTCCAATTAAATAATTTATAATCATAGATCAAGATTGACACCTAGCAATGCATCATGATCTCTCAAATATTTACGATTGTCAAAGTGGTTTTTACTAACCTTTTTGTGCA
>JANITW010000236.1:55778987-55791267 GCA_027564335.1 Erythroxylum williamsii | reverse complement strand
ATTTTAAAATTTTCCATATTTATTAACATTTAATTACAAAATTTTAAAATTTTCTTATAATTAAATTACACATTTTTAAAATTTTGATATTAACTTATATATTAAAATTATATAATAATATAATTGATTAAGTTACATTTGCACGGCATTACTTTGCTAGTAATTCATAAATAGAGATGCGAGTCGTTTCATAAAAGGATAGTGGTTGAAGTTGAACTCAAAATATATAAATTCCAGAAAACTGAAAAAATAAAAAGGACATTCTTTGCTTCCATATGTCTCTGCGAACTCTCACTGGACGGCTCCATGTATCATCTCCTCTTTCTTTACTCTGTAATCGGACCCATAAAGCAATAACAGGAGGCTTCTTTGTCCGGATGTCAACCCACGCGTCGAAGCCTCTCGTTCATTCACTCACCTTGCCTGCTCAACCAGGGCAACCCGTTGAAGTCACCGCCCTTCCTGGCGTCTCCGATTCTGACTTCAGGTGAGTATTTATCTCTGATAAGTTTCAAAGTTCGAAGCTGTTTTCGCAGTTAGTGCTGTTTCCTTTTCTGCGCAGGAATGCTATTGAGTCCTCGTTGTTTAAGCAATGGTTAAAGAACTTGCAGTCTCCAACTGGGGTTTTAGCCAATGGAGCTTTTCTGTTGAAACGAGTGCTTATTCAGGTGATTCTTCCCTTTTATGTGTGATGCAAATTTCTACTTTTGGAAATAGTTGGGTGGACAAGGAACAAGAAAGAATTTGGGTACATCCTAAATAAATAAGTGTTTCCAAAACTTGATGTCTCCATATATACAGGGTATGCTTAGACAATTTTCTGTGCCTTTTGTTATAATGGCTGCTTTTAGTAGTCAGTTTCTGGGTTTTCATGACAAAGGTCATGCGTTTTCTATTGTCATGCTGTTGTCCATTTTTCAGCTTTTCTTATCCTTCCTGCCATTACAGGGAGTGGATATGTTTGGACAACGCCTTGGCTTTTTAAAATTCAAAGCAGATATTATCGATAAGGAAACTGAAGAAAAGGTATTCGATCATCTCCCTACCTGCAGGCCTTCTGATTATGAACTCACATTGTGATCCACCATTACGGAGTTTAGTAAAGCTGGAGTGTGATCAAATGGTATTCTGTTCCACACTTCGTCCTAAATTCAGTTGCCGATGAGCTTGATGAGCAAAGTTTTTTTACTGTTCCTATGAGAGACTATATGATTATGTCTTTCTATCATTGGACAACCTATTTATGCTCAAACTTCCTGAGTTTTTGAGGACTAAAATGTTCTTAGGTTCCAGGTATAGTATTTGCACGAGGACCAGCTGTAGCCGTGCTAATTCTTTTGGAATCTGGCAATGAGACATATGCTGTTCTTACTGAGCAGGTATTTGGTGGTCTATTTATAAGCTGTAGGTTTTTCGGTTCCATGAATTTCCTGGGTCACAATGCAAATGATAAAACTCGAGTTGGAGAAAAGGACACTTACAACTATTAACTGCTATGCATGTCCAAGGCTAGGGTGCCTACAGGGAGGCTTGTTCTGGAGTTGCCTGCTGGAATGCTAGATGATGACCAGGGTGATTTTGTAGGCACAGCAGCTCGTGAGGTTATGCGTCCCTCCCTCTATTAGCATTTGCAAAAGTTGGTTATCATTTGTTGATATATAATTCATGTTCTTAAGAAAAGTAATTAAAAAAAAAGGTTGAATATCACAGATGGAGAACCAGATAAAAAAGCAGATAGCCTCCTAGATACGTTAATCCAAAGTTGGAACTTGGTTTAATATTCTGCTTATCTACGAAATTGGAATGACCGTGGTAAGTAATTTCAATCCGATGAATTTGACAGGTTGAAGAAGAGACCGGCATTCATTTGAAGTTAGAAGACATGATTGACCTCACTGCCTTCCTGGAGCAGTCTACTGGATGTAGAATCTTCCCTTCTCCTGTATGTTGTCATTTATATTATTCTTCCCTAAAATTTCTTAAAGCATTTGTCTTCAATTGAGTTAAAGTTTCTTGAAAGAGTGGAATTGTGTAACAATTTCATTGATAGTTTTCGATTCATGAATCTAAAAAGTTTTATGCTTAGTAGACTGGTATTCAACCAATACTGTTTAGAGGGATAGGGGTCTAAGTATAGAAGACAAAGAAAGCTATCATTTATTGGAGATTTTGAAAATTTGCAAAATTCATGCTATGAGGTAATAGAGGTGAGCTATGTAATTTTGAGAAGTAATCTCTGTTGCATCTCAAGAGGAAAGGAAGAGGTGCTTGCAGTATAGAGCTACCTGATTTTGAGTCGAACGTGCCAAATTATTTGCCTTTTGTTTTTGTGAATCAACTGATCTGTTCTTTAAGGGGCTTTATTACATGTGGAGGTGATGCTTGCGATTTATTATTAAGTACATACTTTTAATCGGAAATAATCAATTGTCAAATTATATTTTGGAGTTAATGTGTGGAAAAATGGTCAAATGTAGTAAACTATATTGATACAACTTAGTTTTGTACTTTTTGGCTATGGGTAGGGTGGATGTGATGAGGAAATTAGCGTGTTTCTTTATAAAGGACAAGTGGATAAAGAGGTAATCACACAATTGCAAGGTAAAGAGTCTGGTCTGCGGGAGCATGGTGAGCTGATCAAGGTTCGCGTGGTTCCTTATGGACAACTGTGGCGCATGACTGCTGATGCTAAGGTGTTGATGGCCATTGCACTCTATGAAATGGCAAAGAGAGAAGGCTTGTTGCCTCTGAAAAGCTAATAGGACAACTCTTTACTCCCCTAGCCACTGCTTGACTTGTTGTCAACATGGGGAATTTGTATGTGGATTTCACTTTGTCGCATTTTATGAAGTAGCCTTTTCTGCTGCATACTATTTGCGTTAACTGATGTTTGATAGCATTATTTGCAATAAATGATTACTCAGTCATGAGAAAAGTTTTTGCTTATTGTTGGCCTCATTCTCCTGTTGATTCCATCATAGATTCGGGTGATATTGGATTCCCTTATCTTCGCAAAATTTCTTTCCCGAGTCCATTTAATGGAAATCTGCCATGTCTCATGTAAAGAGAGAGCATAGTAAGCTGACAAAAAAAAGCTTCGTTTCGAACCCAAAACTCCTACCTTGATACTAGTTGAGAGATAGTACTTCCTGGCTCGTACATTTACTGGATTAACAGTTCAGAAAAAGGGTTTCGATGATATTGTATTAGAAGTTTGGTTTTTGGTCATTTATCATTGTCATTTGTTATCTATTATATTTCTGATATCTAAGTAAGCGCATTTACTTGTTATTGTTATTTCAATTTTCTAAGCTTGGAGTATTGTGTTTGGACCAAGGTGAGCTTTCAAGTTTTTATATCACAATCCAATTAGTCTAATATTTGGATGTCTACATTAATTGTAAACACTTTTGGTATTTAAAATTTTAAGAAATGCATATTTATCTATGATAATCATATGTAGTAATGATGTTGTGGGAAATGAGACACAGATTTAGGTGCTTGTGTGACCATTTATTTGGATTTTTTTAAAAACAAATTTAGTGCTTAATATGAGTTTTAACTTGCTTGTCATTTTTTTAGAGTGAAAGTTATGGTAATAAGTCTTGAAGAGTTTGGAAAAAAAAGAATAAAGAAGATTTAGTGTATTTGCATAACAGTTGACATCCTGGTTACATCTGTCCAATTGACGTGGTATCTGAAATGTTAATAAAGTTTGAAAATTTCAAAATGACTTTTGATTTGTACTAAAAGTATGCAAGGTATTATAGATTTGTACTTAATGCAGAAAGAGGCCGAAATGATGAGAATGGAGACTTTAAGAGAAGAACATTTATTTGTCATCTTGGTTAGTTGCACAAAACGCGAGGGTTGAATATAATGAAACTAGATCTAGTAGAAGAATTGGTGCATACTTGGCTTTGTTATTAGTTAGATAAAGATATTTAGACCATAATTAAGTTGGAAGATATGCATAACTATGATTTGCTTTTAAGCAACACAAGGTTTATAAGCCAACACTAAGTTATAGATAACTTAGGTGTAGATTAGAAATGAATGAAAGTGTGGAATCATACCATATACAAATGTATTATTTATTGCTGTAACTATAGATAGTTATGAAAATATAACTTGTTTACAGACAAATTGTCTTACAGACAAGTTGAGAAGAGTGAAGTTGGAAGAAAGAGACACAAAACTGATATATCGAATGTTTATTAGAACGAAAGAAAATGATAGTAAATTATTTTACAGAATTAACAATGATGAGAAAGGAAGGCTAAAAATTTTTCTTTGGAGAGATGAAAGGAGTTGAACTACTTATGTTGAATTTGGAGATGTGGTTATGTTTGATATCACTTTTCTTGTGAACAGATACTAAATATCATTTCCCCTATTTATCAACCTAAACCATCTCAAACAATTTATATTCGTTAGCTATAAACTATTAGGCAATAAAATAACCAATAATTTTTGTCAACTTTTCTATAGATAGTTGTAGTATGAATGGGAAGCTATCTTATGCTATAATTTTATATTAGTGTAAGAGCATAGGTAATGCCATTGAGATAGTATTCCTTCTGTCTATGTATATCTAAGGATCTAGAGACCTTAGTCCTAAAAAAAATAGTGGTCACTAACACACCTCTTACAAGTACATTATCGAACCAAGTGACAGAAATAAGAAGGATGAGAAGGTCCCAAGAGATTGGAAATTTATGAAGAACCATCCTCCACATCAAATTAAGTTATTATTAATAAGGGTTAATCACTAGATCTCATCTTAGAGATTCATTTCACTTTGTTTTTATTTTTGAAACTAAACCTAAGATGATAGAAGAAGCTCTTAGTGATGAAAGTTTGATTTTTATTATAAATGAAGAGTTGAACCAATTTGACAGGAGGAAGGTGTGGTCTTTAATACCTAGACCTAGTGACCACCAAATTGTAGGTAACAATGGGTTTTAAAATCAAATTAAATAAATCGGGTACTTTCGTAAGAAATAAAGCTATATTGGTCATAAAAGGGTAAGAAAAAGAGGAGGGCTTGGCCTTTAAGAAAAATTTTGCTCAACTAGCTAAGCTAAAAGTTATTAGGCTCTTTCTTACATTTACATCTTATATAAATTTTAAATTGTTTCAATTGGATGTTGGAATTTCTTTTTAATGTGATTTTATTTAAAAAGAAGTTTATGTTAATCAACCTTCCTATTTTGAAAAACATGATGCACCTAACTAAATTTACAAAATTTGTAAAGCTTTACATAGATTGAAACAAGCTCCTAGAGCTTGGTATGATAAGTTAAGTGCATTTCTTTTAGAAAATGGATTCTCTAAAGGCAAGGTTGACACTACACTCTTTACTAAAATGTACAAACATAATAATTTAATTGTTCAAATTTATTTTGTTGACATTATTTTTGATGCCACTAATGAGAGTATATGATGTTCGCACAGAAGGAGATTAATCTTGATATAATTCGGTAGCCTTTAAACAAAGTAGATATGCAAGGTTTTCGAGACTTTTCTAGACCTCAAGGATCATTGTTGTCCAAGCAACCTAGGCCTAGCACTAAACCAAGAAAATTGAACCAAAATAATATGCATTATTAAGATTAATTGATAAGTAAAGTTAGGTTTCCTGGAACAACAAGAACATAAAGAAAATTCCTCACAGAGCTCTCAAACTATCAATAGTCTATTGCCCTAAAATAAAGTTAAGGCAACTATTTATAATTGCCAAAATAACTCAAAATTTGGCCAACATCCTTGACCTAAATAGGTCAAATAATACTGTCTGAATCGTCCTAAAAACAGTAGGAAAATAACCCAAAGCAAAAAAGGCCAGGCAATGCGTCTAGTTTGGTGCGCTGGCGTCTGGCTTGCTGGGCGCTAATGTGCGCGCCTGGGCCTATTGGGCTCTGGCGTATGCGCCTAGTGCGTGCATCTGTTAAGGGCTATTTGGACCCAGAACTTGGCTCAAACTAACAAACTAAAGTTGCAAGCAAGAATCTTGATTCTTTCGAGTCCATCAACAACCACGTGAGCCACGAATGAATTTAATGTAGCCTTGAATCTTTTAAGCCTAGTCTGACTTACAAGGCTAGGAGGCAACATCAAGTCTCTATTAGCATTGCATTACTCTCGGTGTCTATCGATATATCCGTCATGTGTAGCCTTGGTCACATCAGTATATGTAAAGAGTTTCTTCAATGTATGGGTAGGGAATTTGAAATGAGTATGATGAGAGAACTTAACTTCTTTTTTGGACTCCAAATCAAGCAAATGAATGAAGGTATCTGTTTTATTCAAGCAAAGTACTCCAAATAACTAAATCACTTTAAAATCTATTAAGTTAAAATATTATGCATACCTATGAGCATCACAACAAATAAACAAAGATAAAGAGGACAAGCTAGTTGATATAAAGTATTATTGAGGTATGATTGATAGTTTATCTTACCATAATTAGGCTTAATATTATGTTTAGTATTTGCTTATGTGCTAAATTTTAATCAAACCTTAGGGAACCACACCACTTAGTTGTTAATTACATCATTAGATATTTATATGACACCATTTCATTAGGAATTTAATATTTTATGAATGCGTTCTTTGTCTTAATTGATTATTTATATTCAAAATTTGCTAGTAGCTATAAGGATAGAGAGAGCACATCCAATATTTATCAATTACTAACAAATGCACTAGCCTTATGGTTTAGTAAGAAATAAAATTCGATTGCCTTATCCTAATAATACATTCTTTGCTTTTCAATAGTGAAATTCAAATATATAATTACAGGTAGCTATTGTGCCCAAATCTTGTGGCTTAGATAATAACTTAGACACTATGGATTGTAGACACTATGGATTGGACCTTACTAAGATACCTATTAAGTGTGATAATACTAGCGCCATTTTTCACAAAGAACTAATCATCATTTTAAAAGCAAGAATATAGAAATTTAATACTATTTTATCAAAAATAATATACAAAATGGATATATTGAGATAGATTTAATAGATATACAACATCAATTGGTTGCATTGTTTAATAAACTTATGAGTGAGGGTAGATTTTGTTCAATTAAAAGTAAATTAATTATATTAATGAATATATAGGCTTAAAGCCTTAAAAAAGTTCTAATTTACAAGCTAGAAAGTTGACTGTTGAGAGAACTGAGCATTTAATAGGTTTACTTAGGAATAACTAGCACCATAAAATGAAAATATAACATCCATTCCTTCCTTATGTTATTGGTTACTTTAGTGATACAATTGTTTCATAAGATAATTTCCCTAACCTAATGCATCAGTCTTTGAGTTAAGTTGTATTTATCTAACTCAATTTTATTATGGATTTTGTTGTTCGTTTCCCTCTAAATGTTGTAAATGCAATAGGTGAAAGCATTCCTTAGCACAATTGAGCCATTGTCTACCCTCTTGATCCATTTGATCACCCATTTGATAATCTATTCCCAACTCCTTATATTGTAATGAATTTTTAGTATATGTTGTAATCCTGACCAAATGGATTGTGTTCAAATGCAATCAAAGTATAGATGTTGCACTATTTCAACTTAAATTTTATATAGCACACAAAGTAGATTTAGATCTTTTAATCTATCCTTAGTCCAATGCTTGTTTTTAATGACTAGCTAGATGTGATAGCTACCTTAGGTACTAGGATCTTGGAGGATGAGCTCATGGCAATGAACTTTAGGAGAATGTCGTATGAAGAAATCCAAATAGGATACGTTGGAAAAGTGCAAGGATTTCTCTGTGTCCAAATGAGTGTGTCATCTTTTATTATGATAGGTCTGTAATTTGGTAAGTTTTTTTCAATTAGAGACATACCTCTATGATTACAAACCTAATAGTTCCTAAAATTGTCTCTACCACTTTAGTGTTTTGTAGGAATGTAGCACTCTAACCTCGCAGGACACATACTCGACATATATGATGATATCTGAGTATGTACCCCACAAGGGTGGAATGCTAAGATAGTCATTCGGTCAAAAATTCAATACACAACTTTGATTTACTTAAAACAATGTACTCGTAAGTGGAAATCATTAATCAAAATCGGCCCCTTTATTTTAAAAAATTTTCCATTCATAGATACAATTATAATAAACATTAGTATTCAACAGCCTTTTGGGCCTATTTCAGATATAGAACAAATTACTTGCATGCATAATGTCTTTATAATTCAATACAACACTTAAGACTACACTTTCAATACAACATAAAGAAATACATATGCAGGTGCATACTGATCCCGACCTGAAACTCTTACTCGAATCCTTTCTGGAGACCTTTATAAAACCTGAAAAGCCACGTTGCAATTTTGATGAGTTTTGCGAACTCAATTGAGTGAACCATCATTGATGATTTCACCGGATTACATACACATATTTCATAGATATTCATTCAGATCATATTTACATTCCTGATATATGATCACACAGTTCACGTAGCCAAGTATAGCAAACAATTCATATCAATTTATCACTCATTTCAGCTTTGCAAATCATTCAATGGATTTCGATCTTATAATGCTATATGCATGAGACTCACATTCGTTCTTATTGTTGTGATTGAGTGCCTATCACATACTTATACAAATACTAGCCCATCAGGCTCAATCAGAACAGAATCATGGAGCATAGCTCTACGTGCAGAATATATATCACGGAGCAAAGCTCTACGTTAAAGCTCTTCATACTGGCTACTCAAGTTACAACGCCTTTATTTGAGCATGCATTTTATGAAATGCATCAGATACTGATTATGTCATATTAGATAATCACATATGATGTTTAATCAGAAACTTATCGTCATCAGACCTAAGTCCGGCATTCAACTTTCGTTGAGAATTCATATATCATACAGGATTTCACATCAAATCAAAGCACTTCCAATACATGCCCAACTATTATATACCTCGGACTTCAAGTCCATAATTCAGAAATAGATCACACACTATTCAATAATATTGGAAGTGTAAACGAATCAAATCAAATCAATCCTAAGAAATCATCTAGATTGGCTTACAGTACGCTCCAATATGCTATTGCCTGGGTGGTCCGGTAATGTTTGACTGGCATCCAATAAGTTCCTCTATATCATACAAACACATTTACAAAGATCATAATTTTGCACAAATGTAAATGTATTCTTTGATGCACATCGATGTATAGAAAGCATGCACAATGCATGTTCAATGACAATCCTGGGTATCATATCGCGTTCTTTATCATCAATTCATTCAGATATCAAATCCCTCATTAATACCGTTTGTATTCATAATTTGGACCATAATTAAGCAATGTGAAACCAATTACAAAACTTTATTGACCACCTCAGATTTTGGGTTTAACATACATATGGGTCAACTTTGCATAATTAATATGATAAGAAAATTGTCAAAATCAGCAATACTTTCTTCTAAAAAGTTGTTCTACAATGTTTTAAGTTTCTAATGATACCAAGATCATGCAATTTGGTTCATTATTGTATGATTTATGTTTAAAATACCACAGACTGGGTACATTTGAAATTTTGGCTAATGCATGATCATTCATTCAAGTTTTATACCTCATATCTCTCAATTACAGTATCTAAAAATTTCAAACTTTATACCAATTTAAAGCTAAGATAATAAGTTATAACTTTTGTGAAGACATATTTGTCTGATTCTGCCTAAATCAATACATTTTATTCAATAACAACAGGAACTGATTTCTGTCCCTGGAAGTGCTATTGCCTAAGCTAAGACTTACTTTCAAGCTCAATTTCAAGACCCTTAAGGGCAGAATTCAAATTTAATTTCTTCTTAAAATTTGTAGCCAAATGTCTCTAGTTCAATTTAAATCAATAATTGTTTCATTTAGAAATATACAGATCAAAATATAGCCAAAATGAAGCATATTCAGTAAAAACATTCTAGTTATCAAATTCTAGCACACCTTAGCATTTTCATCCTAACACCCGCTTTCGGGATAACTTTGCATGATCATTATGACAAGAAAAATTGTGTATTTCAGTAACACTTTCTTCTAGCCAATTGTTCCACTAAGTTTTAAGTTTCTAATAGGACGTAAATCATACAATTTTATTGAGTATACTGAAAGTTATACTCAAAACATTTAAGACTCTTTTAAAAATTGTAACAGAACTCCTAACTTGACTTCCAACCAGATTTTGAAATGCTTGGAGATATAATTATCATTTGAATTATTAGGGAATTTGCAGACTTATGTCTCTAATTTATTCTAAATCAAGAATCAATTTATTTGGATATCTACAGTTCAAGAAATCATTAAAAAATCGAAGTCTATTCAATGAAAATTCTCCAGTTCATAACAATCCAGCATACATCTTCACTAGTATCTCATGCATTTCAGTGCAATTCACACATCCTTCTCAAACCATTTAACATGCCATAAACACTAATATTTTACTTACTTGTTTAGTTCTAATCCCATCTCAAAAAATCACTCCAAATCAGTACTCCAAACATGCAGAATCATCACACATTCAAGATGGAATTAAATGACTTTCAGCTATGATGAAACAACAACATTCAGTTGGTTCTTTAGCTATTTTGTGATAGGTAAAAGCATGTATTTAGTGTGGTAATTTAGCATAGCTTCAAGAAAAACACAAGAAGGGGAAGACAGCAGCATGTTTCTGTGGTGAGGGATGAGAAGAGAAGAGAATGAGTTTGGTTGAAACAACATGTAGAAACTTTACACCTAAGGTGCTAGATGTCACCATATTATTTCAACATGTGTCCTTAAGCATGTAAGCCACTTATCCCTTCCATAAGCTACCAAATGTCACCATCAAAGTTAGGCCACAAGTCATTTAAGTACAATAATCACTTGTCCATTTATTAATGCCATTTTTCATCAATTTACCAGCCCATTTGTCACACAATGATAGACTAAATTATTCAAATTGTTCATGCATAAATTTATCCTACCACTTGACATTTGTCCTAGTCCAAATGTACCCTAAAATTTTGAAATTTCCTAAGATTCACCAAAATTTCTGAAACAACAAGTAGCAACACCAAAACAGTTTTTAACACATTTAAACCACAATTCTCAATATAATCACATTTATAAATCAATTATACCCAGAAAATGTCATGAATATATGTACAATCATATTATTGTGCAATAAAGGGCTCACATCACATCAATTTTCATACTATAACTAAGCTTATTACCAACTCTTTCTCTAATGAGAGGATATATAGAGCTTTTTAATCTCAACATCTCGATGGAATCCATGATTGGTTTTCATTTTCCTTTAGATTCCAGAAGCAACATTGTGAGAAGTAATGTGAGTTCATCCATTTAATCCATATGGCTTCCTTGTTGTTGCATAATATCCAAATTTTCTTTATAATAAGCGACTAGTTTTTGAGTTTGAGGGAAGTGATGCCTGTTTCACCTTCTTATTTAGTGGTACATACTTCATTCCATTTAACTTTAACTCTATAGAAATTATTTAGGTTTTAAGTTCGTAAAAACCTTCTCTACATATTTAATGACTCTTTTAAGCAACATCTAGGAAAACCAGTAGGTTTGGAGATTTAGGAGAACTAATTTCACCAACTGGATCTTTCCAACTAAGGAAAGATCTATGTTTTGCCATACATTTGTTCTTTTCTTAACTACTTTTATCAAGTGTTGACATTCTATAGTCCTTGGTTTTCTTGTGAAGATAGGTGATCCGAGGTAAGTAAAAGGTAATTCTTGCCTTTGCATTCAAGAGATTTGCACTAAGGAATTGGCGTCATGGATTCCAACCGAAGTTATGATATTGCTCTTGTCCTAGTTGATGTCTAATCATAACATTTTTTAGAAAACCTGCAGAGAATTGACAAAAGTTGGGACAGATTTGGGGTCATTAACCACAAAATATAAGCAAATCATTGCAAACATTAAAGAGAAAAGGACAAGTTCTTTGCATTTGTAATAAGAGAACTGATTTCACCGACTGGATCTTTCCAGCTAAGGAAAGAGCCTTGTTTTGTTATACATTTGTTTTTTTCTTAACTACTTCTATCAAGTGTTGACATTCTACAGTCCTTGGTTTTCTGGTGAAGTTATGTTGGATCCCGTTACCAGAATCCAACTGTCAGAGCCCGATCCGTAGACCGGACCCCAACTCCTTACAACTTAGCACTCTTGCTCTTGCTTGATACCACGAGATGTCGGACCCCGTTTCCGGAGCCCAACTTTCGTTGTCCTGAAACCTTG
>JANITW010000236.1:55764736-55778887 GCA_027564335.1 Erythroxylum williamsii | reverse complement strand
ACTTACCTTAAATCCTTAACCAACCAAGTGATTACTTGGTTCAAAATGAAGCTCTAGTCTTCCTCTCCGCTTTTAACTCTTGAACTTTCTTCAAACACCCTCTAAAACTCAAGGAAAAATCAGCCCTAGCACCAAGCTTCTTTCTTCTCTCCTTCTTTCTCCATTTTCACGAAACTCACTCTCCTCTCCCTCTCTATTTTCGTTTTTTTCCTCTTCTCATCCTACAACTTATTTCTTTTCTTTTCTTTTATACTCCTTTCAACACTACTTAAGCCCACTTGTCTTTTAGCCCACTCATTTCCTCTTTCTTTTCCCATTTCCTTTTAGGCCCAAAGTCCATTTGACCATTTATACACTTAACCTAACACATCAATTACATTAATTCTTTAATGCTAACCCATACTAATTCATGACAACTTAATTAATGCTAATCTAACTTACTCAATTATTCTAATCATGCTTAATTAAATAAAAAGAAATTTTGGGGCTAACAAGATAGGTGATCCGAGGTAAGTAAAAGGTAATTCTTGCATTTGCATTCAAGAGATTTGCACCAAGGAATTGACTTCATGGATCCCAACTAAAGTTATGATATTGCTCTGTTCCTAGTTGATGTTTAATCATAACATTTTTTAGAAAACATGCAGAGAGTTAATGAAGCTTGGGATAGAGATGGGGTCATTACCACAAAATATAAGCAGATCACTGTAAATATTAAAGAGAAAAGGACAGGCTCTTTGCATTTGTAATGGAAGTTAAAGTTCCCAATATTATTGATGTGTTTATGTATAATTCTAAGGAGAACTTCCATTGTAAGAGTGAAGATATATAGAGATAAGGGGTCTCCTTCTCTAATCTCTCTCGATTTATGAAATATATATGTATCAAAGCACTAAAATTCATTATTGTTATATAAGCTTCATTCCAAGATATGAATTACTTAGGTACTTTCATGGAATTGAGTACAAACTTCCAGTCCAGTATTTCAAAAGCTTTGTATATATCTATTTTGAGAGACCAACTTTCAATAAATGGATTGGTAGTGTAATCCTTGAATAGTTCCTATGCTAGGATAAGGTTATCTTTAATATCTCTTCCACTAATGAATGATCCTTAGAATGATTAATTAGAAGGATTAGGGTCTTTTAAAGTCTAATTGTAAGAATTTTCCCAATGATTTTATAAGTTATGTTATAATAAGATATGGGATGACAATCTTACAAGGTGTTGGAGGCTTGTTTCTTAAGGATCAAGTATAAGAATATTTATTCAATTCTTTTGACATTTTGCTATTCCTAGAAAATTTTTGTACATAATTAGTTACTCCACAACCTATGAAGTTTGAAGTCTATTGGAAGAAAGTTGCATTAAACCCATCTGTCTCTAGTGCTTTGTCTAGTTTTAAGTTTTAAAAAAAGCATTTTTCATTTCCTCAACCATAACTTTTACAGTTAACATAGTTATATTAAGAAGATTAATATGAGGATTGATGAATTGACGTAATGCTTCAACTATAGAGTCAATTGGTTTTTGGTAACTAGCATTGTTTTGAATACCATTGTTTTGAAATAGTTATAAGCTATGGATTTGAGCACATTCTAGTCCTCTTAAATATTGCCTTGGTAATCCCTAAGGGTATTGATTTTGTTGATATTTTTTTGTAATAAAATGGAGTTAAAAAGAATCCAGTACACTTATCTCCCTCTCTTAACTAGGAAATCCTTGATTTTTTTTTGCTTTAGATAGGATTTATCTTCTAGTAAAGCTTCTGTATGCTTGTGTAGGGCCTATTGTTTTAATTTGTTCAGTTTAATATCTAATGGATTTTTTAGAGATCTTCTTGACAGGTTCTTAACAACTTTTTTATTTATCTCCACTTATGCTTGTATTTCTAAGATTTTCTTTTTTTTTTTCAGTATCTTTAAGTCATCAAGGTCCTGAGTCTACTTATTAGTTGAAATGCATTATATCCCTAAACTAGAGTGTTCATAATTTCACTCACCAAATCTTGGAATCCTTCATAAAGTGTATTAATGCCTTTAATTTCAATTGTAGCATGGTCTGAGCATAATGGAGGATCAAATTCTACAAGATTGAGGGAAATTTAAGAAGCCATTTCTTGCTGATTAATGCTCTGTTAAGTTTTTTCCTTAATAAAGTATGCCTTTAATTGTCTTTTTTTTTTAATTTATGTGAAGTGAGATCTTGTAGAGTTTATGTATGTTACTTCAATATTGTTGACGAAGGAGTGAAATTCAATTCTTAAAATATTTTTGTCCACTCTTTAACCATCAGCTTCATTTGCATTCAGTAAGCAATTGAGGTCTTGAATCAGACCATTTGAAGTTCTAATTCAAGAAACGTTCATAAAACATCACAAGTTGCTCCAACACAGGGGCAACATCAAATAACCCATTTTAATCTCAAATTACAATATGATTAAGCTAGAATTAGGCCAGGTCTCTTCTAGTAAGTTTTAGTAATATGTCTTAGGTTTCATATCCCATTGGAATCACCCAATTTGGAGGTCCTTAGGCTAAGTTATAGTTAAAACAATATGTCTGGTTCAAGTGATCTGAGAACCAAATACAAACATTCACTAAACATAATTCTTTCTCTTGTCATATTCATCTCTTAAATGCTTCCAAACTTGTTATCTACTCCATGGAAAGTCAAAAATCATCATTTATCTTACATAAATCTATCCCACTAATAGGCCCCAAAACTAGAAATTTAGGTTAGGAACATACCACTTTCTTTCAATCTTTTGGACAATTGAAGAACACTTAGCCTTGATTAAGCTCTCGGCAATTCATGCTCCAAAACCCATCAAAAATCAGCTGCAACCTCCTTATTTTCTCCTTGGCCAAGAACTTCACTCTTTCTTCTCTTCTTTTTCTTCTTTTGTTTCACTCTCACGTATATGTTGAAAGAATGAAGCAAAATGTCTTATATTTTGCTTTTTATATTCATTTAATGGATTACACATGTCAGCTTCCTATTTGCATCACTAATGACTCATCAAACATCATCTCATTGGTCATCTCTAATGACTCATCAATCCACTAATATCATGAAAAAGACCAAATTGTCCTTAATTAATACAAAAGACCAAATTGCCCTTTAATGCATTTAATTGACCAACCAATTGAATTAAATCCCGAAAACATTCCATAACTGTCTTATTTTTAAGTTGACTATGAAATACTCTAATTAGGGTCAATTCTTATTAATTGGACGCTTAAAAAGTTTATCGATGGGTTTAAAATCATTAATAACCATTACTTTCCAAAAAGGACATTTTAGTCAAAAATTTTCAGAACTCCCAAAATCCATCCTATAGGACTAATTTTTGATTTGTTTCAGTATCATTAAACTCTAATACTTATTCCGGATATTTTTCATTATTTTGAGGTTGGGTCCCACAAAAATTCAATATTCATCTGAAAATACTATTCACCAAACATGAAAATTTTTATTCAATTAAAGGAAAGTTTCGAGGTATTACAATTCGCCTAAGCTTTTAATTTCTTTAATTGTAATTTTTACTTTCTTACTTATTGTTCATTGACTTTTCGGACAAGCTCATCAATTGGATTAGGAAGTCCATCACTGCCACTTCTTATTCTATTATGGTAAATGGTGAACCAACTAGATTGTTAAAAGCTAGTAGAGGACAAAACCAAACTGATCCCCTATCACGTTATTTATTTTCCATCAGTGTGGATATCTTCACTAGGCTAAATGAGTTTAATGTCTTCAAAGAACCAAATTATAAGTAAAACTATACGTACAATAAGTTAGGCATTTCCAATCTATCATTTGTTGATAATTTTTATTTTTATATATCTCTAGTTTTGATTCCATTATTCTTTTATTCAACATATTAGAGCTTTTGAAGTATACATCTAATTTTTGTTTCAAACTTAGGAGGAGTGTAAATGTAGAGTTATTAGTTATCTCTAAGGGACTTAAACTTTAAAAATTACCTTTCAAATATTTGGGGTTTCCTATCACTTCAAATAAGCTCCTTTATGCAGACTACTATCCATTCTACAAAAGTTTAAATAATTGGTGTAATAAAACACTATTAAATGGGTGAAGACTTTAACTTGTTATTTTTGTTCTTTACAATATACGTGTATATTAGTTTTCCCACTTAGCTATTCCTAGGGGGTAGTGAAAACTATAGAAAATTTTATTAAAACTTTTATATAAATTGGCTATGATATCAATGCAAAAATTACTAAGGTGAAATGGTTTGAGATATGTTTACCTAAGGAGAATGGAGATCTTGGCATTCCTTTAACTAGACTTATAGTTAAAGTTTTTCTTTTAAAGAGAATTTGGAAATACAATACAGATAAGGAAAGTCTATGGGTGAAGTAAATACATTACTATTTTTTAAAAGGAGTAAAAATAAGGTCTTTGAACATCAACTCGTATACTTTTTGGCCCCTAAAACATATATTCCTTGCTAAAAGTGAGGAGGAAACTTCCATTAAGCATATGATAAGTGATGACAGAGATACATTCTTTTAGTTCGACAATTGACCTAATATAGGACTATTTTACAAATTAAGGGAATCCCAATCCCTCAAAACAATCATTCCATCAAATACTTAGGTTATGGTTCTAATTAAGGATAATACATAGACTCGGTTAGCTCATACCACTCAAGGATCTAATGAAATCAAGGGGCATATGTCAAACTATCCACCTGACTCCTCTATACTAAATACAATATACTAGTTATAGGATAAGAAATTACATTTCACTATTTACTCATGTAAAAAATGCTATAAGGCAACTAAAGAAAATACCATTGGACAAGCCTAGTATGAAATTCAAAGCTCATTCCATCTAGTGTATTTATCTTATAGCTAACAGTGAAGAGGACATAAGGCACTAAGGATTTATTTATATCATTAACATAAAATGCAAGCTATGATAGAATGCAGATGAAGACCTTAACCACCTATTCCTTAACTATAACTACTCATCAATTTTAGGGAATATAATCTTACTTAATGTGCATTGAAATTGTTATAATTGGTCAAATAATAATTAGTTAGTCCTCAATTATACACTTTGTCCCCAAAGAAGATTAAAAGCTATTCATAATTGCATTTGGACTACTACTATATTACATATGGAGTGAAAGAAACATAACATTGTTTTAAAAGGAGAAAGTTCATACAAATAACTTTAAACACAAAATTTGAGTAGTAATAATGGTCAAAAACATTACTGATATAATGAGTCTCGAAAAGATTCTTAGGTGTGGACTATAGCTTTTATAATTTCCATTATGTTCTTGTATTATAGTGTTACTAATTTCTCTATTGTATAACTTATCCTAGATTGGTCTAATTATTGCTCTTCTATTTTTGCAATACTATTATTTTAACTTAGAAAAAGTCCCTAAAAGAACAAACCTAAGACATGAAAAAAGGTACACCATAAGTCTATAGTGAATTCACCATAATTATCATTGATGTTTATGGATGCCCTTAATATATTCAATTCTCTATCCCACTTTTTTCTATAGAGACACAACTCTACCTTATTTGGTTTATGAGGTCGTCTTAAACCAAATAATTGAGTTTCAAAGTCAAATTATAAAATAGGGAAGGTATTAGGCACTTTATTTTATTAACCTACACGTTATTAGGTCTAAAAAATATTTGAAATTTTGGGGAAATTAATAGGCATTGATTCTTATAACAAATACTCTTTAAATTATAAATTTGATTGCCTTTAAACTCTTTCATGTAACCCTATCCTATATATAGTTTCATAAGGGTTTTTATGGAGGAATTTGGAGGCTTTTGAGAACCTAGTCTATCACTAAGCTTTTAGCTTTCAAATTTCTTTACATCAAAGAAGGATTTACACCAAGATTTGGAAGAGATTGTGATAACTCTTTCGATTTTTTCTTCTCTTTCTCTCCTTTTAGGATTGTTTTATCTTTTTTTTTATGGTTAGTAGTAAAAATTTGGTTAGGGTTAGGGATATAGCTTAAGTTAGACTATTTGATTATTAATACATGAATTGATTATTATTTACAAATTTATTCTCCTTTTTCTTAATACTTTATTTATGTTTGGTCACCAAGCACTAGGAGAATAAACACTTTGGTACTATATGGTAGACTTTAGTGATAACCATATAGAGTAAACATGTTCAATGTGTTTGATTAGGTTGAAAAATGCATCAATAAGTGATAGTTACGTAGTTGGATATGCATATGTGCCTTTGCAAAGGAACTAGTTACTTTAAATTAATTGTTATTTTAACTTAGATAATCAATTTTATTTGATACTTGAAAATTTATACAACTAAACCCTAAAATCTTAACACTTTAATATCTTAATCGTTCTTATTAGTTTATTTCTTGTTTTTATTATTGTAGGAATTTAATTAATTTTCTAAATCTTATTTATTTTATTTTTTTTGTTTAACTATGATTAATAGGCATAGCAATATAGCTTTTTGTTAGATTTGATTCTTTGGATCAATTTAGTTTTAATAACTTGCTATAATTGACATTATATTCTTGCAAATTTGGTTAATGATGTTTTTAGCCCTACTATTAGGAAACTATTCAAATTTTATTTTATTAATCCTAGTTTTATTTTAATATTTTATTTTCCTTTATTTTTGAACAAATAGCCCTCTTCTATTTTTCATCTTTAATAGAAGTGCAAGTTGATGATCTTTCAATCTAGATTAAGTTATTGATGAATAGTTACATAGGCTATAGGGAGGCATGTTATCATTTTGGCATGTATAAGCATCCTTCCCATGTATTTGTGAATATATATAATGCCCTATATTACCATGAAGATACAAACTATGTGGTTACCTATATAGGGAATAACATGAATTATCTTTTTTTGATGTGTATCATCTAGGTTGGAGTAAGCATCTAGATATCTTTAGGAGGAGAAGGGCAGAATTGTGGGATCATAATAACAACCTTAATTTGAAAAACAACCATTTTCAAATAATAACAACATGGAAGAGATGTTAAACTAGTTTATGCCTTCTGTGAACACGAAGTTGGAAAACTGGGTACTTTGGTAACATAAAGTTTTGTAGTTAAATAATGCATCCATTCGCAATTTGGAGATGCTTGTTACCCATCTATCTAAGATGTAAGGTAAAAGAGATCAAGGAGAACTTCTAGTCATATAAAGATGAGCCCAAGAGGTCAAGTGTTATTTATATCACTTAGGAGTAGCATAACATTTGATGATGAAGATATTAAAGAGAAGAATTAGAAAAGGTATAACAAGCATGAAGAAGTGAGTAAAAAAGTGATAAACATAAGTAAATCATCATCGATCTCATCTCAAACTAGTGTCGATCATGGTTTTGATTATGAAGATGATTTAGATAGAAATAAACTGGAGCCAGTCTCTTCCACAATAGGTACTAATTATGGTTTAAAGTAACAAACATCTTGACCTATAATGACACTAATTCCGTACATAAGCATGTTTAAAAGGGATGGAAGGAAAGATCAGTTTATTTTTCATAGATGTTGAAGAATATTTAATACTTAAAGGATCTCATTTCCATTAAGAAGAAGTTTAAGGGTTTATTTATAGGTAAGTTAAGTGAATGGATCTTATAGGTAGAAGAAAGGAAACAAGGCAACTTAATCTTAACGATTAGTGGGGAATTGTAATTTAACACTTTTACGGCAAGTTTTGTTGAAGTTATATGATATTCTCTTATTTCTGATTATTTTTTGTAGGTGATGATTTTAAAGAGCAATCACAAATTTTAGCATAACTTTTTTGTTTTTTCCAATTAATTTGATTTTAGACGGATTAGAAAAGTAACTCAAAGGCATACAAATTTGTAGAAGACCTAAAAAAAAGAATAACTAGCACCATACTCATGATGAATGCATTTAAAAACTTCCACAATAAGACCAATGCCAACTTTGAATCATAATAGGCATTAGTTCTCGTAATAAACAATCTCTGGACATGAAAAAATATAAATTTAATCTCCTAACTCTTTTATGTAACCTTAGCCTATAAATACTTTCATAAGGGGTCTTTATGGGGGAATTTGGAGAATTGTGACCGCCTCTTTTATCATTAAGCTTTTAGTTTTAGAATTTGTTTACATTAAATTTATTCTCTTCATTCTTATTCTTGAATTCATGTTTGATCACCACAAATTCAATTATAAAGATTGTATAAAGGATTGATAGGTTAAGTATAACAGATGGACTAGGAGAATAAACACTTTAGTACTAGAAAACAATGATATCATGGAATTTAGTGATAATCATATATATTAACTACGCTTAATGAGCTTAATTAGGTTGAAATACACATCAATATGTGGTAGTAACCTAGTTAGATATACTTATGCTCCTTGATAAAGGACCTAAATACTTTAGTTTAATTGTTATTTCATTCAATCTAAATAATCAATCTTGTGTAATAATTGAAATTCTACATAAGTGAACCTAAAAAACCTAATGTTTTAGTAGCTTATCCTTTTTATTAGTTTATTATATTATTTTTTAGTATAAAATTTAATTATTTTCTTAAATCTTACTTATTTTAGTATTTTTGTTTAACTAGGATTAATAGGCATAATGATATAGTTCATGTGGGATTTGATACATTGGATTACTTTAGTTTGAATAACTTATCATAATTGACTATATACGGCTGTAGATTGTTTTGAGTAAATGCTTGGGAATTTATGATTTTACCTAACGCTTAAAAGTAAAATGTAAAAAATTTCTTAAATTGTGTCATAAGGCCTTGAATAAATTTGAATTTTTTTAGTATACAAAAGGATGAGTTTAAATTGTAATTTGATCAAAATGAAGATGAGATAAAATGATGTTCTTAATATGATGGAAAGAGGATGCAAAATCTTTTGTTTGAAAAGATAGAAAAATATTGAAAGAAAATATTATAATTTTGAAATGATTTGATAACTTGGGCCTTTAAAAAATATTTTTGATGAAATGACCTATTTACAAAGAATTAGTTAAATTAAGCTACGAAAAAAATAATTGGATTTAATCTTATTGTAATCTTTAGTTATTTAAAGAAGGAGTTTGAACTTAAACATTTTTTGAGAGAAAAACATCATAAAAGTCATAAACGCCTAAAGACTTGAATAAAAGCCATAGAATCAAGTAAAGCTTCATCTAAGCTAAAGGACAAAAGAAACAAACATAATGGATTTATGGGTTGAGCTTTTACAAAGGGTAATTAGGCTTTGAAAAGAAACAATTTTATCAATATTTTAGTAGGTTCTCTCTCTCTCTCTCTCGCTCTTCACTCAGTCCCTTTTGGGCTATTCAATCGAATGAACACATAAACAAACATATAAAGAAGAGTAAAATAAAAAATAAAATTGATTCATTTTAATATTTAAGGTTATACTAAACATAAGATCATATTATTATAAAATCTATTCAGTTTAGGTCTTTAAGTGCCAAAGATCCAATTAGATTTTTGATTACTTCGAAAATATATGACTCTACAAGCCTAAGCCAAGTAAAAATGTAATTTAAGACAAACAAAAGGTAATATATTACAAATTTCATATGAATTAGGTTTAAAGCTAAAGATAAACCTTCTCCTTTATTATAACTAAGTCTAACTTCTTGTTGGATTCTTCTTTCGATTTAATTTGAGAAATAATGGATCAAATAAGATCTAACTCACCCTTCTATTAAGAGAGGAATTCAAAAGTTATGGGCTTAAAAAATAAGAAACTTGGTGTAAAAATTTAAGTGATTTTTAATGAGTCTAAACAAAGGAAATAGACCTAGTTGTAATTCTATAATAGCCAAAAGTCAAATGAAGGTGTACTTTTAAATATGTTTAATTCTAAATAGTTTGAGGCACAAGCTCATAAAAATAAAAGGTTAATAATTCAAGTCACAAAAATGGATTAAATGCAGTTTTAATAAAGAATGAACTAGAATGTCTAAAGAAGGTCTAAAGAACCTTAGTTATTAAACTAAACTTGAAAAAAAGGCACACTTTTGCGTTGAGAGATTAGATCAAATTTATGTAAACCAAAGATAATTTAGATTTTATAATAAATGTAAAATATTGATAACTTAAACATAAATAATTAAAAAATATATTTAAGTTAGACTTAGGTGTACATTTTTTCAATTGTCTCTTGATGATCAAATTCCAAACACTAAAATGTAATGAATTATTTAGGGAATAATCCCTAATGTATGATACGAAAATAAGCAACATCAAAATAGTAAAAATCTTGTTGAACGTAGGTCTAAGGAGGTTAAGTAGTATGTAGCCTTACCCTTAATATGTTCACACAAAAAACTAAACGTTTTACTTTAGAGCATGGGTATTAGTAACCTTAAAAGATCCAATCAAACTTATAAATAATAAAATAATGAGAAGAAAATACATAAGAGAAATGTAGAAGTTTGAGGTAAAGATTTTACCTTAGGTATTAGCGACTAATCAATGATTTTAAGATATGATCTCAAATATCTATTTCTTTTCTTTTATGTACACCTTAAATACTTGTCTCATTACTATTCAGAAAATAATATTATACTTATATGAATATTATAATAATAAATAATGACCAAATATAACATATAAAACAAGTTTTTTTAATAAGATGGGTTACAAAAATTTTGTACGGATACCATCCAAATGTTTAACTGTTGTATCATGTAATTAAAAAGTTAAAATTTATAAATTAATTATCATTAAGAGATAGCTAAATGAGAAATTGTAACTAATAAAATATGAAGTAATTTCTAACCTTAGGTGATAACATTAACTCCTATCTTTCCTTTATAGTCATTTAGAAAGAGACGCAATCAAATTAACTATAATTACTATACAACCTATGTCAAGTGCACGAAGATTCAATATAGAAGTAATTGTAAGAATTAGAAAGATCAACTAACAAGAAGAGCATAAGCTAAGTATTTGTATTTAATTCGATTAACTATTCTTTCTAAGATATAAAAATCTTGGAACCAATAATCTATTAAAATTAATTTCTTCATAAATTAAAAGGATTAAACAATTATAAATTTAATATGTAATATAAAAGTAATAATAAACAAGTACACACCCTCATAATTAAGTGACATAATAATGAAATATAAATACAAAAAATTATTGATACTCATTAATAAATTAAATTATAAAAAATATATCAATTTTCACAGTTTAATATATCACAAGGTACTAGTTTTCTTCAACTAAGTGTAGAAGATTAGCCATACTCATGAATGAAAATAGGGAGAAGAAGATTTATTAGACCCCTAGGACCTAATCGTGTAGGCATTGATAAGCCTTAACCAATGTTTGACACTTAGGATAACAAAACAAGGCAAAGACTTGCTAGTAGGCAATGAAAACTAGCATTGTCAATGACTTGGCATGCATTGGTATGCATTATAAAAAATCTTTGATGAGATGTAAATATTCAAATATGAGACCAAAAGATAAGCTCGAGGTGTCCCTTAGGTTGAAGATTAGCTAGATCACATGGATAAGTGAGACGTGTGAGAGCTTTAAGGATTTAATGTGTGCTCAAATAGATGGATCATGATTAATGAAATTGATAGGGTAAGAATTAGACCAGAATAGTATGTTATGAAAGGCTTTGGGCTTGAATAACTCATCATCAATGGGTATAAATCAAGGGGAGATCTTGGATGATGCAACAGATAAGATCATAGTAGATATAGATTAACTCTAAAAGATAAAGACCATGTGAGAGGATTATTTAAAGATAGCAAAGTTCTTCATAGATATGGATGTATATTTTCTAATTAAATATAATATCTTTTCTTGTAATTTATGATATAGTTAAATCCAATCAGATATAGTTTTATTTGGATAAGGATACCATCCAATTGGTTAGATTTATCCTACTAAGGATATAAATAATATAGTTAGTTCAACTATATTAGGATTCTGAATTGTAAAGTTAAAGGTGCCTATAAATAGTTTAGTTAAGTCTTTCTCTTGAACAAAGATAGAGGGGAAGAGAATACATTAAAAGAGAACATTCCTTTGTATATTTTTAGAGAAGTAATAAAGGTTAGTTTTTATCATAGATCTTAAGTATTTATTGTTTCCTATAATTATTTAATACTTTTGTAGCTTTTTTATTGAGATAAGAGTTGAACACTTCAAAGGTTGTAAGGAACTTGAGAATAAGGTTTTATTAGTCAACAATCACATGAGAAGGATAAATCTTTCTTAAGTGGAACTAAGTGATATTGTCATATAAAAGAGTAGGCATGATTTTGGTATATGTTCAGTGTCTAGGAAAACCTTTTGTAACAATTGATATTAGAACTAAAATATCACTATAGAAGGAGGCAACAATTTCATAGAGAGTGTCAACAGAGTGGAGGCAATTATAGGACCAATTCCTCAAAAGGAGGAAAAGATCATTTCCTACTCACCTCGGTTTGATATTTTAAAGGCAAAGATTCAATAGTTATAAGATAAAATGGTAGTCCTGATGAAAGCATAAGAGATCACGATCCTAAGGCATCCTATTACAACACAGGATGTTGGGTATGCTAAAAGCACTTTGGTGAAGGTAAAAGAGCCCTGATTTTTTATGACAAAAGGAGTGCTAAGGAGTTCAAAAATGTTTACAGGATATGAAACAATACTTTGCAGTGACAAAGGTGTCGATCATAACTATATATATGGTGGTGATGCAAAGTTGTGGTCAAGAAAGAGAACTTATAAAGACATTAATGCGAGTAAACCTCACATTAAAACTTGGGAGAACATAAAGAAGGAGCGAACAAAACATTTCCTCCCTAATAACACTTTATGGCTCATATGGGAAGCTTCAAACAGGTTAAAGCAAGGCTGTTTAGTGTGAGAGTATGTGACTTTGATGTTGGACATGCAAAATGTTTATAAGAAAGACAAGTTGTTCAACTCCATAAATAGCTTGCAAAGTTAGGAACAAATGGAGCTTCAGAGACAGAAGGTGAAAAACCTCCCAAATGCTATAGTGATTGTGGATGCCTTGATGGATCTCCAAATGCCACCACCAATTTAAACTAGAAAAGAAAGGTTGGAGATAGAATCACTTGGAGAAAGATAAAGAAAATGTAAGTGATTCTTCTTAATGCAAGTTTAAGAAACAAATAAAACAGGATGTTGTTTATTTCATTTGTGAAGGGAAACATTTTACATATGAATGCCTAAGACAAAGGGTGGGTAAGGAGAAAATGAATTCCATGGTTATGGAGGATTAAGGAGAAGGAGGTGTAAGAAGAAGTTTATCTCAACAATTATGCTATGTTGGGAGAAAAAAGTCTTGTGAAACAACATTCGAGCAAAAACAAGGAAAAACCAAACGGAGAAGGAAAATGGTATGTTCGAGATGTGTCTATGACCAAAAAGTCTTTGAGGGAACCATATTTGGAGGAATGCCTATAGATTTTTTTGACAAGGGCATCGATTTCCTTTGGTAGGGGTGGTTTGTTAGACCCTTAAATTTTAATTACATAGTCGTACAGTTATTGGTGAGCCTTAACCAATGTTTGATACTAGGGATGATGGAATAAGACAAAAACTTGTGAGTAGGCAAAGAAAATAGGCATTATCGATTAGCATAAATTGGTGTATATTAGTAGAGATTTTCAACAAGATGCAAAGATTCAAATATGAGACTAAAAGATGAGCTCAAGATGGACCTCAGGTTAAAGGTTAGCTAAATCATATGCAAGAGAGTGATATATGAGAGCTCTAAGGACTTAATATGTGCTCAAGACTAATGGACCTGATATGGGTAAGTATTGGACCTTGACTAGTGAGTTATGAATGGCTTTGGGCTAGATTACTCATCATCAATGGAAAAACATCAAGGGGAGATCTTGGTTGATGTCGTATATAAGAACACAATAAATATACATTAACAATAAAAGATAAAGACCATATGGGACGATCATTTGAAGATAGTGAAGTTCTCCATGAATATGGATATATCCTTACTGGTTTGGTTGGGCTAGAGGATCTTGTCTGCTGAACCTCAACCGAGCAAATTAGTAGTGTCCCCTTTGGTCACCAGGCGCAGATCTTGTTGCTTGAACCTGTGACCTCAGAGTTTTGTTGGGGGCAT
>JANITW010000236.1:55732417-55747086 GCA_027564335.1 Erythroxylum williamsii | reverse complement strand
ACTAAATAATAAAAATTAATTAAATTACTTTCGTTTAACTACACTAACGGGTTAAATATAACCAAAACTAATTCGTTTTTGGGAATGAAATTCTTAAATAAAAAACGCAATCCTTCATCCACGCCGTCAAATGTCAAAGCTATCTAAACTCTTAACCTGCCCTATATTCTTAAAAACTCACTGTAATGTGAATGTCTCGTCAACCCACAAATAAGTAGAAAAAGGGGGAGAAAGATAAAAGGGTTAATGAGTTAAGTTGTTGTAAAAGTAAAAGAACTAAAATTTGATGATTCCAAGCACACAGACCCAATCTCTGTGTATGTATCTTTTTCACATTTTTATGGGAAAATCGCTTAAAGCTACAAGGAAAGCTACTCAATCTCACAAACTCCATCCTCGGGAAGAAATCAGCTCGTACGTGAAAACATCAACAAAACCCGCCTGCCTTTGTCAAACATTGTGTGAGATTACGTAAAATGGATGTTCAAGGATATCTTGAAAAAGACAACATGCAGGTCTTAGTCGGTCAAATGTACTGCATTGGTGCCGGCATTGAAATGAACCAGATCTTCTAGTCTACTTTTTGTGAATCTATTTTGTACCATTGTATTTGACTCATTTATTTATATAAGTCTCACATAAATGGATGAATCAGATGCAGTAATACAGAGTAAGTCCACAAAAAAGTGGATTAGAGGATCTGACACCTATAAAAAGACGCCCAAAAGGTCCATACGAGAAAGAGGGGTTGTGTCTTAGATTTTGGGATTTCATTATAAAAATTAACGTAGTTTTAATTATGTTTAATAAGTTAGCTTAATTAATCGACATAGTTAGGTTAATTTTTATTAGGTGATTTAATTTAATTTGACGTGTATAAACATTTAGGATTTTTGAAATACATAAAAAAGTAATTTAACGAAAATATTAATGTCTAGCTATGATTAAAAAAGATTGAAAGTTTAATTGTCACTTCTTATATTTTGGATTATAATTATAAAATTGAGTAAATTTAAAAAATTTTTTAATTAACCCATAGTTATTACTTAGAATAGAGTTTATTTAACTAAAATATAAGTAAATCATTTATTCTAAGAAAAAAAAGGTGATTGAATTAATTAAGCGAACAGGTAAACTATCAATTATTGAGCACAAAAAGCTTCTTTTTAATTTGGGCCTTTCACTTTAGGTAAATTTTATCGTTTATGAATGAGGTAGCCCTAGCCCCCCCACCTAGGCTATGTATGGGAGGAAAAATCGGTATCTAACTTGCTCCCGTGAACGTGACCTTATTTGATCTTTTGGTCTCATTGTGGAGTCTATTTAAGTTTAATTTTTATCCCATCACTTATGTGGGATGCAGGAAGTGCATGAGAATCAACCAAAATGTTGGAAAGTTAAAGAGGACACTTCGGGTTACAAGAGGGGCTCGCCAAAGAATTTTTTTCCGTTTCTGCTTACTTTGTTTTGGGGATTATACAAAGTTTTCGACCTTACTTTTTGTCTGAGAGGAACATCATCATGCTTTAAGAAAGAAGAGGATAGGGAAACATAATTTGAAGCCTTGAATCAGATGATATAGGCTCATGCTCATCAGCAACAATAGCTCACAAACGAAAGAAAATGATGCCTGCAATGCATCAAACTAGGTGTTTTACGACAGAACAGAACCAGATTCTACAAGGACGAGGGTTCCACTGTTACTAGTCAGAAAATATGTCATTATGTCATTCACACTAGACTTCCAAACACAAACTTTCTTGCACCTCTTCACAAATGGTTGATATTCCCCAGGCAACTGAGGATCAAGTTAAACTATTTTACATCACTTTGTCGTACCATCGCATACAGGATATGCCCTAGTCAAAATCAAGAAATAGTACATCTAATATAGGTACAACCACCTACATCTTATGATCCAATCAGAAAGGAAAGTATGGGAAGAAACGGGGGGCTATCATCAATCTAAATCCTATACAGCGTGGTAACAACCCCCAGTAAGCCCCAGTATGTTCACTTATCAGAGTACAAAATGTGTACAACATGACAACATAATTGTGTCCCGATTCCCTGGAAAAGAACAGATTGACTAATAACCTTGCGTCATAAAGGCAACTTGACCATGTTCACGGCTTCCAACCGGGAAGGGTTCCAACATTCCTCAGTTATGAAATCATTTCCCAGATGAGCGATGTACCCTTTTACATGGCCTGCATTGATCACTTACTAAACTCTTTCTGCATAACAGTGATATAACAGTTTACCGAATAATCGAAAGATAAATCAAATAAAATAAGCTTACATATAAGCATCATTTGAACTTCCAGATGGCTCCTTTGTTGTGCATGATGTTCCAGTAGCCTGTCGCGTTCAATTGCTTAGTTAAGAACAAAAAACATGGCAAAGCTACTATATGGTTTGGGGAAATTTCAAAAAGGTGATGGACACGTAAATGGGCAGGCAGTTATGCATAATGGTTCTAGCCATTCATATAAAACCATTAGTAAGCACTTCTTTCCATCAATTTTATCATAAACTGTGTGCTTGATGCTGTCGCAGGAGAACCGTTAAGCAAAATAGCACTACTAGAGCAACATACAGATACTAGGGCCTCTGTAAACGGATGACCATGAATATTAAATGGAGGGTAGAGAACAGTTTCACTAGCATAAGGGACGTCTACGACACTGCCAATCCACTCACATCCATATTTCTTATATGGAACAGAGATAAGAGAAAAATAGTGGACATAAGGACAACATCATCCTCACATTTATCACGTAGTATTTACGCACACTACCATATAGAAATCAATAGTGCGCTCCACAAACAAAGTTTTTGCCATCATATGGCTTTTAAATCATGCAGCATGAAATGATCAAGTCATCCAGTAGAGCCAAAAAGAAACATCAGTTTCAATGATAAATTACCCCTTGACAGCCTTTTTTTTCTTTTATAGAAAATCCCAACAAACTGTTTTAATAAAAAGTATGCCCTATAACTTATCATGCTTATACATAAACATGAAATGATATTTGACTTTTCCCCCAAAATTATACGTCAATGCTCATGTTATCTTGTTATTTGGAACAGCGGCAACAATTAGTGGTGAACCAGAATGTGAAGGCAGTGGATGCAGCCATGCTGTAATGGTAGTTTGGACTATTTCCATCCAAACTGGTAACCTTCCACATTCTAAAAACATTTAGTTTTCAAGTTACAATAGTCGTTGCTTATTCTACTCAAACAAAATAGTGTCTTTTTTTGGTACAAAATGTGATTATATGAAAAAAAAAATTGGTGAATTGAGCTGTAGGCAAAAGTGACAACCTTAAAGACAAAC
Source organism: Erythroxylum williamsii (assembly GCA_027564335.1). Lineage (NCBI taxonomy): Eukaryota > Viridiplantae > Streptophyta > Magnoliopsida > Malpighiales > Erythroxylaceae > Erythroxylum > Erythroxylum williamsii. The sequence goes on along the minus strand of JANITW010000236.1, from coordinate 55,743,743 downwards.
CCAGGGAGTTCCTACATACTTAGTTATCAGTGTAATTGTTCAACTAAAACAATAATTACCAATGACCATGGATGGAGCCATATAGCGGGGACCATGGCTCCATGCACGGCAAGAATCCTTAACCGTCCAGCTCATGCAAGTAGAGAGATATTAATGATTAGTAACAGTCATAAATTATAAAGATGCCACATGCTCAAAGTAACACCTAATTAAAAAGTCGAAGAAAAACAAAAAAAAAAGGAATTTCTAAACAAAATTATCAAGCAATCCATAAGAATAAATTACATATAGAAAAATACCAAATGGTTTTCAAAGACACCATTAGGATATTAAGAAATTGAAGACAATTATCCTTAATTTACAAGAATCTGAATTAATTGTAGAATATGATATTATTCTATAAATCAAGAGATAGTATTACCTAATACATACACCATTCCTTCCTATAATTATTTATAAGAAATATGTAACCTTTTTGTTGAGAATATCTTTCAGTCAAACCACCTAAATCCTATATTCATGTTCCTCTATAAATGGTTCTTTATTTTTCACATTTCAACATGGTACTAGAACCATTGCTAATTCAATAACAGATCTTCCCATACAAGTCCAGTCCTATGAGTAACAGCAAATATCCAATCCCACAAACTTCACACACTAAAAGTTCATTTCTAGGAGTCAGGGGGTGTATTAAGTGTAAAAATGCTCACATCCACTAGAGGCAATAATTAAGGAGAGTATGCATATAATAAATGCAATTCTTAAAGTTTCAAATTGAAATGTAGCACTCCTCTTGTATATGAACCACGCATCCTCTACGATGGAGATTTTTAAAAAATCAACTTTTTATCAAAAAGTTAAGTAAATAAAAAGACTTGCTGCCATATTCTTTTTTATGGACATTTTCAATCATCTTCTCTTTCCCTATGTTCTCTTGGTGCCACCGTCTCCTTCTTTATTAGTTTATTCTCTGCTGATTTTTCATTGCTGGGCTTTGCATTCTTCTCCTGCCAATGGTTTCATCACTAAGGATTCTTCTCTACTGAGTGCTGGTTTCTTTTCTATCAGGCTTTCCTTTTTTTTCTCTTAGGTTTGGCTTCTTCTTTTTATACCACTAGTTCTTTGTTATTTTTTATTCTATTTATCATTGGTTCGATGAATCTCTTCTCAAGCGTGAAGAAAGAAGTCTTTTATTGTTGGTTCAATGGATCTGTTTCCAAATGAGAAGTCTTTTTTTTTCTTCTTTTGTTGGTTCAATGAATCTCTTCCTAAGGGAGAAGAGTGTCGTTGGCTCCACAAGGCAATTCTTAAAAGAGAAAAATTTTATGTTAATGATTTCTTTTTATTTGTAACAAGTTGGAGTTAGAATATTTAGCAATTGAATGCAATCATAGTTGATTTACTAGAGCTTGAATTAGTTGTAGAATTTGATATTTTACATGTAAATCAATAGATCTTCTTACATAATGATAAACATCATTAATATTTATAAATAGGACTTTTTGTACTATGTAATGGGCATACAATATCACCAACAAATATATAACCTTTTAGTTGTTATATCTATAGTTAAAGATACACCTCCGCTTAAAATTTTCATAAAAATTGAGATAAGTCTCTAATGTTTTAACGTTTACAAGTTAAATCTTAATGTTAACATCTACTAGTAAAACAAGCCTTATTTGGAAATAACTACATAATGCACTAGAATTACTTTTGACTTGTCTATACTGCAATAAAAATCTTAGTGATGCATTACTAATTCTTAAACATGATTAAGGGATATATTATCAAGTTTTAATATGTTAAAGAGTTAATTTGTGAGTATCTAGTAACACTCACGTCCGATATGTATATTTTGCCTCATGTCCATAAAAGAAGTCAATTTTCCTTTCGCTAATTTTTCATATTTCAATAAATACTAATACAAAGCATAATGATGATATAATCCTTTTGAACCATGCATTCCAAGGTACTATTTAATCTTCTGCAGATAATATAAAGCATCTATAGGTTATACTCACAGCGAGGTTCGATCTGTTGACACATTGGCTGTGCACTTCCAGGTACTCTTCATATGTCTGCAATAACAAATGAGTAAGGATATAGATGAGCATGGAAGATACAATTATCAGTCATGAATCAGTGATCCTGGTCATGTGCACTGATGAATGGCCATCTAGAAAACTTTAACGCACATAGTAGCAACCCTAAGAACATGATAGAAATAAAGCATCAGGCAACAGCCAATATCTGGTCAAGAATGAAAAAGCTTAAACGTGTCAACACAGCAACATTAGGCTCTCTTGACAAAAAGCAACGTGCTTTGTTTAAGATAATAACACCGGATTTGCACAATATTTCCTCAATAAACAATAAAGAAGAATAATTTGGAACTTATTAACTGACTCGTCCATTCCAAAAAAAGACAACTATATTCTCTCTTATGTTGTAAAAAGAAATCAAACTAATACAATATAAAACGCGAAGTAAAGTATTACGATGATTCTAGATACCAAAAAGCCCAAAATATGTCCATTGAGCATGTACCCCAAGATTCTCCTCAACCAATTTTTAACCCATAAATAAAGGTCTCAATTTCACCAAACTTGATCAAGTAATCAGATGATCTTCCCAAAATTCCCCTACTTTCATAAAACTATATCATATCAAACTAACCAAGAAAATGTTTCAAAAATGTCAATGCAAACAATTATCCATAAATTCAATCATATTCCATGGAAAAGGTTCACTAGAATTTCAAAGAACAAATGTCCAGCTTCCGTATTATCTCATCTAAATCTCTTATGGTTACAAGTAAGCATCCAGTAACAACAAAATTTCAAATGTTAAATATGCTAACAACTTAATAATCACGCCTAATTGGAATGAGAAACCCAGACAGGAACTGTTTACCATATCAAGAAAATCATCATCTGTTAGGGTACTAGCAAGAGGGCTTTCTGTTGACAAACCCCAAACATCCACTCGAGAAGGAACATCACCTTGCACTTGGTGAGCCAAGTTTCTGTTTGTACAAGAATCTGTCGTTCTCACAATCCCTCCGGAAGCAAAAGATAAGTTTCTCGGAAAAGTAACCCCATTAGATCCCTGTTGTGCTAAATGATGTCTATTTGATTGAGAATGGTGTTGGTGAAAGAAAGTTGAGTAAGGTATGGGTGTCCTGGCCCATGGCATTTGCAGAGAAGGTAAGTTATATTCGCCATCTCCTAGTGAGAAAGGAGGCCCTATACGTGACCTTTTTGAAGGAATATCATCTCCATGAAAGCTGTAAAGGTATGAAGTCATATGGCTATCAGCTAATCGTCTAAATTTGTGACGTTCCAGGTTGAAGGCGATTATACCTTTTCAGCATGCCATCAGCATCACCATCCCCACTGATTAGCTGACAAAGAGCTTCTCCTACATCCTCAGGTAATTCCTGCAATACATATTGTCATATACTTTACAATGAAGGGCTACATAATGAATTAGCACACAGTAAATAAATTGATACCTGACAATCTCTGCTAATTTTGACAGGTTTGTAGTCGTTCAGAGGGTTCTTGAGATGAAGTGTCTTCTGGAAAGGCAAGTCATTTAAGCATAGCCATTTAACCTTAAAACTGCAACCCCAAGGATTATTTTTACCACCTCCTTGACTCCAGAAATTATCATGCCTCCAGCCAACAGTAGAAATCATCTGGGCGTACCCTTGGAAGAAACCACTCATGTTGACACTGAATATTAAAATCACTCTACTAGAATCCTGCAAGACAAGAACATAAATCTCTATAAAGCAACATGACAGAAAGCTGAAAATACCTAAATACACAGGTATCTTACACGAAAAGCTTCCTCCAATATTGGTTCATTCATAACTTGAGTAGCCCAGATTCCTTTCTCAACTGATAGTTGGATATTATGATGGTTCAAACTCTTAATGATGAAATATCTTGTATGACACAGTTTACCCTTTCTTCTTAGAGATGAATTTTCTGACCGATCACGACCTATCCTTTCAGCTTCAAAAGGGTAACCATCCTGATTACTTCTGTAGCTCGGGCTCTCTGACAAGGAAAACCAATCATATATAAAACTTTCATTTATCTTTTGATATTCACTCACTTCTCTTCTTTGGTAAAGTGATACACACCAAAAGCAAAACAATAAAGAGAGAGAAATACAAAAATCTATTCTTCAGTAAAGTGATACACACAAAAAACAAAACAATAAAGAGAGAAAATACGAAAACCTTAAGGATGAAAAAATGTGAAATATAAAATCCTTTAAACTCTAAAATATATCCACTTATCTTCCAACAATTTTAACAGGATAAAGATACACTTAAGAATCTGCATACTAGAGATCTTTTAATATACTAAATGAACATTATAGAATTACAACATGCCTCCATGTGGTAGAAATTTGGTCAAAATAACGCGCATCGAAATAGAATTCAATCTTATTTATCATATCTTTGTGTACGATCCTAAATAAAGAGGCTCTTAGTGGTTTTTCGTTTTTTAGGATTCATCAAAATCTCTATTTATCCTACTGGCAAGTAAAGAAATGCTGACATTGTTTAAAGATGTCATCATCATTTAACAAATATAGAAAACCACTCCATCTATGACATGTGTAATGGTTCGACACTATGCAAACCAGAATAATAACTTTGACCTCTTTTTGTATTCAGAAACAATAATTGCCTAGTGCAAAAGTTCTGAACAGTTGTATATTATTCTCACATTGACCAATATATAGAAATAGAGAGGGCTACATAATATCCTAATTGATCTGATTTGCTAACTTTTAGGATTCAATAATATCTAGGAGATATCCAGCTGGATATTTCTGAATACTCCGCCTCAAGCTGGCTTGTATATGTCATCCATAGCCAGTTTGGTAACCAGAACATTGAACTGCCTCTTGTGTAATCCCTTTGTGAGAATATTAGCTACCAATTATAATGTTAGAATATAGGGAACAAAAATTAATCCTTCTTCAATCTTCTCCTTGATGAAATGCTTATCAACCTCAACATGTTTTGTTCTATCATGAAGAACAGGGTTGTGAGCAATTGAAATTGCAACTTTGTTGTCACAATACACTTTCATAAGAACTAAAGTAGGAATATGTAATTCCTACAGTACCCTTTTAATCCATAAAACTTTACAAATTCCATGTGCCATTGAACGAAACTCAGCTTTGGCACTGCTTCTTACGACAACACTTTGTTTCTTACTCCTCCAAGTTACCAAGTTACCACCAACCAATGTGCAATAATTTGAAATTGATCTTCTAGCGGTTGCACTCCCTGCCCAATTAGCATCAGTATAGACTTCAACTTGAAGGTTGTTCTGCTTTCGAAACATTAAACCTTGCTTGGAAGTTCCTTTTAGATATCTTAATATCCTATATATAGCATCCAGATGTTCTTGGCTTGGAGAATGCATAAATCGACTCACTAAGCTCACGGCAAAAGCTATATCAGGTTTGGTATGTGACAGATATATTAAATCTCCCAACTAGTTGCTGGTGTCTCTCCTTATTAATAATGTTATCAAGTTGAACTGGTCCAAATTTTACATGAGTCTCAACTGGAGTATCAGCTGTCTTACATCCTAGTAATCCGGTCTCATTCAATAGGTCCAGAATATATTTCCTTTGGTTCACAAATATTCCATCATTTGATCTAGCAATTTCCATTCCGAGGAAGTATTTGAGGGTCCGAGATCTTTCATATCAAATTCTTTAGCTAATCTCTTCTTTAACTCTACTATTTCGGATATATCATCTCCTGTTATGATAATGTCATCTATGTAAACAATAGAAATAGATAGCATACCTGCCTTGGATTGCTTGTAGAATAATGTATGATCAGCTTGACTTTGACAATCGTCGTAGCTCTTTACAAACTTTCCAAATCTATCAAATCATGCTCTAGGGGACTGTTTTAGGTCATATAATGACTTCTTTAGCTTACACACCTTATTTCTCCCATAGGTATCCTCAAATCCTAGAAGTAGGCTCATAAAAACTCCTTCTTCTCCATTAAGAAATGCATTTTTTACATCTAGTTGATGTAAATTCCACTCAAAATTTACAGCCAAGGATATCAATACCCAAATTGTATTTACCTTTGCAACAGGAGCAGATGTCTCCTAGTATTCAATACCATAGGTCAGAGCGAATCCCTTAGCAACTAATCTTGCCTTCAGCCTTTCCAACCATCAGCCTTAGACTTAACAGTGAATAGCCATTTGTAACCTACTAGCTTTTTATCGCTAGGGGAATTCACAAGTTCCCAAGTTTTATTCTTCTCAAGTGCATTTAATTCTTCCATAACAGTTGATCTCTAATCCGGATCTTGAAGTGCTTCCTGAATGTTTCTTGGCACAAACAGGTTAGTGATCTTAGAGATAAATGATTTAGGTGTATGTGATAGTTTCCCATAAGATAGGTACTTTGATATGGGATGATTGGTGCAAGCCCGTTTCCCCTTTCTAAATGTTATGGGTAGATAATTATCAACAGAGAGATTAGTAGAAAAATCATTGGTAATTTCTGGGTCAGTAGGTATAGATTGATCGTTATAGGTACAATAAGAGGTAAAGTAGCAGAAGGGTTACTTGAATTGTTCCCAAGTTCATTCTCCAAGGGATTTGAGAGGCCATGCACTGAAGGTTGTTTTCTACTTCTCAATTGAGTCTTCCTCTTAGTATAAACACGAAGCTCAGCATTCCGTTCCTTAGGAACGGACAATACTATTTCTCCCCCTATGGTTGAACCAGGATTTCCTGGCATGGACAGATTAGAAGTAGTATCTTTGACTTCATCACTAGGAATTATATTATGATCAATAATGACACTGGGTAGGGGGTTAGGTGTAATGGCTCAAAAAATTTCTGCTTCGTTAGAGTTCTCCCCTTGAAGGAAAAATTGTTTATCTTCTAAGAATGTGACATCCATGGAGACAACAATATTTTGAGTTAAAGGATTGTAGCACTTATAACCTTGTTGACTAGGAGCCCATAAAGACAAAATTTTCAGCTCTTGGATCTAGTTTGGAGTTTCCCTTAGTTGAATTGTAAACATATACTGTACACCCAAAGACTCAAAGAGGAAGAGTAAAGTAAAGTCTATTTTCAGGAAAGCATTGTTTAAGCACATCTAAGGGTGTAGCATAATGCAAAAAACGGCTAGGAATTCGATTAATTAAGTATGATGCAGTCAAAACAGCCTCAACTTGAAGGTATTTTGGCACATTCATTATAAACATAATGGACCAAGAGACTTCTAGTAAATGTTTATTTTTCCTCTCGGCAATAGCATTTTGTTGAGGAGTGTTAACACATGTAGATTGGTGAACAACGCCTTTAGACTTAAGAAATTTTCCAAGGACTTCATTAAAATACTCGATACCATTGTCAGAGTGAAATATACTAGTGCATGTGTGAAATTGAGTTTCAATCATGGTATAGAAATTTTAAAAGATTTGAGCAACTTCAGATTTTTCACGTAAAAATAGACGCAACATAATCGAGTATGATCATCAATAAAAGTTACAAACCATTTTTTTCCGATAAGGGTTTTAACACGGGATGGACCCTAAACATCACTATGAATTAAGTAAAATGGTTTGGAGGGTTGTAAGAGATCTTATGACTTTTGGATAAAATGCAATGCTCACAATGAAGTTTTGAACAATCCACAAATTTAAAGAAATGAGATAATAGTCTTTTGAGGTAAGAGAGATTAGGATGTCCTAATCTATTATGCCAAAGCCCAATCTGTTCTTTAGCAGGGTAGAACAAATACTACTTAAGCCATGAGCTTCTTTATTCTTCAAGTTGTCATCAACGAAGTAATAGAGACTATCTATCAACTTAGCACCGCCAATCATCTTCCTCGATGTTAGTTCCTGAAAGACACAACATGAGTCAAAAAATGTAATGGTACAATTAGAGTCACGGGCTAGTTTGCTCACAGATAGCAAATTACAAGTTAGTTTTGGAATATGTAGGACAGATTTAAGGCAAATATTCGAGGATAGAGTTACTGAACCTTTATCAGCTACAACAGAAAATGATCCATCTGCTATACAAATTTTTTCATGGCCATAACAAGGGTCATAAGTATGAAATAAATTAGAAGAACTGGTCATATGGTCAAATGCTCCTGAATCAATGATCTAAGGAGCGAAATTGTATGGAAAGGAACATGATAAGGCATTAAAATCACTACTAGTTTGCGCCACAAAAGTATTAGGAGCACTTGAGGATTCAGATTTGGCTTTTAGTAGCTTCAGAATGTAATTAATCTGCTCTTGAGATAACTATCCAGCATCCACCTTATGTGATGATGGGATTTTACGTGATTCATAGAGTTGACGAAGTTTTATTAAATTTTCCTTCATGCAATCCCTTCCAATTTTCAGGCTTTCCATGGAGTTTCCAGCATGTTTCACGAGCATGCCGTGCTTTATTGCAATAGTCACACCAAACTGTGATTTTTCCTCAGTCTTCTTAGTACGATCAATAGTATTCCCGACAACTAATGTTGTGTATTCAATAGTAGGTGTAGGATTTTGTTTGCCAAGCATCACAAACCGTCTGCTCTCTTCACGTTGGACTTCTGCAAAGACTTCTCCAATGGTAGGAAGTGGTTGTCTTCCAATAATCCTGTCTCTAACCTCATCAAACTACATTAAGTCCAATTAAGAACTTAAAAATTCGGTTATCCTCTACTGTTTTTCGAAAATAGTTACATTCATCAGGAGATTTTCATTCATATTTATTAAACAAATCTAAGTCTTTCCACAAAAGTTTCAGAGAATTAAAGTACTTAGTAACACTATCCTCCCCTTGGTGGATCTCAACCAATTTGAGAGTTAGTTCATACACTTGGGACTGGTTTCTCAAATCAAAATACATCTGATTCACATTGTCCCATAGCTCCTTAGCTGTGTGGTAACACATATAGTTGGAGCTAATATCCTTCTCCATAGAATTTACCAGCCATGCTATCACCATAGAATTTTCAACATCTCATATTTCGTGTGTAGGATCATCAGCCGTAAGTTCCTTTTTATCACCAGTCAAATATCCAATCTTGCCTCTACCATGGATGTACATTCTAACTAATTAGGACCAGTAAAGAAAATTCTCTCCATTCAGTTGTATAGTAGTGATCCGAATGGAATGAGAATCTGAGGTAGTATTATGAGGAGGAGGTGTTTGACGAGACGGGTTAGAGGATTCACCAATGTCGGACATGGTTGACATAGATTGGTAGGATTAGAGACAGTTGGTGGCAGCTAGGGTTTAGGACTGTTCAGGTATGGCTCTAATACCATGCAGAAATTCTGAACAGTTGTATATTATTCTCACATTGATCAATGCATAGGTACAAGTATACATAGAAATAGATAGGGCTATTATAGGAAACTAATATCTGTACATAATATCCTAATATCTATATATAATATCCTAACTGATCTGATTTGTTAACTTTTAGGAATCAATAATATCTAGGAGATATCCAGCTGGATATCTCCCAACACCTGCATACATGTTACAACCTGTAATTTGAGCTGCTGGGTGTTTCGGTGAACTTTGAACTTAATGTCAGTTGAGCCAACACAATAACGGAAGAAGAATAAAAATTTGAACCCTAAATAGCACTAGAAGGAGGAGCAAGCCTCAAATCAACCACTTTACGCTGTATAAATGGTAAATGTTCAGGCCACTAACATTGTCTAAGCCCTATTAATCATTGACATGAATTAAGCTTTGACATAAACAAGATGCGACATAGAGTTTCAATATGATTCCAATGAACTTGCACAACAATTGTTACCCAAACCATCAGAGTTCCCAATGTCATGCTTCCATTCAGTCACCGAGGAATCAACCACAGATGCGTTTTCCTTTGCGGTATCAGAAGACATATCCTTACTGGCCTCCTACACGACAGCGGAAGTGCAAGTCATTTTCACAGAAACTCAACTATGAAAGTAAAGAATTGAAGATTTGGAACTGCAAGCATATAAAAAATAAAAATGAAAACAAGAAGCATTTGAAACTGAACAACCAACTACCCCTGGTCATGAAAAGATTTGAAGATTTGGAGAATTTTCCCTACGGTTTCTTAGCAGCCAAACAGAAGCAAACAAATAAACTAGAGTTTTAAGAGTAACGTAATCGCGCATTGCAGCTTGTGATAAGGGTTTAATCAAACACGGGCTTTGGGTTCTTGCTGTTGGTTTTGGCTCCGTCAACGGTCTAGATCATTTCGGGGTAAGCATCGAACGGTGGACATTGTTCTCTTTATTCGGTTCAATGTTAAGAAGATAGAAAACAAGTTTAATAATGCGTTTCATTATAGGGTCGGGTCAGAATAAGTGGGTCGGGCTCATAATGGTTGGATGGGTCCATAAGTCTTTCTCTTTCACTTAAAAGCAAGGATTTTATATATCAATTTTCTATTTTTCAATTATATAATAAGAGAAAAAAATCAAGAATCTAAAAATGGAAATAAAATAATTAAGATCTCAAAATTATGAGTTCATATATAATAATTTTTTAAATATATGTGCTTTTGAATATTGTCTGAAATAATCATATATGAATTAGATTTCAAATTTTAGATAGTTATTAGTATAATAATTTTGAATTTATATAATTATTATAACATTTTCTTAAATTATATAATTTAAAATTATCTAATTATAAGGAATTTTATTCTTAAAAGATAATTTATTTAGACATGTCTTCAATTTCTTAATCATATTTGTTATTAAATTTAATATCATATTTCATTATATAGAAATACTAGCAAGTTAACACTGCGCAAATGCGCAGTGAAAGTGCCCAGCGAATTTATACGCAGGGCAAAATTTAACATGACAGTTAAAAAAATAATAATATGAAAATGTAATGAAATAATCATCGGTTAGGAGAAGAACTAAGATGAAATGACTTTCTTTCAGATAAGATAAAAATAGTTTACATGTCTACTACTGACATCTGCAGTATAAAGATACCTTAATCTATAAGTTTTTTAATGTGTGCTTCATAAAATTTCCTAGTCTCGAAGTTTACTTCTTTGAGATCGTTGGCCATCTTTATCATTCGACTAGTTTCATACATCTCGACGTAGCGAAGTCCATCTGAACTACTATGTGCCTTTTTATTCCGCGCATGGTATTGGATAAGTAACTCATCTAGCTGATTTTGACGATCATATGTCTCCTTTATGGCATTTTTCAAATATCTTTTGCGCTCGAAATAGCTGGAATTCATATCTGGCATTAAAATAA
>JANITW010000236.1:55713574-55726332 GCA_027564335.1 Erythroxylum williamsii | reverse complement strand
TTTTTTGAAACTACATTTTTGAACAATTTTGCATTTGGAGTACAAAAGATGGCTTTTATTTCATGAGATAATGTTTTGGAATTTACATATGTATAATCGAGTCATATATGATGCATGTTTTTGTTTTCTTTTGGGTTAGAGCCATGGTATGGTTTTATTTTATTGGTTGGATTGACAAATAAAGGAATGGTGCCTTCCTTGATTTTATACTTAATAATTGTACATGATTTGCTTTGGCCAATCGTGTGCTAGGCATAATTAATTAAGCAACCCCCGTACCCTTGACACTATTACATGAAAGTCGAGTCACCTTATCGACATCTTTCTACGAGACTCACAGGTGATTCCACACCTAGGGTCTAGACACCGATAAGGTCATCACCTATGGTCATGACACTCTTGTTGACTATAGTCCAAACTCACCACGAATGAAAGTCGAGCCAACATCGAGTATCAGTGGGTGTGCACATTAATTTGGCCAACTAGTGGTGTCACATATGATTGTTTTTTCTTATCCTGATATTGATTTTCCTATCGATATTTTATTTATACATATGATGTTTTTATGATTTTGTGTACTAGAACTAGAACCTATGCTCACCGGATGAGTGAGTTAATAGACTAGGCCTATATGGTTCCTTACTAGTATATGTTGAGTCATAAACTGGGCCTATGTATTTTTTATGTGATATATATTTACTGCGTAGGTTATCTACATTGTCTTGATATGAATCAAATTTTATTTGTGATATATGTCTTTCCTACTCACTGAGTACCTACTGTACTCACCCCCTTCACTTTCCAATCATATAGGTTAATTTAGTGAGTTTGAAGCTCTGAGTGGATAGTGCGGTCTTTTGACATTTTTGGGGTATTACCGCACGTGAATAGTTTCCTATTTTGTGCTTTTATGGTCTAGTGACTCATGAACTGTGTTTATATAGATACGCTTTATGATTTTGTAAGTTAAATTTTGATTGCCTTGTATTTTAAAAATGACTTTATGAATGAATCTTTTGATACTATTGTTGAGATTGCCTTGAGTGGAGTTTAAAGTCCTGAAGTTGTGGTTGGATGTAAATATAGAAGTGTGTTTGAAATTGTTTGAAACTTTTTGATATTTTTAAAACACAATCGTTGTGCTGCCTAAAGTTTTCCAAAAAAAAAAAAGATATTTAGGTAGCCTTGCATTGTCGGATTAAGGATACCGTGAGTTTCCTTAGCCTGGTGATGCGGCGATTGTCATGAGCCCGATGTGGTACCGGTCGTAACAAGTCAAAGTTCTAGACATTAAAAAGGTAAGACAAAAGACAATAAAGAATTTCCAAAAATGATAAATCAATTCAAAAAATTGAAATTAATATACTCTATATATGTAGGAACACAAAGTCAATTGTAGATAGTTTATTAAACTGGAGTGGTTTTAGAGTATCAATGTCATAGAGAACTAATCACTAAATCTATTAATCTTTGTTAAACAAATAAACTAAATAAAAATAAGTAATCCATAAAAAGAATTAAATTACTAAAGTAAAGAAAAATATAAATAAACTAAGAGAATAGATCAATTAAACAAATGTCCAAGCTTGAGAATTCACCTATAGGGAATTCTAATTATCAAGTATGATTAATTATCTAAGTTGAAATAATGATTAACTTAAATTATTTATGCCATTCATTGAGACACATAAGTATACCTAATTAGTTAACTAACACCTCGCGATACATAATTTAACCTAATTAAACTCACTAAGAATAGTTAATCTATGTGGTTATCCCTAAAATATAGGATACTATCATTTTCTACTACTAAAACGTTTATCCTCCTAGCACATTGGTTCTACTTCACTTATTAGTCTGTCATATAATCCCTAAGATTAACTTAGGTGGTTAGTAACAAATCCAATATTAGGAACAAAGAAAATAAATTCAACCAATCAAATAAACAAAATCATATATAAATAATTGAGTAATTCTTATAAACCACATCCCTAACCCTAAATAGGGTTCTAACCATTAAACATGATTAAAAAAACATGAAAACATAATTCTTAACATAAAACAAAAGAGTAAAAGAAAAGATGTCACAAGCTCCTCCACTCCTTGCCCCTAAAGTTTTTCCATTACTAAGAAAGAATGAAATTACGATAAACTAAATAAAAAGGCCTTAAAGTTTGTTAAAAAAAACCTCTAAGTTAATTCTAATATGAATATTTATAGTTATGGTTACAAAAATAGAGTTTTAGATGACTTGAACTTGAGAAATCACAATTTCTTGTAATTTATGTTGAAGATTTGAGATTGAGCCAACATCATCACTAGGGATGGTCTTGTTATGGAACTCTAACCCATTGTGAAGCTGAATATAACTAACATTTTATTTTATACTTTTTCTTTATAATTTTTAAAATAATAAAATAAGTTCAGTAGTAATGACGCCAAAAATTTGATCTACTCTATATTCATAACTGTATAGAGTCAACAATAGATAACTCATTAAAATCAGAGCGACTCTAGAATATTGATTCCATATAGAGCTAATAACTAATTTTATTAATCTTAGTTAAATAAATAAACTAAATAAATTCAAAGAGTAGATTTAATAAAAAAAACAAAGGAAACAAAGTAATAAAGAAAAATCAATAAAAAAATGTTAGAGATCCATGGTTCATTGATATGAAATTGTAATTATCATACAAAATTGATGGTATAGGTTGAAATAACAATTAATCTAAAGTATTTATCCCCTTATTCGAGGCATACAAGTATATCCAATTAGGTAACTACAACATATCAATGTTTAATTTACTATAATTAAACTCACTAAACATAGTTAATATATATGGTTATCACAAACATCTAGGATATCATCATTCTTTAGTGCTAAATTGTTTGTTCTACTAGTGCACAAATTCTAATTTTACCTATGAGTCCTTCGTACAATCTCTAAGAATGAATCTATGGTGGCCAATCACAAACCCATCATTAAGATTAAAAAGAATAAATTCAACTAATAAGATAATCAACATATATATAAATAATTTAATAAATCTATATAAGCTACTTCTCTAACCCTAAATAACATTTCTAGCCACTACATATGATGGAAATTAAACATAAACAAATAAATTTAATATAAAATAAAAAAGTATAAGAAAAGAATAAGAGAAGATATCTCAAACTCCTTCAACTCTTGCTCCAAATCTTCCTCTAATTAAAACAAAAACAAAAACTTCCAAAACTAAACTAGAACTCCTTGAGAAGGTGTTAAGAAGATGTGTGAAGTTTATAGAAGCTCCATAGGTTAACTTTTATAATTATTTATTAATAGGGTTACAAATATTTAGTTCTAGGTAACTTAAAGAATTACATATCCTTATAAATTATGTTTAGGAACCAACATCAAACCCAGTCTTATTCTAAAACTTCTAACCTTCACATATTAAGGTTGAAGTAAATTACACGTTAGTACAATGCTTATAACACGATAACGAATACACGAGAAGGAGGGTTGAATTGTGTATTCCCCTTTTGAAAACTCTTTCAAAACTTTTTTGTTTAAAAACAAGTTCTTTTACAGAAACTTCAGTAAATTCAAATTAATCAAAACTTTGAAAACTTTTTTGGAATTTAAGTAATAACAAAACTTTGAACTTTAAGAGAGATAGGGTAGAGAGAAGTTGACATAGCGATTTTATAGTGGTTCACCCCAAACCGTGGGCTACGTCCAGTCCTCAGAAGTCTTTCTGAGATTTCACTATCCCTTCAACGTTTACAAGTATTCTTTCCGAGTCTCTTCAGGTCTCTACACTTAGTATTATTTCACTCTTAGCCTCTACAGGCTATCTGTACTACTTTCTTACAAAAGTATTTGAAACCTGTTACAGTAAAACTAGCTCTCAGCTAATTTGCACAATTGTCTTACAGACAAGCTTTTTCGTTCGCGTATACGTGAATCAACTCACTTTCAACTAACTTTGCAATCTTCGGCTTCGACTTATATTTATAGCCTTCGTCTGTAACTGCTTCTTGAATCTTGAAAGAAACGGTTAATCAGTTGAGTTCTGTAACTAACTCCAACTGACTCTTGCGTCTGCTTTTCTGCATCTGTGTTTCTGCGTCTGTTTTTCATTTTGCATCTGCGTCTGCTTTTCATTTTGCGTCTACGTCTGCTTTTCATTTTGCGTCTGCATCTGCTTTTCATTTTGCGCCTGCGTCTGCTTTTCATTTTGCGCCTGCATATGCTTTTCTATTTCTCCGTCTGCTTTCAATCTACGTCTCCGTCTGCTTTTCAATCTGCGTCTCCGTCTGTTTGTTTTCTATTTTATGTCTGCTTCTACTTCTTCTTTGTTATTCATCAAAATCATATATATGTAAAGTCATTTTGACTCAACAAATAGATGCTGCAATTTTATACTGGTTCACCCTAAACCTTGTGCTACGACTGATCCTCAGAGTTAGTTTGAGATTTCACTATACTCTTCCAACTTTATAAGTATTCTTTCTACACTTGCAGAGCCTCTTCAAGTCTCTCTCACAAAGTATTTTTTATCAGCTGTATTAGCCTCTCCAGGCTCTATTCTTCCTTTCTCTCTTTAAAAAAGTATTTTTGAGCTTTAGGTTACGAATGTATTTGCTCACTTCTTTCACACTTTGAATACATAATTTTTGCTAATGTAAAAGCATTCGTTATTTTAGTCTTAGACTAGAACTAGTATTTATAGCCTAAGTCTCTAATTGTCTTCTTAAAAACTGCTTCTTGAATCTTCTTGAAACGGTCATTAGTTGAGTCCTATAATTAACTCCAACTAACTAACTATCTGACGTTCTAGAATATTTTTCTTTTGTATCGTCTGGAATAATGCTTCTTCTTTTTACTACGTTTTGTCTGTTATACCACTTCATCTATTATATCACTTCGTTTGTTGTTGCACTTCGTTTAGTGTTGCGCTTCATCTGGTATAACACTTCGTCTGGTGTTACGCTTCATCTAGTGTAGCGCTTCGTCTGATGTTACGCTTCGTCTGGTATAACGCTTCGTATGTTGTTGCGCTTCATCTACTGTAACGTTTCGTCTGTCATTGACCGCACATCTTCTGAGTTAACTAAGTGTTACTTACATTTTTCTGCATACTTAACAAATTTATCAAAGTAGTTCATACATTTCTAAGATTATTATTATTTGATTGTCATTGAAATTAATATAAGTAAAGTCCTCTTGACTTAACAAATGACACATTTTCGAAAATTGATTTTTCAAACATAGTATCTTTTCAAAAATCATTTGCACGATCTTTTCAAATTCATCAACACAATATGCTCACACCAAACACATAACACATTCTTAAAGCATTCAAATAGTCATAAAGTACGTTCATGAAATAGTTGAAATTATTTATTTCCATCATTCAAAAGAAAACAATAATGGCCTATTACTTAATTATAAAACTGTAACCCACCTTGAAATCCTTGCTTAGGAATTGGCTTAAGGATGTCTTTCCTCTTGCTCCTATTGCCTCTCTTGATCCCCTCCTTGATTTCCTTCATAAATGACAAAATTCCCATTTAATAGGAATTTAAATTAAGAACCCATAAAGCACATTCACTGAATTTGACTCTAGATTGCTTAAGCCATGTATTTCCTAAACTTCATGAACCCAAAACCCTGCTATATATCCAAATTATAAAAATCAAACTTAACTTGAATCTTCACCAATTTATGAGATCATTGGCTCTAAGGAAAGCTCTTCCCTTCCTCTTTCTTTTTCCCTTCTTAAGCAACCTCAAATTCTCTCTTTAAGACTAAGAAAAAATGAAACCTAGTTCCAAACTTCATTATTTTCTCTACTTCACCGAAACCCCTCTTTCTCAACTTTTTATTTTCGTATTTCACTTCTTCTGTCTCCTAATCCATATTTTTCTTCTTCTCAAGCATAAGACAACACCTTTCGTTTCCCATTTTATCCTTAATGAATGAGAAAAGTCCACCTTATCCTTCCTTTAATGCCTTAGTGTTTTTAACCTTAGGTAAACTACCCAAAATACCCCATTATGCATTTTTACCACCTTTAATTCAACTACCCTTGAAATAAATTCTACTAACATAGACATAAATTAAAAAAATAACTCCCAAAAATTCACCTATCCAAACCTCATAATTATCTAAATCATGCTTAACTAAAAAAAAAATGTTCGGGGGCCAACATTTCTCCCCCCCCTTTTAAAAGAATTTCGTCTTCGAAATTCTTACCTGAGTCATTGAAGAAGTAAGGATACTTCTCCTTCATGGCTTTCAAGGGCTCCCACGTGGCCTCTTCTACAGAATGGTTTCTCCAAAAGACTTTTATTAGTCGAACTGTCTTGTTCCTTAGGATCTTTTCCTTAACATCCAAGATCTCCACTGAAATCTCCTCATAACTTAGATCATCTCTTAACTAAACCTTAGCGGTCTGAATGATATAAGAGGGATCTGATCTATATCTCCTCAACATGGAAACATGAAAGACATCATGAATCTGTGATAATTCTGGTAGCAACACTAACCTATAAGCTAGTGGTCCAATCCTCTCAAGAATTTCTTAAGGATCCACATATCTTGGGCTCAACTTGCCCTTCTTACCAAATCTCATGACTCCTTTCCAAAGAGATATCTTAAGGAAGACTTTCTCACCGACTTCATACTCCATTTCCTTTCGGTGTGCACCAATATAGCTTTTCATTCAGTCGTTTTAAGCCTTTGCTCAACTAACTTGACCTTGTCAACTACCATTTGAATCAACTCTAGTCCTATTAATTTCCTTTCTCCTTCTTCATCCCAGCATACAGGAGTTCTACATCTCCTCCCATACAGTGCTTCATAAGGAGCCATCTGAATGCTTGAATGGTACAAATTATTGTAAGCTTATTCGACCAATGGCAAATGGTTATTCCAAGCTCCTTTGAAATCCATTGCATATGCCCTGTGCATTCCCTCAAGGATCCAAATGGTCCTCTCAGATTGACCATCTGTCTGAGGGTGAAAAGTGGTGCTAAAACTCAATGTGGTTCCCAGATCCTCTTGTAAGCTTCCCCATAATCTTGAAGTAAACCAAAGATCTCTATTAGAAACTATAGAGTTGGGAATTCCATGCAGTCTTACTTTCTCGTTAATATACTTCTTTGCTAGTACATGCAGAGAATCAGTCTGTTTAATTACCAAAAAAATGGATTGACTTCATCAAACGATCAACAATAACTCATATGGCATCATGTTTTCTACTAGTCTTGGGCAAACCCATTGGAAAATCCATAGTTACCCATTGCCATTTCTACTCAGGAATGGACAATGGCCTTAACTTGCCTGAAGGTGCCTAGTGTTTAGTCTTGACTTGCTAACACACTAGACACTTACTTGCATATTTTGCTACATCCTTCTTCATGCCTTTCTACCAGAAATGCTCTTTCAGATCTCTGTACATCTTGTTACTACCTGGGTGTATGGCATAAGGCACATTATGTGCTTCATCTAGTATCTCATCCTTCACCTCCTTGACATTTGGAATACAAAGCCTGTTTTCTACAACCATAAGTCCATCATCCCTCACTACCACTTCAGATTTCTTGCCATTCTGAATTTCTTCTTGGAGTTTACTCAATTCTACATCCTGTGCTTGTAATTCCATAACCTTCTTTCTAAGTATCAGTCTCACTCTAAAAGTAGTAACAATACAATCAGGTTACTCCTGTTTCAAACTTATCCTAAGCTTAGCCATCTCTTCCAATAATAACAGATAAACTATCTGAATGTGGGCTATTGAGAATCTCCTACTCAAAGCATCCGCCACTACATTTGCCTTCCCTAGATGATACGCAATCAACAGGTCATAATCCTTGAGCAACTCTAAACATCTTCTCTGTCTCAAATTCAACTCTTTTTGGCTCAGTAGGTACTTGAGACTTTTATAATCAGTAAAAATCTTTGTCTGAACCCAAACCAGATAATGTCTCCAAAATTTTTAAGGCAAAGATCACTGTTGCTAATTCTAAATCATGAGTCGGATAATTCAATTTATAAGGCTTTAGCTACCGTGATGCATAAGCTATCTCCCTGTCTTCTTACATCAACACACAACCTAAACCCTTTCTTGAAGCATCATTGTAAACCGTATACCCTCATCTCCCATAAACAAAGTCATAATTGGAGCACTTGTCAATCTGCGGTTAAGCTCCTCAAAGCTCTTCTAGCATTCATCACTCCAGATAAACTTCTGATTCTTCCTCAATAACTTAGTTAATGGAGCAGCTATCATGGAGAATCCTTCCACAAACCTCCTATAATAACCTGCCAGACCTAGAAAACTCCTCACTTCTTTTACTGTCTTGGGTGCATGCCACTTCACCATTGCTTCAACCTTCTTCGGATCAACATGTACCCCATTATCAGAAATTACATGTCCAAAGAATACCACCTCATGAAGCCAAAATTCACATTTGCTGAATTTGGCATAAAGTTCCCTCTCCCTCAGTGTTTGTAATACTATCCTGAGATGTTTCTCATGTTCCTCTTCACTATTGGAATAAACCAGAATGTCATCTATAAATACTATAACAAACTGATCTAAAGACTCCTTGAAGACCTTATTCATAAGATCCATAAACGCAACTGGAATATTGATCAATCCAAACGGCATGACTAGGAACTCGTAATGCCTATAACGAGTCCTAAAGGTTATCTTGCTTACATTAGACTCCTTGATTCTAAGTTGATGATAGCCTGATCTGAGATCAATTTTGAAAAAGACCCTTACTCCCTACAGTTGGTCAAACAGATCATCAATCCATGGCAAAGCATACTTGTTCTTAATAGTCACCATGTTGAGTCTCCGGTAGTTAATACACATCCGCCATGTTCTATCATTTTTTTAACAAATAGAACCGGTGCTCCCTATGGTGATGAACTCAATCTTATGTATCCCTTCTCTAACAATTCTTCCAACTGCTTCTTAAGCTCCTTTAACTCAACTAGAGCCATTCTATAGGGTGGTATCGAAAATAGGCACAGTATCAGGAATCAAGTCAATAGAAAACTCGATTTTTCTCACTGGTGGCAAACTAGGTAAGTCTTCTGGAAACACATTAAGAAATTCCCTTACAACTGGAAAATCCTCTAACCTCTCTTCATTCAGTGTCCAAGACGTGTGTCAAAAAGACTTCACACCCTTTCCTCATCATCCTGTCTGCTAACAAAGTCGAAACGATCTTGGGTGATGGTGTTTTCTTGTCCCCTCTGAAGATCACCTTCTCATCGTTATCAAGATCAAACTCTACCTCTTTAAAGACACAATCTAACTTTGCACAATATTTCTCCATAGCATCCATTCCTAGTATCACATCTAGACCCTTCAACTCCAACGGTAGCAAATCCACTACCAGTTTAGCACCCTCAATAAACAATTCACAATCCTTGTACACTTAACTTATTATCACCTTTCTCCCTAAGGGAGTACTAACAATCAAGGGACTATCCATGGACACCAATTTAACATCATGCAAAATCATACTTGCAGAAACAAATGAATGTGGGGAACCAGAATCAATCAACAAATATACTGTAGAGTTAAATAACTGAGCCATACCCGTGACAACTTCAGGTGCAACTACAGCTTCCTCTCTAGTCATAGCAAATACCCTAGCCTGTGCCTGACCCCTTAGCCTTCCTGGAGGAATAGCCTTCCTCACAGCTCCAGAACTGTCCACCTCAGTGACTAGCCTAGTCCCCACTGTTTCAGTCGTCCTCGGAGCTTACAACTGTGACCCCTTTTGCCTTGGTATTTGGGGACAGTCCTTGATCATGTGTCCCTTGTCTCTACATCAAAAACATGTTCTAATTAACTTGAAGCACTCTCCTTTATGAAACTTCCCATAATGCTCACATTAGGGGTTTATGTTCCTGCTCCCCTCCACCCTGCAATTGCCCCTATAGTAAAGGCTTGCACTGAAACTGCCCTTGGTTGCTTGTTCCTAGCAGAGACACTACTCCCCACCTCACTCTGTGTGTGAAAGTTCTTCATACCCCTCTTAGGCATTGGAGCACTCACCCCCTTCTTAGAAGAATGCTCCTGATTCCTCCTCTTCTTGCTCACTTCATTCTTTATATTCTCTAGTTTTTTAGCTCGGAGTGCAACATCTACCAATTGTTGGTAGTCATAGAAGTTGTGGATCAGGACTTTCTCCTTGATCCCCAAATAAAGTCCTACCTCAAACTTGCACCACTTATCCTCCTCATTAGTAACAATGTTGGCTACATACCGTGGTAACTGGGTGAACTTCAGCTCATATTTACTCATACTCATGTCCCTCTGTGTGAGATTTAGGGACTCCCTGACCTTCTCTTGGATGTAAACCTTCGGGAAGTACTTCCTCCTAAAAGCTTCCAAAAAGTCTCTCCACGTCAGTATTGGTGGTATGACCTGATTGTGGAGCACTGACTCCCACCAATGAAGCGCATCCGCCTGCAGTAAATTGACTGCATTATCTGACTTCTCCTCATCTGAGCACTTCATTTGAATTAGGACCCTCTCGATCCTATTTAACCACGCTTTAGCCTTTTATGGATTTATACTCCCATTGAAATCCACAGCCCTATACTTGCGAAACTTATTATACTGCCTACTCCTCTCCACTGGAGTTTGCATTGAAACTTGAGACCCTTGACCCATAGCATATGTGAAAGGCTGAGCAAAGGCTTGAAGAAATGTAGATCTATGGGGTTTGCTTGAGGCATAGGAGGAGGCGATGGAGGCACCTCATGTTGCACACTAGGTGCCTCAGAATCTAGAGCAGAATGTGTCCCCACATCTTGTGGGATATAGGATTCATCCGTGCTCCTTTAAAGAGAGTGAGATCGAGTCATAGCTCCTCGAGTTCTCTTTTAAGGCAGCATCTTCACTCCTTCAATATAAAACCATTGAAAACCTTTAGCTCATGTAAAACAATTTTCAAAGTATGTAAAACAATTCAAATCATATAAAATAATTTCAAATCATGTGAAACAATTTAAAACAATGCAAGTTATTCATTTAAAACAATGCATATTCCTTTCATGTTTTAAACTACCCATTTCATGCCTAAGCTACTCCTAAACCTAGTCCTACACTTGGACCTAAACCTAGTCTCTCTAATACCATAAGTGTTGGGACTTCATCCTTTTGAGATGCATGATCGACATCCTAAGTGACATCTGGACATGTATCCCACAAAAGTGGCGTGCCCACAATAGTCAATCATAAAAAACGAACTCATTTCTCCTATTTTCGAACAGATTTTGGGAAACGTTAAACTAGAATTTCATTCTAAATTATTCAAACATTTGTTCCCCATTGTCTTAAGTTTCTAATGACATCAAAATCATTCAATTTGGTTCAAAAATCTAAAAGTTATAGCCTACACATTTTCAGACTGCTATTAAACTAAAACAATACATTATAATCAACTTCCATCCCAAAATTGAAAGTCTTAGAGTCTGAATTAAAATTTAAGCTCTTCAGAGGATTTGTATCTCTATGTCTCTAGTTTACTTAAAAATAAGAATCATCTCATTTGGAGCTTTATAAATCAAGATAACATCAAAATATTGAAGCATGTTTAGTAAAATATCCAATTCATACTCTTCTAATCGATACCCTTACTTTGATTCAATCAATCTTTTTCAAATTAATACCAAAAGTTATAAATTTTCATGGAGAGAATAGAAGAATGTGTTAGGAAACTATTGTTTCAAAAATTAGGTCATTTGGAGATCGGAAGACAAAGTATAACTTGCACGATCGCGACTCCGTGGCCGCGCGAGCGCAGGTCACGATCGCGACTTTGCACTATTATGACTTTGCATGATCGCGACTTCTCCCTTCTTACTTTTCTTTTTCTGACCTTGTAGGACCTCGATTATAAAGCCTAATATTTGGAGTCATAAAGTGTGAGCATAAGATCCTATAGGGTTATTTCAAGGAACCCTCATTAGTCATTATCCAACATGAGTGGCGCCCACACCAGTCAAACGTCTAAACAAACTCTTTTTTTTCCTATTTTAAAAAAGATTTTGTGAAACCTCAAGCTGGAATGACAATTTGAATTCTTCAGAACCTCTTTTCCCCATTGTCTTAAGTTTCTAATGACACCAAAATCATTTGATGTGGTTTAGAATTTTAAGAGTTAGGGCCCAAACCTTTTCAGACTGTTATTAAACTGGGACAGTACCCTATACCCAACTTCCATCAAAAAATTGTAAGTCTTAGGTACTGAATTAAAATCCTATTCCTCCATACCATTAGTAGCTCTATGTCCCTAGTTTATTTAGACACAAGATTCATCTCATTTGAAGATCGGATAACAAAGTTATGGCCGAAGGAAATCAAACAAGGTTTTGTCCTCAACCATATTGAACCTATTTCGGGACAAAAGACATAACTTGCTCTAGAAATAGTAGATCAAGGACATTATTTAAGGATTAGAAAGAGGACTTCTGTAGTGCCCCCTCATCGTAGGGTACACATCGGGACGCCCGAAGGTCGCTCCGACACGTATCCCGCGATAAAGGTGCACCACCAGAGAATTCGACTATTAATCCACATGGCATCGCAATAATTAAAACCATTATATATATTAGAAATCAGTAAATTTTAAAATTCAAAATAATCTTGATATAGTCATCCAATATCAGAATAGACAAGTCTATCAGTCCCCTAAACAACACCAAAAAGGAAACTGATACAAGCATCTAT
>JANITW010000236.1:55663792-55689036 GCA_027564335.1 Erythroxylum williamsii | reverse complement strand
ATAATTTAACATATACATCAAATATAAGTAAAATTTAATGAAGAGAAAAAATAAAAACCTGGAATTTCATTCAATTGTCTACGGGAGGATACTCGTTATAACTATACTAACCCCCGTTATCATTTGATACAAAATTCTCATCATTAAGAGGAGTCTCATCATCATTATCGTTCAAATTCAATTCACCAAATGACATATGAATGTTTTCCCAACTAAGATTATCTTCCAAGTTATTCACATATATCAAATATGGTTCATCAAAAGCCCAATCTGCCAGAAAATCGATATTATCAATATAAATTGAATATGTTGAACTACTTGTACTATTAAGACTCCTAGTAAACAATAAAATTTAATTATTAGAAAATGATAAGAAATTATATCGAAATTAATAATAATAATAACATTTTTTTCGAAGATTTAAATTGTAATGAACGAATACTAAGTCATTCAATTTCCAGTGCTCCGTTTTATTCATTTTCTTAGAATAAATGAATTCAAACGTACTTCAATTTCGTTCACAACCTATTGCACTCACACATCGACTTAAAATCTAAATTGCAAACTATTGCAATTCTGGAACATCTCTTTCGAATTGATCCCACCAAAAATTGTAAGTTGTATAATAGAAAAAGTAGTGTTACAAACAACATAAAGTGATAATTAATTTTCAATAAATAAGAAAAAGAAAACAACTAATACCTGGAGAAAGTTTTGCTCTTTGTCAACTAACAATTGGCAATCCAAAATCCTCAGAAGATAGCTTATAAAGCTCTATTTGTGAGCTGTCTAAAATATACACTAGGATATAAAAACACCCTAGTTGCAAACAATAGAGAAGAAAGTAGTCTTTCCCATCTCTCATTGATGATTGCAAGATGCAATGTGTACAAAGAAGGCCTATGTTTTAGATTGGCCTTGATTGCTTTCTTGACCCTTTTTATGGCATCATAAAATATCCCATTATTGCATTTGCTTCACTATCAATTAAATGAAGCACCTTCACTAAAGACTCACAAAAACGGATAACAAATTATCTTTGAGAAAAAAATTCTCTATCTTCTACTATAATTATGAAAACTTCCACTCCAACATTAGACCTAGCATGCTGAGATGCAACCCACTTATCACTTGTAAATATTTGTCTTAACTATTTCTTCATCGTAACAAAAGACTGAAGTGATAAGAAATTTGTTGCAAATCTTGTCACAACAAGACAACATAAATTCATACCATTTGTAAATTCTTTTCTAATTAAATTTAGCACCCATGCACAATTATAGATGAACTTGGTCACCTTTTTAGCTTTTGCATAGTCTTGTCAATAATAAGAAAATATCTAGGATCCCCTATATTCTCCAACATTAGGTCAATGCAATTTGTAGCACAACGGGTCCAAAAAAAAAGAATTATGAATTATACTTATTATGTAACCTTCTTCCTGCCGTTTTATAAGTGGCATCATTGTTAGTAATGAATTGAACAATATTTTTTGGCCCTATTTCATTGATAACTTCATCAAATATCTTAAACAAATTATCAGTATTTCTAATTAGGCTAGATGGATCAATAAACTTCAAAAACATTAAGCTATTTGTAGAATAAACCAAAAAATTAATAATAGGCTCTTGTCTCCTACTGATCTAATCATCACACATGATTGAACACCTAAAAGTAACCCAATTCACTCCTCTTTTTGTTAAATAACTTCTAATTTCATAAACTGAACAACTCAAAAGTTTACCTTTTAAGTCATCAATCAAAAGAGTTTTGTATCCTGGATCGTAAGAGGCTATTGCATCCACCATAGGTTGATAATAATAAGACTGAGAAGCATTGAATGATAAACTTGTATCGTACCACCATGCCGACATTGTGAGCCACATCTCTTGATTGCATTATATTACGAATTGAAGGTTGAACTTTAGGAGTTGTTCGTGGTGCAAAAAAAACTAGTCATTTGCATTCTTCTTTTCCTCACATCGGGTCCAGGTGTAACATTCACTTCTTCCTGAGCCTGGGATGGAACACTACCAGTACCACTACTACTTTCAACATTTTCACAATCACCATGAAAACCAACAAATGAACTTCCACTACCAATTTTAAAATTCAACCTTTCCCTTCCATCTTTCTCATGTTGACGTTCTTCAAACAATATTTTCATTTGCCACTTTACATCATGACTTTTTTTTTTCAGGGTTCTACATCTCCCTTAACTATGGGTAAATGCTTCTTTAATTAAGTGATTCCTCCACCTTTCAAATGATTGTTACAAAACAAGCAAATTGTATGATTCTTCATACCTGGGTCCAATAGGCACAAGCCCAAGTTGAATCATTGTATCTTCTTGAAGTAGTTTGATCAGGAGTACTTGAACTTCCTTCCATTTATCTATAACAAAAAATGAAGATATTAGTTTTGTAAGAAATTAATCCTTTAGTAACAATATTAATTAGCAGTGCTAACTGCTAAGTCCTTCATGAGGCAATGCAATATAAATAATGTCTTTAACTTTTTATATTAAGCCTAAAGAAGTAAAGATTCATAAAACTATATTAAAATTCAGAAATAGATAGGCTTTCCTATTAGAGAGTAATAGATTCATGCTAAGTTTAAAATCGAAGCACCGTTCAAAGATTTAAGATGATGGCTCAATGAATCCAAAAATTCAAGTCATAACTTATACATCCTTAACTTCACTTAACATGTTCATCATTATTCTTGTTTTTTCAAGAATATGATTATTGCCATCGACATATCTTCATAAATCCTTAGCTTCAATAAATATCTTGAAATGGAATGCACAAGCTGAGTAATATTTTTCATTAAGATAAACTAAAAAACTTTCACACTTATTCGAAGATATAATACCAAGGTACTATAAATGAGATAAAATTGGAATAATAAGAAAATAAGATTTTGAATATGCAAAGACTATAGGATAAGCTAATTTTGGGATAAATAAAGGTGAATATGCAAGAGATCTGAATCCTTAATGAGATGGACTAATTTTTAGGATAAAGATTAAAGGCAACTTAGAGATATAGATTTTACCTTTTTACTACTTTTCTATAAAATAATTACAATTGTAAAACTTCCTCTTAGGCTTTTCCACAAGACCACAATCGAATTATTATTATACTCAATTAATTATTCACCTAATATCCAAATGCCATTTCAATAATTTTAAAAATATGTCAATTAATTATTTATTTTGAATTCTTTACAATTTACATTCTCTGTTTTAAAGCTTTAAGTTAAGTTGAAAGACTTTCTAACTTTTAAATCATGCATGATGCATGCTATGCATTTCAAAGTTTCAACGACCAAAAAATTTAAGATAAATCAAGACATCAAGTATCAATCGAACCACAACAATGAATAAAAACCAAACTCCTCTCATTCAGCTCCAAATCCAATCCATTATCCAACTAACAACAAATCATAAATTCTTTCATAATTTCATTCTAACTTCCATGTCCAACCCATTCATAATCACAGCACAAATGCAATTAAGTGGAAAAAATTCAAAGCAAAAGTGAAATACACACCCAAATAAATTCACCATCAGTTTTTAGCTCAGGTTGGGTTTAGATATGGTATTATTCTAGATCCGGTAACTGCAGATGCATGGAGGATAGGAGGAGAGCAGTCGATGGTGGCGTGGTGCGGTGGTGGTCCTTGTAGGAGGATTGAAACCTGATGGAGGTCCAGATGAGGCTTGGTGGTGGCGGGTTCACGTGGTGGAGGAAGATCCAAAGATGACAGTCGTGTGATATCTTGTAACCGAAAAGGGAAGAGCACTGCCAGAGATAGAGAGGAGAACGAGAGAGAGAGAGAGAGTGGAGATGAGATGAGCGTGTGAGATATAGAGAAGATGGAGGCATGAGGTGAGTCTGAGAGAGACAAAAAATAAAATTAGCAGAGGATGCTTGCAGGCGTTAGGGTTGGGGGTGGTTTAGGGTTTTTTTTTGTTTTTTTGCAAAACAGTTCTTAGATTTATAAAAATTACATTACCAGCTGATATATGATCAGTATTTTGAATATCGACCGGTACTAACCAAAAACACCTGATATTGGCAGGTATCAAAACCTTAGATACTGTTCTGTTTTTGGCAGGTACGGAATGATATTCTAAACAATGTTTGAAACTATAATAGCCTTTAAATTAAAAAAAACAAATTACACTATGGTTAAAATTTTAATAAAAATTAATCACTAGTACATGTCAATAATATTTCTTTTGGAAAAGTTTGGTATTTTTGTTAGAAAATTAATCGTGATTTAATCACAAGGGCAACAAAAAATTAAAATTTATTAAATTTCAATAATTGAATAATTAAAAACTAAACTGTAACCGCAATTTGTCCATATGTCTAAGCTTTAATAGCATGTACAAAGTAAAAAAAATAATTTAACACTTGAGAAGAAAAGATAAAAGTGCGGGCTCCCTTTTACCTTTTTCCTATTTATAGTGAAAGACAATACAATTTTTTTATTAAAAAGGAACTTTCTAATTATAATTAAAATCTAACATTATTTATAATCATAATTTAATTTAAATCAAATTAAATCTCTCATATTCAATCCTTGAAGTTTCTCAAACTTCTTAACTAAGTTCATCTTAATTTAAATTAAAACTTATCTTTTTACCTTTTTTTTAATATATGAGTCATTAGGTTTCTAATATGTTAGTAATAATGATAAATTTTAATTCTAATTTATAATTAGAATTAAATAGATTAAAAATTCTTTTAATTTGTCTTTAATTATTCAATTAAACAATTCATAATCATAGATTAAAATTGATATCTAACAACATGTTATGTATACCTAAATATTAAGCATGTCAAACTGGTTTACTTAACATTTCTATATGTGGTTATGATGTATAATTTAATTCTTTCATCATCTAATGTTCTAATTGGACATATAGTGTATAATTAGTGTCTACTCTTTTAAATTCAATTATGTTTATTCTTACTAATTAGTACTTGATTCATAATTGACGTCTAAAAACACATTTTCAAATCTAAATTCACCCTGGTTAGATAATTCCTTAAATCATTACTAATAAAGGCCAGTAGAATATTCTCTATACTTATTTTACAGTAATAAACCTTTATTAACTTATTCAACTATCGCCGTATAGTTCATAATATGTTTAAGTACTACTGAGTTATCTATCCTAAATAAAATAAGATATGAATAACATCAAAATATAGTAATCATATGAGAAACTTTAGTAATTTCAAGTCTAAGAATTAATTACACAACTACTATAATGAGAAAATCCACTTAAACATATGTACTATTCCATTCAGGTTCCTCATAATCAACCAACTCAGTAAAATTATTCTCTGATAAGCACCCTCACATTTGTTTAAGCATTTTCATATTTTAGGCTATGTGAATGATTATTTTTATAAGAAAGAAGCATAATATATACTAGTCTTTTTACACTTTATTAACGTTATGTTATAATAGAATAATAATTATAAATAATTTGTGGATAATACATAAATTTAATATAAATATCACAATTACAATCTTATTATAATTTAATTTGCAATGTATATTTTTTCCTTTGGACTTTATCATATATATGAATATATGTATAAGATAAATAAAACCTTTAAATAATTATTTCATTAAACTACAACCAACCAATTGGCTGTAGAGCATAAATCAATAATCTCCTATTTACACTAACCCAATCATTTAGGTATCCTATAACATGTTACCATTTGACGATCATGTTGTCATGACAACAATTTACTGAGAGAATTTTACAAGATTCTCCATAGTGATTACTTGCTTGAATCTTACAACTTTTATCTTAATTATCATCATAATTAAGAAAAATTATCTAAATACATTATTGAATCTTTAATGATGCCTTAGCTCTAATATTCCATAGTATATTACTGTCTAAATACTACAAGGAACTATACAATTTTATGTAAAGAACTTATTAATATAAATAATCTTTTTTATTTAATGAAAAATGATTATGACTTGATTAGCAATTAATGCTACATTGAAACCTTTCCAATCTCAAAATAATATTGTTCTAAGTAAATTATACTTATAACAAATATCTATATAACTTTGATATTAAATCATATATTGAATAATGTATATCTTCAATACTTACATAAGTATTATATATCTCAAATACTAACACCTTTAGTACATTATATATGTACTTGAACTTAAAATACTTTTATAACTTTCGTATCTATCTCTATAGATATGATTTCTACAATTAAGTTGTTATCTTTTCACATCCAATAAGTTTTTTATGGATTATCATACATTCAACAATAAAAATAGGAATTTTTATTCTCTATGAGTATTATATTTCTACACAGTTCCATTGAAGGGTATAAGTATATTCCCACAAGCCTTTTTCCATATATGGTAAGTCCACAATCATCTCTAAAACAATTTTTTTGAATTTATTATGAAATTGAATCTTTCAATGTCCCATAAACTTTTGACTATACATATCATAAAATCATTAACTTTAACTCTTTTAAAGTCTTACTATTATATATCTAATATGAAATCTTGTTAATTAATTTAATTGGAAATTTCAAAGGCAATTTGTTGTACTAGGCTTAACAATAGACGGAATAAATATTGCATTACATAATATCTTATATTGTATTTTCCTTCTTACACAAATCTATACTATTATAGAACCTACTTATAAAGGTATTCATTAGATATTCTGATTCCCTATAGATAAATAAAAATTTTAAATCTCACAACATCGATTTCATCAAAGTGTTTCAATATTCTTAATACTTAATTTCTATTTATATTGAAACATTTTTTTTAACTTTTCAAAATTTTAAATTAATGTTTCATTCAATATATATTACTATACAATATAAAATTAATAGTAAATATAATGAAATACAAGTATTCATCCTTTTATGAATTGTTATTACATGGGTTGACCTTCAATAAAAAGATAATGATGGTATTCAATTGTTAAAACCCAATAAGTCACTCAAGTTCAATAGATTCATAATTAAAAAAGGATATATATATGTGTATGTCTATGTCTATGTCTATGCACATATGTATGTAGATGTAGATGTAGATGTAGATGTAGATGTAGATGTAGATGTAGATGTAGATGTATATGTAGATGTAGATGTAGATGTATATGTATATGTATATGTATATGTATATGTATATGTATATGTATATGTATATGTATCATACTTTGTACTCTTACCACTAATGTTTAGTATCTTTTGATCTAACTTATACAAATTATTTACATAAACTTGGATCAATTGCTTTTAATTAAAAATCTATTTCTTGTCATGCATTAAATTATACTGAAACAATGTTGACTATAAATTCATTATAAAAAATTAAAAGTATGAATTAGTAATATATATGACTCCATTTTATCATATATTGACAAGAAAAATCATACAATTTTAAAATCATATGATTAAATTTTCATTTAATGACATCTATTATTATATCTAAGTCAATGCCTTCAATTCTAGCCCATATTTATGCTTTTAGTAGGCTAAATTGAGTGGGACAATTTCATCAAGATACTACACCTTTCAACTTTACTCCATGTAACTATTTATATTATGCTGAGGGATGACAATGGGTAAGGTTCGGTTCGAGTATTACTCTACCTATATCTATATCCATTTTTATGACTCAACACATATCTATATCCATATCCATCGAATTTTACAATTTACTACCTATATCCAAATCCATTGGATTGTTCGAATTTTCGGATATCCATCGGGTTGTATAGCACGAATAATATAACTTCTAAATAGAAAATACAAAAAGCATATTTTTGTGAAGGCTCCAAATCAAAATTACTTTAATAATAATAAGTCAAGATTTTGATTTGTATATCTTAAAAAATCATACATTGGAATAATAAAAATCATAATGTCTAGTGTAAAGACAACATATATTTTTCACAATCAAGAATTGGAAGAAAGACTGAAATGTCCAAAGCTTCAAATTGTCTTTGCGTGATGATTTGCATTATTATCATCCTATAAGAAAATAAAATATATGAAAAAATTGTTGCATTTAAATGCACGCCTCGACAAAACCTTGAGGTCTCGAGTTCGAGTATCAAAGAGGACAATACCTTTGAAGGTTGTGGTTGCTTGCTAACTTAGGGTACGCTGGACCTAGTTCGCCCCGGTACATAAAACATGGACTCAACATTAAAAAGCGCCTTTTAATGTTGGGTCTGTGTTTTGTGTAGAGGCGTGCATTTAAATGCAATAAAACCTTGAGGTCTCGAGTTCGAGTACCAAAGAGGACAATACCTTTGAAGGTTGTGGTCACGTGCCAACTTAGGGTACGCTGGGCCTAGTTTGCCGCAGTAGACAAAATACGGACCCAACAACAATAAATATGAGACAGTACTGAAATGAGCCTGTTGTTCACAACAGATATTGAACAGTTTAAGCACTCAGTCACAACAACGTAATAATTGGAAAAGAATCATTTGAGTATTCCACATGCATTATGTTAAGTATGTTTGATTGATTGAAATGCAAAGTTGCCTATGCTTAAGTGACAAAGTGATATGTGATCAATTATGCAAAGATGTGAAATATATGTTATATGTGTTGATGTGATGTATGAATTGAGTGAATCATCAATGGTGGTTACCTCATTGAGTTCGTAAAACTCCCCAAAATTATAACGTTGACTTTTCATGACTGAGAGATGGCTCTAACTACTGAGAGACACTACAAGCAGTGTAGACTTGTGACATTAGAAAGAGAAGTCATAGCTCAAAGGTCGGTCAGTTGAGTTTTGGACAAGCTAGATAGATTTTTGTATATTTCCTCTTTCATATAGTACTTTTGTATTAGGCTACGATGATGTATGTGTAGGAAATGTTGAAAGACATATTGTAGACCTTCGGTAATTACAAAATGAAATGAGGAAAAAGTTGGGTTTTAAAATATTGTGGAATTCTTAATGATGTTTATAAGAGAACAAAGATGAATGATGCCATAATAAGTAAATATTATGAATGAATGTAGTGCTTCATTATCATAGGTTATATGCTGGAATGTCCTCTGGGCGTCCCGGTATGTACCCAAGGGTAAGAGGGCGCTATACTTGGGCTATTTCAAGTAAGCCCAAAGCTTGAACAAGTTTGTGTTTAGTAATATTTCTTAGCCTTTATTGTATCTCTGATTGTTCCTATAACAATTTTACTAAACACATTATTCTCAATTCTTATAAATATTTTAATATATTTTAAAAATATTTAATCAATTTAAATTATAATACTTTAAGGATAGAATTGATTACTACAACATTATGACTAGGGATGGCAATGGGTAAAGTTCAGTTCGGGTATTACTCAACTCATATCCATATCCATTTTTTATGACTCAATCCATATTCATATCCATATCCATCGGTTTTTATGATTTGCTACCCATATCCAAATCCATTGAATTGTTTGAGTTTTTGGATATCCATGGAGTTGTATAGCACATAAAAATATAACTTCTAAATAGAAATTATAAAGAGCAGATTTTTGCGAATGCTCCAAATCAAAATTATTTTAATAATAGTAAGTCAAGATTTTGATTTGTATGTCTTAAAAAAACCATAAAATTGGAATAATAAAAATCATAATGTCTAATGCAAAGACAACATATATTTTTTCATAATCAAGAACTGGAACAAAGAGTGAAATATTTAAAGTTTCAAATTGTCTTTGCGTGAACTCTATAACATTCAACACTCCATTTCCATATCATTTGCATTATTATCATCCTATAAGAAAATAAAATATGATGAAAAAGATGAGGATTGAGGAGTAAAGTGGAGATTTTAAAGTTATTTCTTCTCAGAAAATATTAATATTTTATTACATTTAATCATAAATATTTAAAAACAGAAAAATAGAGTTAATAAAAAATGGATAGGATATGAGTATCTATCGATTTGGGTTATTACTAGACCATATCCAAATCTATATTCATATCCATTTAAAATATATATTTTTAGCCTTCATTTCTATTTTTTTCGGGTCGAATAGTACAGATATTAATCAAGTTAAAAACTCATTGCAATCCTTAATTACGACATGGATAAAATTTTACATAAGTCTTGTTTTAATAATTATTTTGTTTCAATAATAACTCAATATGTTAACACACTAAGAAAGACCCGCAGAATAAGAATCCATTGGTATGCCTTGATACAGCGACGAACAACGCACGGATATGACTTGTCTAGATTTTTAAGAAGAAGTCACTGTCAAGCCAGGAAATTCAATCACAATCGATTGGGAATTCCACACAATTATAGATAGAAATCTTAATCATTCGTGAGTAAATTCATTAAAACTTCATTTCAATGTCGTTGGACTCACGTGAGGCAAGTTAATTCAGTATCGATCGAATAGACGAGATGATCATCAGTATCTTGATTTCTTTTATTATGAAATACTCCATAAATCGTCATACCGCGTTCAGTGGGAGGATATGAAGGAGATTGAATAGTTGAGCTGCAATTCTCAAAAGTTCTTGGACAAGTGATTAGAGCTCGGTTCTTAAGTAATTGATTGGTTGCATGAGCAATATCAATTTCGGGCAAATCGTAGATCTCAAAAGATTATTATCTTATGTTCTCAACAAAAGATTTGAACCAGCCTACTTAAATGATCTTCAAGCTAAGTTGGATTACTTAATTGGTTTATATTTTTCCAACGTTAATATGGTGAAGAAGTTAAAAGGCAAACTGCTTGACCTTTCCTTTTAGATTGCACATAAAGACAGGGTTTTGAAACTCGGATCGGACCGGTCGGTGGTCCGGTCCGGTTCATGCCCCAAAACCGGTCTTCAATTGGACCGGTGTGAACCGGTCAAAACCGGTCAATTGATCGGTTTTGAACGGTCGGCGGACCGGTTCGATAATTTTTTTTATTTTTTTATTTTTTTTATTTTTTTGTTTTTTATTTATTTTTGAATTTTTTTAAATTTTTTTAATATTATATATAATTAAATATAATTATTGCATAATTATTGCGTCATACTAATTCGACCAGTAGTTGAACCGGTTGAACCGGTCAAACCGGTAACCAGTAAGGCCACCGGTTCGATGACCGGTCCGAATTTCAGAACATTGCATAAAGATCATTTGCTCGAGAGGAATTATAAGGACTATAATATGTTTATGAACCTTTGACGTATGATTCAACTCATGGACCCACGAGGTTCATGATCACGACTTAGTTTCCATATATCCCAATCTTCCTCTGTTATACCAAACATCTTTATTAAACAATTAACGTTGATTTGCTAGTTTCATATATCAACAACAAGTTAGCAATAGCTTAACAAAATTGGTTGTAGTCTAACCATATTAGAATAGTAGTTACAACCCAATTCTTCAAAAGCAAAACGCCTTTTGGAGTTACAATTACAGCCCTTAAAGCTTAAAAGAAGAAATGTAT
The DNA here is from genome assembly GCA_027564335.1 of Erythroxylum williamsii. Classification (NCBI taxonomy): domain Eukaryota; kingdom Viridiplantae; phylum Streptophyta; class Magnoliopsida; order Malpighiales; family Erythroxylaceae; genus Erythroxylum; species Erythroxylum williamsii. The sequence goes on along the minus strand of JANITW010000236.1, from coordinate 55,677,533 downwards.
CACAAAAAAACTTAAAAAATGACTCGGGATTTTGTCTTCATATTGCCTTGTAGATTTCAAATATAAATCACTTTCTCCATATCTTAGGAGAATCAATCAAATGATACTATTCTCATTCGTTATAATATCTCGTCGATACTGTTCGATTTTCTTCACCTATTCTTCTACTTATGTTTTCTATGGCTACTTTTTTTTTCCTCTTTTAATATACAGAGCTCTAGTTCTACTTTTGGGGGCAAGACCTGTATATTAATATTTGGTCTTTAGTAATTCGAGATATACGAACTAATAAAGAACATTCACATTTTTAATTTCTGTTTTTTTAACATAAAAAACTATTGTCAATTATTTCTCTTTGCAAAAAGATTTTTTTAGTTATTCACGACATATTTTAAGTGAGTCTGAATTATAAGAAGATATCTTTAAGTTATTCACCCTCAGACTAATCCTTACAAGAATTTAAGCTAGTTGAAAGCTTGTTCTTGAAATCAATCAATCAACCCACTTTTGACAGATGCGGGTAAGCTAGAAATATAGTTAAATATAGACATAATGATTCCAATTATATGGAATATCATTGATAGCCGCAGTAGGTTTTTGCTGGTGGGGCTCTGAAGATATTGAATCCAGTTCAAGCTTTGTCCCACATTTTCTTCCACGTGACTAAAGACTTTGGAGCACATATTTTCAGCCCCCGTTTCTACAGTACATTAAATGCAAAGATTCGTCCCCATGCAGTCTATTTATTACATTTAGATTGACTGTAGATTATATATTTTATAATGCATATACTTCTTATAATGTATTTGAAAACTACAGATATCCCTCCATCAAGATTTTAGCTTAATGTGCAATTCTTTTATCTCAGTTTGTCTATGCTTGCTAACTTAGGGTTGGAGTGTCTCAGTTAGGCTTTCTATTTGACCTTATCTGCTTGAGTTTCTGCTTTGTTTCTTGGTGATATTGATGTAATTATTGAGAGGGTTTCGGGTTGCATCTTCCCCAGTTGCTGTATTTCATAGTTTATTATTAGCTACCTTGAGACTTGACTGGCGGAGTATATAGCAGTCGTGTTTGTGGATTTTTCTGTATATATTTTGTTCATTTATTTAATTTTTCTTTGATTTACCAAAAAAAAAAAGACCAGTTTAATGTGTTACAAAGAGCAAATATGTGTCGATTATTAAATTTGGTAAAAAGGCAACATCAAAGATTAAATTGTTGGTTAATAAAAAAAATGCAATGCTTCATCTTATAACCTTGTCCATCGATCTTAGGTTAGGCCCATCAAAGATATGATGACCTTGGATTAATTAACATATCCTATATTGAAAGTTTCCACTTTAAATAGAATATAGTAACATATGTTACACAGAGAGAGAAGGGATCTGGCAAATGTCTTGAGCGTGGGACATGGATCATTGTTCTTCAATTTCTCAAGTAGATCATTACAATACTGACGAGCTCTTCCAATTATCAGCTATTCCATGGCAACAACAGGCAGTCTCGCACGATAAAGTTCTCACCGTAGCACCTTCTGGGTATAGCAGTGACTTAACAGCTAACAGAACCCAACTTAGCCAGCGGCGTAAATCTTCCATCGTTTCAGGAGTCGATGATCAAAACCCTAGTGACAGGAAGAAGAAGAAAATCATACATAGAGACATTGAGCGACAGCGAAGGCAAGAAATGGCTGGCCTTTACGGGTCTCTCCGATCCCTTCTTCCCTTTGAATATCTTAAGGTCAGTGTCTTCTTTTAGCTAATTGACCATTATCAGTCAGGGATATCTTTATTTTCTTCAATGATCCTTCTTTTCTATACTGAAGTCTTCATTTTCTGCTTTTTCTATTTTTTTGTCGATTGTCAGGGGAAGAGATCGATATCTGACCAAATTCAAGGGGCAGTCAAATACTTAAAACATCTAGAACACAAGACACAGGAGTTGAATGAGAAGAAAGAGGAGCTAAGGAAGCTCTGTAATGACTACGATATTCCAACTTCTTCTGGTTCTGCACTTGAAAGCTCGGAAAATTTCGAGAGGGATACCTTGACAGTTGATCCTTGTTTAGTTGGCGTGGAGGTCGCAATAAATACAGCTTACACAAATGGGTTTCCTCTTTCAAGAGCGCTTGAACTTATGATAGGAGAAAAGTTTACTATTGTTAGCTGTATTTCCACTAAAGTAAACGAAAGGATGATTCATGCCATTAAAGCTGAGGTAAAATTCAACGAATTCTTGATACAGCTTAGACTTTTTTATGATTCTTTAGTCTCTCTCTCTCTCTCTCTCTCTCTCTCTCTTCTGCATGGTTAAATAGCTTAATTCAGTCTCTCACAAGTCACAACTTCTTTGCTAATTATCAACATCTTAATCTTACATAGAAAAGCATGCACGCAGGTCACTGATGGAAGGAAAATCATTATGCTTGATCTGCAACAGAAGCTAACAGATTCTATCACGTCGTGTGCAAATATGATATTTCAGTAATGGATCACCCTCCGGTAGATCCTTTTTCCGGCACAGCAATGATTCTATGTATATACACAATTTTCCCCTTCCAGGCATCTCAGGTTGGTTGAGGATTTCCCAGAATTTTAGGCAAAAAACATAGTGATTTACATCTGGATCACTGTTGTGCTGTTGTTTTGGCCCTATCTCATGTTTATATATCAGTTGTATATCATACACATATGCTAGCATTGAAGTAATTAATGGACAGCCTTCAGCTATCCCTCAACTATTCTATTATCCCATGTATCTGGTCACAAACAAATATAGGAGATTTCAGGATACTAAATCTTTATCCCACGACTGCTTATCCCAGAATATATGTCTAGTTCTCTCCCTCTTCTTTGTTAAGCACACTTCCTCTTCTGGTTAAACATATCAATGAATATATTACCTTCCTACGCACCCCATAACTTGAGCTCAATTATGGGTGCTCTAGCTTCTCTATTAATTTTCATACGCTTTGTAGTGGCATCATGCTTCTTCCCTGTTGCTCGCCATATTTGCTCCATTTTGGTATTAATATGGCTCTCCTGGCTTGAGTTTCAAACTGTCCTCATGTATGCAACTGTTTAAAATTTAGAGTCAAAGTTTTGCCTCTTGCAAGAGATCTACACAGTTCGAGCGGTGATTAGTGTGGGAGTTGATGGCTTAAAAGTATCTTCCCATAATTGGGATCCTCATAGAACACCTCGTGGACAAAAAAAAAAAACTCCAGTTTGACAAAAAGATCTAAGCTCGTCAATTATTCACATTTTTGCTTTGTTTTCTTTTTCACCTAATATATTGAGTTGAAAAAAACTGTGCAGTTAGACAGATGCTGTGGATTGAAGTATTGAACCAAAATATCATCTTGCTACATAACTGAGTTAGTTCAAATCAACTACTTTTATGCCAATATATGCTGTTATATTTTAAAATTTGTCTTTCGTCCATTGTTGAATTTCTACCTTATTGGATTCGCCCCTAGATTCAAACCGAAAATTTTTACAAACTTTTGTGAATGTGGATTCTCTTCACTATCACCAAAGCTTTTTCAAGGATCAAGGGCACTGAAACAAATTTTCAAGAAACTCTCTTTTAATTCCATATGTTGCCCGTCGCTCATTTTAAGCAATGTATATAGTTTGTCGTATCATCAAGTAACAAATACGGAAAGAAAATTTGTTTCTAAAGTGTCGTTTATTGCGGCCATGTTTATAAATTGGTGAATTTATACCAATAAACGAATTTCAATGCCTTCATATCTAATATCCCCCAAATATTAAATAACATCATTTTTAAAGTAGATTTTTGGAATATTCAATTACTTACTTAAATTTTAATGTTTCACTACAGGTTCAGTGATTGATTTGAGTTAGTACAGATAACCTAGTAATGTTTAACATCATATAGATCTTGTTTAACTAGCATGTTTATTTCATGTAATAATAAAAAGTCAAGATTTGGGCACATCAAAGTTCCTAGTGAAGTTACCCTAAAAAATACCTATTGCTTTTATAGACTAATTAAATTAGGGGATACTAGCATGATAGAGGAAAAATTACGATACCTGTATACGTTGATAAATGTACTCCCAATCTCTGTTTTATGAAAAATTAGGATTCAACAAGTAGAGCTTAAAATTTTTTGTTGAATTATATTTATAATAGTTATTCTAATCAACATAATTTCTTTATTTATTCTAATCAACAGAATGATTTTTTAAAAAATTGGTTACTTAAATAGATTTTTGTGCCAATAGTTTTGTTTTGAAAATTAAGTAATGAATTCATTCAACAAAGGTGGAAATTACAAATTGTTTAAAGTTAAAACTCCATAGGGAGGAGCCATTACAAAAATTCAAGTAACTACAATAATAAGGAATTCAAAAATAGCATTTTCTATAAGTTCAGTTGCAACTTAATATGATTAGAAATGCATTGTTGATCAACATTAACCATGATTGCCATTCTTAACTTGAGGTAAAATCGAAACCACTCATACTCCTTGAACTCTTATGCCTTTTCAAAGATTTTAGTATTTCTCATCCTCCATATATAATACATCAACATAGCAAAGCCAACCTTGAAGACCTTTTGATCCTTCCTATTAGTCCATCTAAACTTATTGGCCCAAGTTAAAAAATTTATCCAGTTGAGATTTTGATATTGTAGTCTAAAGGGGTTGAGAAATATGCTCCATATCTACTTAGTATACATGAAAATAATCAAAGAATATGCGATTGGTGTTTTATTCTGTTTAGAACATGAAGGACAACTTACATCAAGAATTTGAAATTTGATCCTTCTGGTTCCCAATCTATATAGTGCAACTAAACATAAGATAAAAGAATGAGCTAGTGATATATGTGATTCCCATATAAGAGTATGAAAAGGGAACTTGATTATATGACCTAATAACAATTGCTTAAAAGATTGAGTAGTAAATAAATGAGACTTGTGAACTTCCCATTTGATTTCATCCTCTTTTGCTTGGTCTAGATGATATGTAAGCAAGTGGTCTACAATCAATCCAATTCGTCTACTTACGTGAAAAGGTCAATGCCATCTATTGTTTCGAAATAAGACTTACACTTTAGTATTCTCTGGAATAGAACCTTTTAAAGTTAGAAAGAGTGGAGTGTTACAGAGGGGGCACAATTCATGCTAATGATCAAACCAAAATATAGTTCTTGATGTGAGGGCACATGAATGACCTTTTGTGCAGAATTTGTTGAAAGGTATAAAATTGAGCAGTTTTTTAAGTGATACACCATAAGCTTTTTTATCTGATGTGGTATATGTGAACCCACCTTATCCATAAGCTCTCTTTGTCACAACAAATGTTCCTTAGAAAGACATATGACACTCCAGTTCACTTTAACACTTCTCCCTACACTAGAATTCTGTCCATTATAAATGAAGTCTCTAACACTTCTGTCAATTTTCTTCAAAACTCCTTTAGGAATAGCTAAGTGCGATAACCAATAAACATACAAATTGTTGGCTAGTTGCACTTTACCTCCATATGAAGAACTTGTTGCTCCATTTAGAGATTCTTCTATTCACTTTGTTAATAAGGGGCTTGCATTCAACTTCCTCGAGCTTATTAGTACAGATTGGAAATCTCAAGTATGTAAGTGGTAATTAAAGAATAGTGAGTCCCACATCTTTTATCACTCTCACTGAATCATCACCACTGTGCATGGTTAGATAAGCAACGCTCTTACTTGGATTGAATTTGAGACCTGACATTTTTTGGAATGTCTGCAATTCTGTTAAGAGTGTTCTAATAGATATACGATCATTGGCAGAAAGCATAACAAAGTCGTCAGTAAAAGAAAGTTGAGTAATGCCAAGATCTCTACATTGATTATGAAATTTGAAATTCATAATATCCTTTATACAAAGCTGTATGATTCTTTGTTCCATAGTAATAGCAAACAAATAGGAAGAAAGGGGGCCACTTTGGTGAATTCTTGTTGCAAATTTGTGAAGTTTGGTACGTTCTCCATTTATCATCATTGAAAAGGACATAATGGTAATACAAGCCTAAATCCATCTGATAAACTCAAGGGTATCCAAAAGCATGTAGTGAGTTGATGATGAAACTCCATTCCATAATGTCATATGTCGTTTTGAACTTTATCTTGAGAGCAAAACTCTTAATATGTTTATTAGAATTATAATCCTTTGATAATTCTTGGGTTAATAAGATGTCGTTCATTCATCTACTAGGAATGTAAGCACCTTGACTTGGATTAATTAAGCCAGGTAAAGTAGCCTTCAACCTGTTATCAAGGATTTTTGCAATGATCTTATACATTACATTGCAACAAGCAATAGGTCTGAAGTCATTCAAGCCCTTAGGATTAGGACCTTTGAGGACCAAAGCCAGATAAGTCTTATTCATCTCTGTAAGCAGCTTGCCACTCTTGAAAAATTCTTACACTGTATTGATCACTAGCATTTGTAAGATATTCCATTTCTCCTAAAAAATCTTGCATTGAATCCATCCTAACTTATCATGATGAAAAGAGAATAAAACCTTTCTTATCTCTTCAGTGGTAACTTACTTGAGGGGTTTTGAATGACGAGAAAGATCAACGAAACCAAACATACTGTTGAGTAGATCTTTTGAAAACTAAGCAGTGCAGGTGGTTTCACCATTTATAGCTTTAAAGTGGCTTCTGGCTATCTTTTTCATTTCTTCTTGATCATAACTTACTATGCCATTATTATCTTCTAGAGACACAATCTTGTTTCTATTGCTTCTACCTTGAATCACGTTGAAGAAATTCTTGGAAATTCTATCTCATTGTTGGATCCACTGAATTTTAGACTTCTGCCTCAGTTGCGAAATGCAGGTGTCAAGAGCTTGTAGATACTTTTTAAGGTTTGCTTTCTCTTTCTCTCAATGAGTGTGACATCAATATGGTCATTTACTAACTATTTTTGGGTGAGTGATAGCTCCTTCATGGCTTATGCTTTATCAGTCTTTATAGGATCCATGACTCCCCTTAGTAGTTTGATACATTCAGTTTTAACGAACTTTAGAATTTGCATAAATTCATATGCTTTAGATTCTTGAAATCTTATAATAATAGCATCTGCAATAATTGAATCAAGTTGTGGATGCTTTAATAAAGAATTGAAGAAATTGAATGGAGATCTCCTTATCATGAGCTTCTGGTATCATGGACTTTGATTAGAGAGTGATTGGAAAAGAGAGGCTCTTTAAATACTGTATAACTCTTTGTCATTTTGTTGAGCCACTGATCATTTCCTTTTGAATCAAAGCTGCACACTGTTAATGGTTACTGCAGGTGTAAATAGGACCCTCAAATTTGAGGTCTACTGATCCCAGCCGAGAGGTGAGTTTAGTTACCTCCTTTGTATCTACCTGAGTTATGCTTTTTCTCCCAATAGATTTAGCTAGAGAAAGAAGACCATTTAAGTCTCCCACAAGCATCCAAGGAGTTGTAATGCTCCATTCAATGATATGTAAGTACCTCCATAAGCTAGCCCTCTGAAACTCTTAGTTATGTGCATATATTACAATAATTGCTAAAGGAATTTTGTCTGCTTTTGTAACGAGTTCATAATGGACGAGTTGTTCAGCACAAAACCAATCAGATAAAGTTAGAAGAGTTGGATCCAGTGCAACTATGATCCTGCCACTTGGATGCTTTGCATGATTGCTTAATGTTTTCCATTCTAGTGATACAAATTTCGAACCTCCTTGAAAAACTTCTTCCTTTATTTTAGTTTCCACCAAACCAATAAAAGCCACATGATTGACCCCTAGGTAGTTTTTTAGGGACAATTATTTATTAGGAAAGTTGAGTCCTCTTATGTTCCATAATGTATAGATCATGAGGGGAGTTTAGGTTTGGTTTTCTTCTTGGATCTCCTACTACTTGACCCCCATTACAAGCCAATGATCAGTTTTCTGTTTGGAGATTTTTGTCTCGCTACTGGATTCAACTATGTCGTTGTTTTTGGTAGGTGGCATATTTCCTCCTTCCTAATCTTTGTTCAATATATCTATCGAGCATCACTTATTTAGTGTTTCTTCATCTCTACAAATATTCAGCTATATGGGCGAGTCTGTTCGAGAGATATATAACTTAAGCCGTTGATTAACAATGGGACTTAGTATATTTGTATCAGATGAATCTACTAGCTCCTCCATTATCTTGGACTGATCAGTCCCTTCCAAATTAGTGCAACTCTTCATCATCGACGTTTTATGCAAATCTTGATTCTCGATTTTTGGGACTTCTTGTGACTTCTTGTGACTTTTAGTACATAATGAGGGAAGTGAGTTGTTTGCGCCTTTGTCTTCCTCTTCAGTTTGTTTTTCTTAGGGATCCATACCTTGGTCTTGTCCTTTATGTAAGGCTTCCATGGGTAAGACAAATATATTTTGTCTTCAGTCAACTTTCCACCTTCACCATACCTCATTATAAGGATGTTTTCAGGCATGCATTTCCTACTTTCAACTTTGACATAGACCTTGGTGTTTACTATGTTCTCATCCATGGCAAGAGGTGTGCCAATTTAGTTGGCTAAGTAGCTTAAACCTTTTGATGACCAATACTCAAGAGGAACCTTAATTATGTATGTTCATCCAAATATGTAATGTTCTAATCTCTGTTTTATCCAGCTTAAAACCCACCTCCAATTTTCTCAAGAATAAAAGTTTACCTTATATATGCCAAAGCCCGAGATTTGTCACCTTTGTAGCCATTTCAACTGAAGAGAACTAAAATATGAACAAGTCGTCCTTTGTGATGAGAGTGGTTTAGAGATCCCATTTTTTCCAGTTGAGATCTACCCATCGTTGAGCAATGGGGTATACCGTCCTCTTATTGAGAAAGTAGCGTACAGGGGATAACTGCCATTTGGTAGCTCCCAACTGTAGCACAGCTTCTAGTGGGGAGACTGGTCCCTCTGTGACACCAGGAAACGAACTTCATGCTTTCGAAAGTTCCTGGATCTTTTACGATGCAACTCCACGTCAGTTTTTCTACCTTCTGAAGTGGGTTGTGAGGAGAGGAGGGTGCAAGGTTCGTAGATAGCGAAGGGAAGTCCTTTGTGACCTCCGGAGGAGATGGAGGCAAGGATGGAGAACTGGGTGACATGTTACTATTACTGATAAACTGTCAGGACCTGGTACTCGATGAAAAGAGCGGGCTGCCAAAAAAGACAAAAACTCAGTTTAGACTGGGCAAAGAAGTTGTTCAGTAAGTAGAGTGAGCAAATGAAGGAGAAGAAGAAGGAGCTTGGCAGGAGAAGCAAGATGTACGAGTGAGGAAAAGTTCAAAGAAGAAAGTTTGATGGTTTGGTGCAGGTGGGAAGTTGAGAGACAAGTCTTTTGTGCCGATAGTTTTCAAATCCATATAATGGTATTTTACTTAGTAGAAGTAGCGAATAACTTATTCTTATTACTTTCCTTACATGTTGCTCAATTTTCTCAAAAATTTTTATCAGTGGATATCTCATCAATATAAAAATTGGTTTAGAATAATCTAACAAAAGTAGAAAGATAAAGAAAGAAAAAGGGAACAGTTATAAGTACATATATATATCGATTAATGCAACATAAATGAACCATACTATGCAAGCTTTTGTTTTCTGTAACAATTTTCAGATATGATTTGGATACTCTGATCAGCTTAATGTTTTTTCCTTAATTTTTGCGATCGTAATTCTAACTAACGAGTCTAGTTTAAATGATCTAGTATCAACCTATTCCTGGCTAAACCCGTTAAAAATTCGAATAAGGAAAAGGATTCCTGGCACGGCCATGGAGCTTGAGATTCTTCAATAAATCAGAGAACATGTAAAAGAGCAATATGTCCAAGTCATTGCTGATATAAGCTGTTATCTATTTGTTGTATGTTGGATCCTTATCCAGGTGGTGTAGTCCGTACATGTTTCATTGCTGGCTCAACTACTCACATTGCCAATCTAAATGGCCAATAACAACTACCCCAATCTCAAGAGATATCCCCATAAAAATGTCTTATATATATAAGGACATTGCAACCATTCCACTGCACTGTTCGCTTTAATTTTAATAGGTATTGGTCGGGTCGGTCGTGCTGGGCCCGAACCCAGTCATAACGACCCGCGGGCTGATCGGTCCATTTTTCAAAGATCAGTCTTATACTTATGTCAAGCCCAGGTCTAGTCCACGATCTCTTTGGCCCATTCGCAGATGAAAGTCTCCCATGCACACGTAAAGACTTAAACCTAATTATTGCTCCATATATAAGGTATAATTCTACCATAACGAAGGTACGTAATCATAACCTAGTTTTTTCTGCATACAGCAATCTCACCTTCACCAAAAAGAATGACTTGAGCGTCGGAGGGGCTTATCGGGAAACAACCCCCGACGTGCCTTCTTTGTTTTATAGGAACCTTTAAGCCAGAATTCACGTGTTCAGCAGTCAGCTTTATGGATCTAAATGGCAACGTACAGCCTCGTCAGAATCCGGCAGAACCAATTGGCACCCACCGTGAGGCCCGACATCAGGGCATCACGTCCAGAAACATGCAGATCAGTCAGGCGGCAGCAGCTAATCCTGATATAGCCGTTGTCGCGGCTCTAGCGTTACAACGGATAGGTTTACAGCTACCTGCAACCCTGCCGCCGGCACATCCTGTTTCCCGCACGGAATCTTAGAACCCGAATGATCAACCTCAATCTCAAAACTTGGAACAAGAAGAACAGAGCGTAGCTTTGGAGGATAACGCTGCACTCAATATGCGCCTGAATCTCCAACACCAATCAGATGCAGATCCTCTTGCGCCTATATACACCTCCCTCACCCGAAAACAGATTGAGGAAGCGGCTGGTCTGTTGATTCGCCAGATTTTATAGTTTCAGCCGGCACAACAGCAGCCATCCGCATGGCAGACCGCACGGCAGACCGCATGGCAGACCAGCATGATAACCGATCGCCACCCTACCGAAGCCCTAGAAAAAATTGTGGACGATTGGATCAATGCGGTAATGAGCTTCCGCCCGGAACGCGTGACAGCTCAATACAGTTCTCCCTTTATCCCGGCAATCTTGGATAGCCTCCCGGCACCCGGCACCCGGCACCAAAATACTGACGCCCGAAAAATACACTGGAAAGACAACCCCCTGGACTACCTACAACACTTCCAGTCGATGATTAATCTGCACTGCGTTCCAGACGTCATTCAGTGCAAGGCTTTCTGTACGGCCTTTCAAGAGGGAGCTCGACGATGGTTCAATAGCTTACCTCCAAGCTGTATCACGTGCTTCGAGGATTTTAGACTGCTATTCCTCAACCAGTTCGCCACAAGTAAGCGGCCGCAGAAGACGGCCTTGGAAGTGATGCAGTTGACACAAGGGAGGAACGAGAGCCTACGGGAATTCATTACTCGGTTCAATAATGAAGCGATCGAGGTCCCCGACCTCACCTGCTCGTCCATGTTGGCAGCGCTTATGAACAACACGAGGGATGAGGAGTTCAAAAAGCCGTTAGCCCTCGATCAGCCCCGATCTATTTAGGAAATAAGAAACAGGGCGGATAAGTACATTCAGCTCAAAGAAGTGCTGAAAAATACGAAGCGTCGGACTGATGATCGCTCGCCAAATGACATAGCGAGTGGTTCACACAAGTGACAAAAAGGCCAGTCGAACTGGAGAAAACCAACCGATCGACAGGGATATCGACAAGAGTTCACCCCGCTCAACAGACGATATGCAGAAGTACTGGCGACCATGAGAGTGGAGGGGGAACTTATCCGAGAACCCAACAAAATGAAGACTCCCTTCAAGGAGAGGAACCCTGATTTATACTGCCGTTTTCACAAAGACATTGGTCATGACACAGAAGATTGCAGGCAATTGAAAAGAGAAATCGAATCCCTTATCTGAAGGGGAAGGCTGGGACGATTTGTGAAGTACGAACAAAATGCCGACTAAGATAACGAGCATAAACCCAAGGTCTATTGATTTTTTAAATGTTAAAGTACAATTTGTTCCTTTATATTTTCTTCCTTAATTGTCGATTCTAACCTAGATAAATGAACCTATAACTAAATTAAAGGTTACGTGCTCTGAATAATTAGATATACCTTTTTTTGTTAATTTTAAGACTAAATTTAGATTTGTAAGAATCAGATAAATTATAACAATACAGATTGGATTAATAACTATAAAGAGAAATTTAAATAAAAAGGTGAAATTCAAGAATTGGATTAGACTTTGTATAACCATAACATCCTTTATCATGTTGATAAACGGCGAGCCTACTAATATGTCAAATTGGGGAAAGGGATTGAGATAATGAGATCCTATATTCCTTTACATATTCATAATACACATGGAGGCTTTGGCAACACTTATGAAGCATAATATCTCCTTATTCTAGAGTTTAAGATATCACATCAAGTGTAAATGTTTGGGGATGTTTAGCCTATGCTTTGCAAACAAACGGCTCCTATTTTATAAAACATAAGACAAATCAATGAGTATGTTAATAGCATCCCTTAATGATTTCAAACAATTATCAAAGTTATCTATCAATTATTTTTTAAAAAAACATTTAATACACTTTATAAATTCACAACATCAAGAAAATTGGTTATCATATATTTTTGGTTTTCATGTTAAACAACCACCTTTTGTTCATCTTGATCTTCCTCTTTCTACTACTAAACATCAATTCCAGTAAATTTTGCATCTTATTGAGAAGATATAGAAAAGATTAATGAGTTGAGGTAATAAGGATTTATTGTATAGAGGTAGATTGAAACTACTAAAATTAGTGCTTAACTCTTTATTGGTCATCCTATATGTTCCTTTCCAAGAACCTAATCAAATCTTTGTAAAGACTAATAAGAGGGATTTCTCTGGGGAGGTGGAAATGGTTTGAAATTAATGTAAAAGTGAGTTAGAATGAAATTTTAAATTTATGTAAGAAGGAGGCTTGGGAATGACATCAATCATTTTAAGAAGCTAAGTGTTTATGGGAAACGATAATGGCGATTAATGGAGAATAATGACCCCTATAGATAAGATGGACGCATATATTCTTTTTAAGGGGAAAAGCTTATGGAAGATACCAACCAAACCTTCCTTTTCTTGGTTTTTCTCTTAATTACTCAAGTTAAGTTGAATTACATGTAACATTAGATACAAGGTAAGAAATGAAGAATGGGTGATGTATGCTATACATGTATTATTTTTAGCACCATTTTCATAACATATAGCTTATGTTTTGGATGAATTTGAAGGATTTGAAACTTAATTTAATAATTTATGTTTTTCCCGACACAAGAAAAGAATCAAATTTGGAAAAGAAATTAAACAATTTTAAAAGTTTTGGAAAAAAAATATAACACGCAGTGTACGTAATCTTATGTTAAAGGTATCGAAGGACATACATAAAATTGGTATCTTATGTTTCTTTAACACACCCTACATGGCCCATGTTATGTTAGACCCCGAATTTTTTTTATGATATTATTAAGCATGAATTGTGATAATTGTGGTTAAATGAGTATTCGAGGATTTAAAGTTTGTAAAGGGCCTTAAGTTGTTTTGGGCTTGGGCTTTTTAGGGAGGGCCCATGCCCTTAGGGTTTAAGAAGAGAATTAGAAGAAGAAGAGGAAAAAGGAGAAGGAAGCCGTCGACGAGGAGGAAGAAGAGAAGAGGAAAGGAATTTGCAATTTCTCCAGTTTTGACGATTTCAAAGCTT
>JANITW010000236.1:55552273-55565775 GCA_027564335.1 Erythroxylum williamsii | reverse complement strand
ATGCACCCAGGTAGCACCAGGATGTACAGAGATCTAAAGGAGCATTTCTGGTGGAAAGGTATGAAGAAAGATGTGGCTGAGTATGCAAGTAAGTGTCTAGTATGTCAGCAAGTCAAGGCTGAACACTAGGCACCTTCAGGCCAATTAAGGCCATTATCCATTCCTGAGTGGAAATGACAGAGGGTGACTATGGATTTTTTGACGGGGTTACCCAAGACCAGTAGGAAGCATGATTCCATATGGGTAATTGTGGATAGATTGATGAAGTCAGCCCATTTTTTGACAATCAAACAGACTGATTCTCTACATGTGCTAGCCAAGAAGAACATTGATGAGATTGTGAGATTGCACGGAATCCTATATTCTGTAGTTTCTGACATGGATCCTCGATTCACTTCAAGATTCTAGGGAAGTTTGTAGGAAACTTTAGGCACCAAGTTGAGTTTTAGCACTGCTTTTCATCCTTAGACAGATAGACAATCAAGAGGACCATTTGGACCCTTGAGGGGATGCTCAGGGCATGTGTGATGGATTTTAAAGGAGCATAGGATGAACACTTACCATTGATCGAATTTTCTTACAATAATTCGTATCATTCAAGCATTCAGATGACTCCTTATGAAGCTCTATATAGGAGGAGATGTAGGACTCCGGTTTACTGGGATGAAGAAGGAGAAAGGAAATTTTTGGGTCCAGAGTTGATTCAGATGACAGTTGATAAGGTCAAATTGATTAAGCAAAGGCTAAAAGCAGCTCAGGATAGGATGAAAAGTTATAAAGATGCTCACCGAAAGGAAATGGAGTATGAAGTCGGTGAAAAAGTTTTCCATAAGACATCTCCTTGGAAAGGAATTCTGATATTTAGCAAGAAGGGTAAGTTTAGTCCAAGATATGTGGGGCCTTATGAGGTCCTTGAGAGGATTGGCCCGTTAGCTTACAAGTTAGCACTGCCTCCTGAGGTATCACATATTCATGATGTATTTCATGTTTCTATGTTGAGGAGATACCGATCAGATCCTTCTCATGTTATTCAAGCCACTGAAGTTCAGATGAGTGATGATTTGAGTTATGAGGAGCTTCCAGTGCAGATCATGGATACTAAAGAAAAGGTTCTCAAGAACAAGACAGTTCAGCTAGTAAAAGTCTTATGGAGAAACCATTGGACGCTGAGGCCACACGGGAGCCATTGGACGCTATGAAACAGAAGTATCTATATCTCTTCAATGACTCGGGCAAGAATTTCGAGGACTAAATTCTTTTAGGGGGGAGAAATATTGGACCCCGAATTCTTTTCCTACTGAAAAAGCATGTGTTAAATTTATTTTAGAGGTTGAGTTTGATAGATTGCTGTTGGTTAGAATAAATTGAGGTTTTTATTACTGAGTTGATTGACTTAAGGTTAAATTTGAGTTTTAGATGGGGGTTAGTAACAATTAAAAGAATGAGATTGTATAAGGACAAATTGGGAAGTTTACTTAAGTTGTTAAAGTTTAAGGCTTATAAGGAGGGCTATATAAGTCATTTTCGTTCACTAAGAGGAAAAGAATGAAACATCATCGTTTTTGCCTTGGGTTTGAAGGCAAAGAACGAAATTTTTTACAAGGAAAGTAAATTGAGTGAGTTTCGGTGGAAGGAGAAGAAAAAGACGAAAGAAGGAGAGAGTTAGGTTTCGAATTTTCTAAACTTGTAAGAGGGAAATTGGAGTCGGATTGAGAAGGAAAACGGAGGAAGGTTAAATCTTTCATTAGAGGCAAGAAGCAAAATTTCATGGGTGGCTTTTCAAAGGTGAGTTGTTTTCAAAACCCTTTAAAATTTTGATGGGTTTTGGTTGAATTGGCTTAGGAAACGCATGGGTATAGTAGTTATAGGAAGAATTACATTCTTTTGCTTCCTTAGATTTTCAATTTTGACATCCCTTGTAATTTGGGATTTTTGTGATTTTGAAGAAGGTCAAGTGAGGCAAGAGGAGCTAGAAGAAAGGCCAATTGATCAAGCCTAAAGCAAAAGGATTTAAAGTGGGTGACATATTAATAATTAAGTTAATGGGCTAAATAATTTTCTTTCCGTAATTGCAATTTAATACTTTCCGATACTTTTGAAACTATGCACTTATAACTCTTTGGGGTGATTTGATATAATATCATGTGTCATTTGTGTGCGACTGAATTGTGGAATTATTTTTATATTGTTTTGACAAGTGAAAAAGAATGTGACTTTTGAAAGAATGTTGTTGTTATAATTTTTCTTTGGAAAAGTGTCATTTTGGCAAATATATGTGAAATATATGAAATGCATGATTCTATGGGCTTGTGGTGGTCCCTTAAGAGTCAAGTGCACTTGTCTGTTTATGGGCTTCTCCCGCCTGCCCGCTAGTGGCATTAGAGGTCCTCATGGACTCCCATAAGTTTGTTCTGTTTCGGATCCACCCGAACCACTTTCTATGTGTTTATGTGTTATTGAATTATGAATTCATGAATTTGATTTCGTGAATATTTAATAGTTGAATTTTTGAGAAATTATATGTGTTTGATAACTGTAATGTGACTTTGAAAATAAATGACAAATCAAATGCTTTTGGCTTGTTATTAATTATTAATGTGTTACCCACGAGCCGTCGAGCTCACCCCCGTCTTCCATTCCCATCCACAGGAAATGAGTGAAAAAACGAGTGACCACATCGGGGATAGGGCATCACTCCTAGTTATTTTTACTTTTGAAGCTTTCTTTTATTTCTAAAGCTTTAGACGTATTTTGGAGCAAAAACAAATCACTATTCATGTGATCTTTCCTTGTAAATTGAAGATTTTAAGACTTTGATGTATTAGGGCTAAAATGCCCCCTAAAGCTTTGTAATAACTTATGTTTTGATATAAATGAAAGACATTTAGGTTTTATTGTATTTTGTATTTTTTAATCAAAATGTGATGTTGTATAGTTTTGGAAATGACAAGAAGAGTAGCATTGTGGTTGCTACCTTTTGAGACAATTTCTGGACTTATGTGGATTGATTGGCTTTATTAGCCTTCTTGAGAATTATGGAGGATTTGCATAGCTTTAAAATGAGGTATTGTGTACTGTGTTTGAATTTAGGAGTTGAAGGATGTGGATATTGAAGTGTGATGTAGGTGCGAGAAAATTGGTTGATGTTTTAAAGATATGGATGGTTGAAGTTTGGGGGAGGTGCTGTCAAAATGAAATCAGTGGGCAGAAACTTTGAGTGAAGTTTTGTCCCTTATAGAGTTAGAATTTGACCAAAAGGTCTCTTGAAGATTTTAGTTTAGGTTTTGATCTTTTCATTGATGTATAATATGTCATTTTTGGGGTTAGGAGTAAGAAGATATAAGGTTTGGAAAAATACATTTACTGTTTGAAATGTCATTTTATAGGCAGTAGATTTGAAAGAGTTTTTACCTCCCTTAGAGACTAAATTGGATTTTACATCCTTCATGAAAGTTGTAGAGTTTCCTTTTAGCTTTTTATTGATATCAATTTTTCAAATTTTGGAATTCTGTGTGAAAAGTTATGAATTTTTGAAGTTTCAGATGTATGCTTTTGACCCAAGGCAGCCGCGAGATAGTTTTATTTTTTTATTTTTTTATTTAATTTATTTTATGATTTTTCCTTTTTTCAAATCCAACCTCCTCCCAGTCTTTCTGCTTGTAACTTTTTTGTTTGACCTCCGATTTACTCAATTTTTGAAGCATTGGTTTTCTAAGAAATTTATAGAGACCCGAATGAGATTATTTTTGGTTCTGAATAATCTAGAGACATGAAATTTCATTTTAGCTTAGGATCAGATTTCAATTTAGGCCCTAAGAATTTCAATTTTATTGAGGGAGATTAGGGTGAAATTTTCAAGATCTGTTCGGAAATAAGTGAAATGAGTTCGTTTTTTAGGTTTGACTTGGTGGGGAATTCCTCCCTCGTGGGATATGTGTCCAGATGTCACGTAAGACATCAGACACGTGACTCACCAGGGTGGGGTTCCAAGATATTATTATAGTTGAAGAACATTCCAAATTATTTGGAGTATAACTTTTAAAATACTGAACCAAATTGAACTAGAAACTTAAGAGATAGGAGAACAATTTTCTAGAAGAAAGTATTCTCCAATTATTCCTTTTTCATTGTCAAATTTATCATGAAAAGTTGACCCGAAAGTATGTTTCAGGAAAAATCTAAATTGACTAAATAAGTTATGAATTTTGATTATAATGGTTTTAGTTGTATATATTTCTATATACATAAAAATATAAATAAATTATTTTTAAATATAAATCACATATAATAGAATAAAATATAATATAATATAATAAATTAAATAAATAATAATAATATTTTCATATAATTAATATTAAATTGCATACAATTAATTATGAAATAATAAAACTTTTATTAAAATTTTTATTACTTTAAAATAGAAAATATAAAAAAATTTAAAGTCACAATCATGACTTTTTAATTTCTATTTTAAAATCGTATGGTTAAATCTCCTGCAACAACCATTTTAATATAAGAGATATAATAGTGATCTATTATATATTTCATTCTATTCCATCTATCTTCCAAATAACATTTTATTACATTACATTATGAACTATTCTATCCCTTCCAAACAACTTTTCACGATATTATATTATATTCCATTATAAACCGTTCCGTTCCGTTCCATTCTATTAGTTAACGCTCAACCAAACAGGTCCCTTAATGAACAATGAGATTGTTTGATATCGTTGATTTTTAGCTTTAAGGTTGAAATATATTAAAGATAGTCAGGACAAGAATCCTCCTAGTCCTACCTGGAAATTGCAATAAAATAATCTGCAGCACATTTCCTTCTTTTTTTCCCCCACCAAATAACGACAGAAGGACGACGATGGTTTAAAGTACACGCGTACCCACCATTAGAACCGGCTCAAGAGAATAATTGCTGATTTCATGGAGGCAATAGAGATAGAGAACGACTCTAGCAAACTTTTAATTTGGTTTGAGTAAAATAACATTATGCAATAGAAACTATACGACCATATCCCTATTCTTTAATTTGATGTCTAATTCATGACAGCTCATTTCTTCTTAAACTACATGCAAAAACGGAAAGAAGCAGTTATGTGAGCATTCTCTAGAAAAACTTAACATAGCATAAGCACATCTCGTCAATGGCTGCCAACAAGAACCCAAGAAGTCAGGAGCCAAACGACGATCTACCTCTAGTATATGTGCATCGTCGACCATCATTTGGTCTTCCACTAAAAGATCGCCTCTTGAACCACTTTCGGCTACTTGACCCTTGTGATTGTGATTCAACTCATAAGCCTATTGATACTTCCCTCTCAAACTCTGTTCGAGCCCTTGTCGTCATAGGCTACACACCGCTTACATCCGAAACTCTTAGCTTCCTTCCTTCTTTAGAGCTTGTAGTGGGCTCTAGTGCTGGCCTTGACAAAGTTGACTTGCAGGAGTGTCACCGACGAGGAATCGTAGTCACCAATGCTAGTCTGGCTTTTTCGGAGGACGCGGCTGATTATGCGATGGCGTTGTTGCTTGATGTTTTGAGGAGAATATCTGCAGCTGAAAGGTATGTTCGTGGAAGGATGTGGCCTGTGAAGGGAGATTACCGTCTTGGTTCCAAGGTTTGTTTCTTATATAACTAAAACTCATTTGTACTCCTTTATAAAGTAAATTTGTCAACTTAATTGTGATTGATTACGGTAGGGAAATCATGGTGCTCTTGAATTTTAAAAATCTAATGTCTATAAGTTCGACGGAATGCAACAAGTAATGTTCCAGTCGTCATTTTGTTGAATGTTTAGGATTCCCTTGAAAAGAATCACTGATCATGAACATCTAAACGAGTAGAGGCCAGAAACAAAAGCCAAGGAATGTATCATATTATATCAAGAGACAAACACTCAACTCTCTAAAAAATCAACCAAGTTAATAGAAAGAATTATCCTTGTTGCAACAACAGAAAAAAAAAT
This sequence comes from Erythroxylum williamsii, assembly GCA_027564335.1. Lineage (NCBI taxonomy): Eukaryota > Viridiplantae > Streptophyta > Magnoliopsida > Malpighiales > Erythroxylaceae > Erythroxylum > Erythroxylum williamsii. The sequence continues at coordinate 55,559,794 of JANITW010000236.1, read as the reverse complement.
AAGAATAGAAAAATTAAACGATAAAACAAATATTAAGATTTAATGTGAAAAATTCTTCAATGTAGAGGGAAAAAATTATGGACAAACTGACACGTTCAGATATGATTGATTGAGGCCTGTGATAGAAGAGCAAAAATTATTGTTGAAGAAGGTTCAAACAGATTTGAATAGTTCAACCTCTTACATATCCGTAGGCTCCCCCTCAGCAATAGGTAATAGGTACTTAGAACCTGGATATCTTCTAAAAGATCTTTTCTACCTTGTCAACCTTTGAAATTTTGTTTCATAAGCTGTTGTATTCCATTGCTTTCCTACTCATTATCTTTAATGGATTCATCTCTAGTATTGTCTAGATATGGTTCATTTAGCTCTTCAAATTAGATTGTATCTGATCATCACCAATGTGTACTTGGCCAGAAACTTCATTTTTACCTATAGATTGCTCAATGGTCGAAGGAATTGGTAAAGAGCTAACTATACCATATGATACGTTATAGCGTGATGATTTATGTTCACTTAGAAGATCAACACTTCTTTTGTGCTCTTAGAACATCACATCTCGGTTCCTAACTACCTTTTACTTCCCTAAGTCATAAAATCTGAAGTCAAACTAATCACCGCCTAATCTAACAAAGATGCAAGGTATTAATTTTAAGTTAAGCTTCTTTTTTTGATCCTTGGGTACGTGTCTGAATACCTTTTAAGAAAAAATTCTCAAATGATGATATGTGGGATCCTTTTTAGCCCATGATCTCTTAGAAATCTCAAAATCTCATAGAATTGAGGGAACTCAATTTGTCATTTAAACCATTGTTTGGATTGCTTCTCCCCAAAATGTATTTCACAATATAAACATTATGAGCATGCAACAAATCTTCTTCGTAAAGTTTTTGTTCATCATTTTAGGAAACCCATCATGTTGCAGAGTCCCTGGTTTGGTTTTGTCATATCTAATGTCATGAAATGTACATTATTCTTGAAACACCTTAAAAGAATACTCCCTTTAATTGTCTGTTTGCAAATGCTTTAACTTCCTCTCAGCTTCCCTTTCAACCATAACATGAATCTTCTTGAAAATTTCAAATACTTAACTCTTAGAGTTCAACATATACAACCAAGTCTTTCTCAAAGAATCATCAATAGACGTAACAAAATATCTATTACCTCCTAGTGACTCCTCATCAATAGAACCTCAGAAATCTAAATGCAACAACTCTAATAATTTCGACTTCCTTATAGATCTTCTCTTGAAAGAGACTATATGCTACTTTCCAATCGAAAAATTCACAAGGAATAAGTAGTTATGAGTTCTTAACTAGTATAAGGGATTTTTTAGTTAGCAAATTTAATCCTTCCTCTCTCATATGTCCCAATCATCGATACCATAGATTTGGTGAAGTTTTCTCTTTGACTGTGTATTCTTCTCCACCACCACACCCCTTTAAGTATATCTTGTTAATGAGCAACATAACTATCCTCAGAAAACAGTCATTATGCCTTTGGATAGTTTCCACTTCCTATCCCTGAAAATGTGTTTAGATCTTTCTTTATCTAACACATTTACTAATAACAGATTTGGACATCGCCTATACTAAAAATTTTAGCAAAAATTTGGTTTCCAATCTTTGCACTTCCAAAATCTTTGCTCTTATAATTTGAGAAGTACTTCACCTTTCAAATACAATGATAGGATGCTCTCATATCAATCAATCATTCAAAACTAAAATTGTTGACATGGAAGCATTCACTAGTTTTACAAACTAATGATACCTCCATCATTCGTATATGAAGCAATTGCAGCTATACTCCTATCATCATCATCATCATCCTAATGAGCTTCCTTTTTATGACCCGTCTTTCCCTTATATTAGAACCTCTTAATGTGTGCTGACTTATTGCAATTGTGACATGTCTTCACATCTTTGTCACCTTTGGACTTTGAACTACTTTTAGACTTGCCATAACCATTAAGACCCCTACTTTTGGTTCTTCCCCTAGTTTCTCACAATAGTGGTCTATTAAATAGGAATATATTTGGTAAATACTGATAACTCTTGGATAAGGAGAAAAATTAGCTGAAACGTCTTTTTTTCCTGGTATAGGTTCAAATCTTATTAGATGCAATATTTTTTCCAGATGGAAGATCTTTCTATATATCCATATAGAATATATATTTTTATTTCATTTTACTTGCTTTCTTTATTTCAAGATCAAAAAGAAGAAAAAAAAAGAAAGACATTCAACATCAGTTGGTTCAGACCTCTACTTAGTTTCACCCAAGCTTAATCCTATTTATAGATAGATCATCTAGATATAAAGACAAGTAGAGGATGTTTTTCCTTCAAAAATTAAAAAAAATGAGTTCGAAACAATAGGGATTTTTTTTTACAAATTGGATGCAGTTACTGATTTCTTCATGAAACATACTCTGTTTGATTATATACAAAGAGAGCATATATTTAGGAGTTGAGTTTCTAATCGCCACCACTAGCATTTGCTCGCTATCCATTAATGAACTTAATAGGAATAGAGCTTGAAGCTCGTCACTAAGAATGATCTTCATTGTTGTAAGCTTGTTGAATATGTTCTTGAAATCATTTAGATGCTTCAAAACAGATTTCCCAATCTTCAACTTCAAATTCACAAGCCTCTTAATTAGAGAGGCATTGTTATAAGCAATATTCACAAGCCTCTTAATTAGAGAGGCCTTGTTATAAGCAATATTCACAAGCCTCTTAATTAGAGAGGCCTTGTTATAAGCAATCTTCCTTTCATATAGACCTTATATCTTCTTTCATAGCTTAAAAGGATTCTTTTCTTGAGACATTGATGTAGCGCGTCGTAACACTACTCAAAATAACTAGACCTACAATTATAGCAGTAATAAGTCTAGGTCGATGCTACAGAGAGTGCGTGTAAAGCTTTTGAAATGAAAAGAATCGGTGTTTAGGTTTAATGGGGGTTTTGATTTTGCTTTAAAATAAGAAACTAAAATGAACTAAAATAATGAAAATATATTTAAAAATATTAAAAATTGATGAAAATTGATGAAAGCGTTAGGGACCCAGTCATCGGTTTAATCTCAGCCTACACTTAATTAAACATACATTATTGAATTGTTATCCTTATACCTCTCCAAGAAATTATTATTCGTAGGTTAAAAACAAGCTCTGTTAACTCTAGTTTTCCTTTAGGTCATGTTTAATTAAGAAGAGATCGTTAATTAAACCTAGTTAATTATCGAACAACCTAGAATAAGATCTCTATATTAATTAGACAATCTCATTAAAAGCTAGGAAAATAAATTAATCTAGGCAATAATCACACAAGCTTAGGTCATTTAACATACGCTTTGTTATCCCTAATGATTAAAAACATTAGTTGTCACAAATGAATCATAAAAACAACTATTACATATTGTATTCAATTTTAGCAATTAGGTCATACATAATTGCTAAACCAATATTGAAATGTTACCTTCGAACCAATATTGAAATGTTTAGCCCTCTATAGGTCTCCAAAGCTATTCTTCATTCTTTTTAGTGCTTTCTTATCTCATCTTCATTCTAATCTTTCTTCTTCTTGCATATGAAGAAAAGTGAGTGTGAATCTTCGAAAAATAGCTCAAATATAACACTTTTGACTCACTTTAGCTCCTTCGCTTCTAAATTGTACCTACAACCAAATATTAACTGAAATGAATGTCTTAATTAAGCATTTCATATCACTAAACACTAAGTGTTATGAAATAAATTCATAATTAAATAAGCACATATCAGGCACATGGTTGAATATGTTGATATTAATCCATTGTCTGATAGTGCCCAGAGTTTTCCACTTCATCTTTTCCTATTCTTTGTTTTACGTCTTTTCAAGTTTGAATAAACATCATCCTTAGCACCTCTGCTCACATTAATAGGATCAAGGAGATCTTTGCAATATAAAAGGTCCTCTACTGTAGGCCTCCATAACGAGTAATTTAATGATGTTAACTTTACCATAAAGTTATTTCCATCTTCTATTGTGATGGATTCGATACCATTTGATGGGAGATAAATACACAACTCTCTAAATGATCAACCAACTATTAATGACAAGAAAGAACTATCCTTGTTGTAGTAGTAGAAAATATGCTAATAAGAAACTAAACAATGAAACAAACTCCAAGATTTAACATAGAAAACTCTCCAGTGTGAGGGAAAAAACCACAAGACAAATCGATAAATAAATCCACTAAAATCAATAAGGATTTACAAGAAAAGTTGATCTCTCACCTTCTACAACAATAAATTGTCTCATAAAGTTCCAAGATTGAAACTAAAGTTGGTATCATAATCAACAAACCCTCTAACCAATCCATAAGACAACCAAACAAGGATGAGAATACAACAATCTTTGTCCCCTCTCTAATTTTCCTGACTTTTTGATGTTGTTGCTGCACTCACTATCTCTTGTGTGAAGCAAGGCTCAAATGAGTTATTTATAGGCACCTAAGGATTGATAGCTAAATCCGAATCCTAATTGAACTCAACTAGCTATATCACATCTTATCCTAATCAGATTATATCACATTATCCAATAAGATGACATTCCCATCTAAATAGGACTCTATCTCATAGGATTTATCTACATTACAACTAACAAGATAAGAGATTGTATCTATCTATGAATGTTACATATCCATATCTATAAAGATCTCCACTATCTTGAGATGATCCTCTCATATAATCTTTATCTTTTAGAGTTAATGTCTATCTACTGTGATCTTATCTGCCACATTATCTAAGATCTTTGGACACTCATCACATATTGCAAGTTGTGTTAGTAATTGAAGACTAAATTAGGTAGCTTCCTTGCTATAGATATGGTGATGAAGTGTTGACAATTGGGCTTACACGAAACTCCTTTTGTTCTAGCCCAGCAACCTAAGCAATTATGTTCCTCTCTATTCAGAGCCATGTTGGCCAAACTTGCAAATTGGGCGTGATCAATGAAAACATTGCACAAAAGAAACTCTGATACAATCCTGCTTAGAGCCGTAGAGAGCCATAGCCATATATGTCGGTTACCTAGTATTTTGACAATGTGGTGTCTGTTATACAACTTGCACCAAGAAAAGAGTATAAAGTGACAAATAGAACTAGGAACTCAAGACCAACATGGAAGGAACTAGGTTCTAATTTTTATAAGAAAGATCCAGGTTATGAAACTAGCTTGGAAATGGACGGCGTTACGAAAAACAAAGTATTCGGCACGCCCCTAAGGTTGACCTAAATGGTTGGAGATGATCTTTTACTTCTCTTCTAAGTTTTAACCAAGTCCAAATTCTGAAATGTGGTGGGGAGTGGACGGTTCCCTTTATAGTATGATTCAATATTATTTAGGCTAGAAACGAAAAATTTGTATTTAAGACAGATCAAGGGCAATAGTCTTTGTTATTATATACCAACATACGTGCATATTCAGCTTACGTTCTACTACCTAATTTACTTGCGCATTTCATTGTTCAGTTGAGAGGAAGGAGAGCTGGGATAGTGGGTCTTGGGGCCATTGGTTCTGAAGTTGCAAAAAGGCTTATGGCATTTGGCTGTACCATTGCTTACAACTCAAGGAAGAAGAAGCCATCTGTTCTATTCCCATTTTATTCCACTGTCTGTGATCTCGCTGCCAATAGCGATATTCTGATTATCACTTGTTCACTGACTCCAAAAACTCGTCACATTGTCAACAAGGACGTAATGACAGCACTGGGAAGTGAAGGACTTATCATTAACGTTGGGCGAGGTGCTCTCATCGACCAGGAGGAGTTAGTGCAATTTTTGATGCGAGGGAACATCTATGGTGCAGGTCTTGATGTATTTGAGAACGAGCCTCACGTACCAGAAGAACTGTTTGCTCTTGAAAACGTTGTGTTGTCTCCACATCGTGCAGTTCTCACCCCAGAATCCTTGGAAGCAGTACAGGAGCTAATCTTCACCAACTTGAAGGCATTCTTCTCAAACGAGCCTTTACGATCTGTGGTTCACATTGAGTAAAGCCTATGTCTAATTCCCTAATTATCCTTGTAATTGTTTCTTTTTAGTCTATAATTACCTGCTTGCTTCCCAGGAACTAGAAGTGATTTCTATGTGGAACTATGGGGACGTTCCCTCTAATTAAATTTGTACAGAAACAAAGTTGCATGGTAATACTTTAGGGCAAGGTTTTAAAGGATCCCAAATCGTATGATGCTTAACGCAAGAGAAAATTGGGAGGGAAGCTCTTGATATCATTTGAAATAGAGCAAGAAATAACTTCTCATACGAAGGGAAAATGAATCTCCTAAATTTAATTAGGAAATCACTTTGTATCTGGCAAAGTACTGTTATGTATGAAAGAATCGTAATAAATTTCAGTGTTATTAGTTATCCTTTTTTTGGTAAATCAGTAATTTAAATAAATCAAAAAGAGTTATGTACAAGCCACGACATTGCCCGGAAGGCAAATCTCTTACCGATACCAAAATAAATAGTCTTACCTAAGAACATGAGGAAGTCTACAAAAATTGTTCCTTATGAACCGAACTATATCACAACACCCAGCCTATGCATATCAACCAACGAAGATGGAGGAATGTACATCTTAACCAGCAACACGAACATTTACAGATTAACATAGTAAGATAATAATTAAAATAGTCAATCGTTTTCACTACAAAACCACAGATTCAAGTCAACACCTCATGGTTGAAGCTTCTTAACTGTGTTCTTCTATTTTGCTAAAAAAGGTGGGATCTCCTTTGCTGAAATACCGAGGATGATACTAGCCCTTTTCCCCTGCTTCTTGCATCCATGTTGTCCGTAACAGCTTGGTCCCAATAATGAGATCACTACAAGAAAATGACCCTTTCTACGTCGTTTTTTAAACACCACAGAAGCCATTTTACCGTCGCAGAAAACCTTCTACAACATCTATTAAAATGTCACCAAAAACGTCGTAAGGTAGGGTAGGCAATAGGGATCTGCGACGTCTGTTGGAGAACGTCGTGGAAGGTACAGATATTCTGCGATGTTTATTAAGACGTCTGGAAAGGTTTCGATATTTTGCGACATTGGCAGGAAACGTCACAGATTGTTTAGTTTTAACGACGTTTTGAGGACGTCGCAGAAAATCTAAATTTCACGACGTCTGATTGAGTAGACATCACGGATTGTTAGATAATTATTAAATGTTATTTAACCGAAAATAAATTTTTATAATTATTTTGTAAATTTTTTAATAATGATTTAATTTAAATTGTAATTTCTTTATTTGTTTTCATGTATCTGAATATAAGAATAATTTAATAATTAATCAATTTAAATTATTAATTTTTAAATTAGTTTACCAAAAAAATTTAATTTAGTTAAGTTGAATTATAATTACTTTTTTTAAATTTAAATTTGTTTTAAATTTTTGAAAATAATTTTTTATAATATTTTGCTAATTTAATATTTAACAAAATTTTAAAATATTATTTATTTAATAACAACTAAATATTAT
>JANITW010000236.1:55362368-55380460 GCA_027564335.1 Erythroxylum williamsii | reverse complement strand
ACATGGGTAAGGTGATATAGGTTCAATTTCATGCTTTCCTTTCCTTAGAATTGTCAATTTTTCACAACTCATGTTAGGTTGGATTGTTATGTTTTGATGAAGGTCAAGAGAGGCAATTGGAGTTAGAGGAAAAGCCAATTGACCAAGCACAAAGCTAAAGGAATTAAGGTGGGTGATTTCTTAATAATTGAGTTAATAGGCAAGTTGAAGTTTTTATACTAAATGCTATTTAATGCTTTCCAATGATTTATAAAGTTTGTATAAATGACTCTTTGTGATGTTTTGAACTTGTATGAGATATTTTTTGTATGTAAATACATTGTGGAATTAATTGTAAAATGATTTGTGAAGAAAAAGATTCGAATATATGTGATTTCGGAAAAATGCCATTTTGGGCGATTATGTGAAAGTGAATTTTGTAAGGGCCCTTTGTGGCTAATATTTATGAATTGTGTGAATTATGTGATATGCATGTTTTCTTTGGGTTTGAGTTGGTCCCATAAGAGTCAGGTGCACCTGTCTAACTATAGGCTTCTCCTGCCTACCCGCTAGTGACATTGGAGCTCCTCACGGACTCCCATAAGTTCACGGCTACACATGATCGCTTCACAGGAATGTGTAGTACATTCTATTTCGGATCCACCTGAACCATTTTCTCTGTGCTTATGTGATACTTTGATGTTTGAATACTTTGATGTAATGAATTTGTGAAGAGTTTTGATAAATTGGAAATGTTTTGATCAATGTGAGTTTTGCTTTGGAAAGGAATGAAATAAGACTGTTTTTGCTTATTCTTGATTATCAAGCTATTACCCACTGAGCCGTTGAGCTCACACCCCCATTTTCCCCCTCCACAGGCGACGAGCGAGAAACCGAGATATAGCATCGGGGTTGAGGCATACTCCTATGCATTTTGCTTTTGAAGTTATCTTTTAGAAAACAAGGCTTTGGATAGTATTTTAGACAAATGATCTTCTTTGTATTTTGTCTTTAATACTTTGATGTATTTCGGGCTAAAATGCCCTCTAAAGTTTTGTAATACCTTATATCTTCCATGTAATTACAAAAGATTTGAGTTTGAATGTATTTTTGTGTATGTTGCCCAAAATGTATTAATGCATGGTTTGAATTGACAAAAAGAGTGAGATTGTGTTTGCTGCCATTTTGAGTTAATTGTTGGGTTTGTATGGATTGGTTGATGATTTGGGAGATTGAAGATTGTGTAGATTGAGGTTTTTGTGTAGGTACTTGAGTTTGGATTGAAAGATTGAAGATTTTGGCTAGTTGATTTTTAGGGGAGGTGCTGTCAAATTTTTGTAAAAATTGGCAAAAACTTCGTTTGTGTTTTTGACCCTCTTAGAGCTTGATTTGGATTGGGGGTCTCTTGAATATTGTAGCACATGTTTAGAGCTTTCCAATGATATATAATTTGTTACTTTTGGACTTAGGATGAAGAAGTTATAAGGTTTGAAAGATGACAGTTACTGTTGATAAGGGTTATGTTTGTGCAGTATCTTTGGAAGGGTTTTTCATCTCCTTAGAGCCTGTTTTTATTTTTGCATTCTTCATAAAAGATGTAGATTGTCCTTTACTCTTTCCATTTATGTATTATATGCAATTTTTCGAGTTAGGAATAAGAAGTTATGAGGTTGGGAACACATTTAGTTACTGTTTATTTGGTCAATTTTATTGTTTCATTGGTTATTATATGAGCAGTACCTTTGGGTGACTTTTTACCTCTTTTAATGGCTGAATTGACTTTTACACCCTTCATGAAATTTGTAAATCATCATTTTATCTTTCCATTGAGGTAAAGTGTGATATTTTTAGACTATTGTGTTAAAAAAGATATGATTTTCCAAACTTTTGGCATTGTGAAGGAGAATTTTATTTTGGGCAGTGACTTTGAAGCAACTTTTGACCCCCTTAAAGGCCAAACTAGTTTTTCCATCCTTCATGGAAGTTGTGGAGCTTCCTTTGAGCTTTCTTTTGATACTCACTTTGTTAATTTTGGAGTACGGGAGCAAAAGTTATTATTTTTGTAAATTGGGAAATTTTCTGCTACTCCAGATTTCATCCTTAGGCGTGGCCACGCCTAGTCTCTAAATTTGTTAGGCGTGCCCACGCCTAATCTCTGAATTTCAACCAGATTGGGAATTATGGATTTTCTTTCCTTCTTCCTCACATTTTTAATTTTCTTTCATTTTCTTTCATTTTCCTTTTTCCAAATTAAACCTCCTCTCACCCTTTTGCTTCTAACTTTTTTGTTTGATTGCTGATTTACTCGGTTTTCGAAGCATCGGTTTTTAAAAAAAGACAATTTTCTACCTCGTTTGGGTAAAATTAGAGCTTTCAGGTTTTAGTTATAATTTACGGATAAAAATCAAAGAGAGTCAATTATGTGACGGTATTGAATATAATTCCGTTTTGGGGTGATTTTTCAATTTATAGAGATCCGATTGAGGAGGTTTCTAATTCTATTTGAACTAGAGACATGGAATTTCATTTTAGCTTAGGAATCAGATTCAATTTTGGGCCCTAAGTAAATCAATTTTATTGAGAGAGATTAAGGTGAATCTTATAAGATTTGTTCGGATGACATTAATATAAGCTCGATTCGAGTTTCCTTTTGTGGTGAGGAATTCCTCCCTCGTGAGATACGCATCCAAATGTCACGTAGGACATCAGACACATGTCTCACTAGGGTGGGGTTCTAGCATCGTCAAATTTACAAATATTCTTTCTTCCCTTCTAGAGCCTCTTCAGGTCTCTTACATTGAGTATTCTTTCTGTTATCTTAGCCTCTCTAGGCTCTTATCCTTTTTTTTTTCTCTCATTAGAAACATATTTTGAGCTTTTATTATAGTACAGTTTGCTCTCATGTATCGCACTTTGAATACAATTTTTTTAAAGTAATAACTTGAAAACTAAAAGATTGTTCAGTCTTCGAATATGCCTAATATTTATAGCCTAAGTCTCCAATTGCTTCTTGCTTCTTGATAACTGCTTCTTGCTTCTTGTTTCTTGTTTCTTGCTTCTTGCTTCTTGTAAACCATTATTCAGTTGAGCTATGTAACCAACTCCAACTAACTAACTATCGACGTACTAGAGTGTCTTCATCTTTGTATCATCTGTGTTTTCAACTTATTTTGTGTTTTGAACTTCTTCTGTGTTTTACGCTTCTTATGTGATTTCAACTTCTTCCTTGTTTTGAACTTCTTCTGTGTTTTGCGCTTCTTCTGTATTTTACACTTCTTCTGTGTTTTCAATTTCTTATGTGTTTTACGTTTCTTCTGTGTTTTGAACTTCTTATGTATTTTGCACTTCTTCTGTGTTTTCAACTTCTTATGCATTTTGCACTTCTTCTGTGTTTTCAACTTCTTTTGTGTTTTGCACTTCTTTTGTGTTTTTAATTTCTTCTGTGTTTTGCGCTTCTTCTGTGTTTTCAATTTCTTCTGTGTTTTGCGTTTCTTCTGTGTTTTTAACTTCTTCTGTGTTTTGCGTGTCTTCTATGTTTTGAACTTCTTCTATGTTTTCAACTTCTTTTGTGTTTTGAACTTTTTATGTGTTTTACACTTCTTCTGTGTTTTCAACTTCTGCTGTATTTTCCTGCACGCTTAACAAACACATCAAAACAGTTCATTTGTTTCTAACATTATTATTATTTGATTATCAACAAAATTAATAAACGTGAAGTCTTTTGACTTAACACACAAGAGTTTTGATTAAAGGATACTTCAAAACCAGAATCACATAATTGACTTATACTAATTAAATTATGTTTTAAAGCTTCAACTAATAAAACATTATCAATAAATGCAAAGGAATCTTTATCGACTTTGCCAATTCCAACTATTTTGCCCTGCTGGTTGTCTCCGAAAGTTACTAATCCTCCCTACTTATTTTGAAGATCTAGGAAAATAAAGCTTCTTCCCGTCATGTGTCGCGAGCATCCACTGTCTAAATACCATTGGTGTTGGCTGCTTTTTCCAAGGAAGGAGGTCTGCAGTAGATATTATGTTCTTTTTAGGTACCCAGATTTTCTTAGGTCCTTTGGGTTTAGTCTTATAATTATTCATAGAATGATAATAAGAAGATTGGTGATATTTCTTTCTATAGGGAACAAAATTATTTTTGTAATGAGTATTGTTTTTAGTAAACCCTAAACCACTCTTTGTCTATATCTTCCTATCATGTCATTCATTTTTTTCGTTCTTTCAGTAAAGGTTGATAGGTTTGCTAAGAGAGAATTAAATCTTTGTTTCAACTGAATAATTTCCTCAGATCTATCTATAGTTACTTTTTTCTTTGTATTGTCTACTTGTTTCTTAAGGCAAATGTTTTCTTTTTCTAATGCTTCCTTGTTTTTCAAGTTTTCGACAAACATTCTTTTTAAGGATCTATACTACTTTAGTATAACATATGACTCTTCTAAAAATTGTAAATATGCATCTTGGAGTTCATTAAAGTTAGAAGTTACCTCCTCATCACCTTCTTTTTCGGCTATCAAGCATATATTTGCTTATACTGATGCTTCTGAATCAGAATCAGATTCGAACGAATCCAAATCTTCCCAAGTTGCCATCATACTCTTTTTATTTTCTTTATTCTTCTCCGGTTTTCTTATAAGCAACGGACATCCAGATTTATAGTGTCCTAGTTCGTTGCACTCGTAGCAAATGATAGAGGTCTTCCCGTTCTTGACTTCATCTTTTCTGTTTTTCTTTTTAAAAATCTTTATTTCCTTTTGCCTTCTTTTTCCACATCCTTCTGATCTTTCTTCAAAACAAAGATAATTCATCATCATCTTCACTTGAATCTTGATCAGATTCACTGGTATCATCATTCTTAACTTCTTTGATCTTTAATGCTTTTGATGATGAACTTTTATTTCTCTAAGTCTTGTGATTTTTCTAACCAACCTTTAATGCTATAGATTTGTTTCTTCTAGGTTTATCTTTAGCATCAAGCTCTACTTTGTGTATCTTCAAAGAACCAAGCAATTCATCTTGCTTTAATTTGCTCAAGTCCTTGGCTTCTTGTACTGCAGTGACTTTGGGTCTCCATCTTTTAGGCAGACTTCTGATAATCTTCCTGACATGGTCTTGATTATCGTAGGTTCTCCTAAGAGCTTTAAGTCCATTAACGATAGTTTGAAATCGTCCAAACATCTGATCAATAGACTCATCTTCTTTCATTTTAAACAACTCATACTAATGTACAAGAATACTGATCTTAGACTTTTTTACTTGGTTTGTGCCTTCATATGCGATGGATAGAGTTTCCCACATCTCCTTCGCAATTTCGCATCCATGAACTTTATCATATTCACTTCTGCTTAAAGCACAACTCAAAAAGAACTTAGCCTTTGAGTTTAATTGAAATCTAGCTTTGTGATTGGCTGACCATCTAGTACGAGGAATAGTATTTCCTTCATCATCTATTGGTATGTGTGGTCCATTCTCAATGATATCCCAAATATCAATGTATGTGGATTCAATGAAGAGTCGCATCCTATCCTTCCAATAATGATAATCCTCACCATTGAATGCAGGAGGTCTTGTGAAGGAGGCACCTTCAACTATAAAAACATGTGATTCAGCTATAGATCTTTGTCCTCACTTTGTAAAGGTGGTTCTTGGAAACCAAGCCCTGATACCAATTGAAGTAAACCACACGTTAATATAGAATTCACGTACAATATACGAGATACACAAGAAGGGGGTTGAATTATGTAATCTTTTCATGAATACAAAAAATTTGATATTTCTTGAAAATAATTTTTTTCAACTGTTAAAGAATACCACGAATGTTATACAGAAATAGTTATGTAATTAAATCTCAAATAACTTTTGCAAACTTGTCTAAGAAAAAGAGAAAAATAAAGTGAAAGGTTAGAAGATAGACGCTGCGATTTTTATACTAGTTCACCCCAAACTTTGGACTACGTCTAATCCTCAGAATTCATCTGAGATTTCACTATACTTCAAAAATTTTACAAGTATTTTTTCTTCCCTTCCAAAGCCTCTTCAGGCCTCTTATACAAAGTATTATTTCTGCTATCGTAGCCTCTCCATGCTCTTAGCCTTTTCTTTCTCTCACTAGAAAGATATTGTGAACTTTTTGTTACAGTAGAGTTTTCTCTCTTGCATCGCACTTTTGAATACATAAATTTTCTTTGTAAGTAAAAACTTAAAAGCTAAAAAGATTGTTCAATCTTTGACTACAACTAGTATTTATAGCCTAAGTCTCCAACTGTTTCTTGATAACTGCTTCTTGCTTCTTGATAATTGCTTCTTGCTTCTTATAAAAACCGTTATTCAGTTGAGTTCTATAACTAACTCCAACTGACTAACTATCCGACGTACTAGAGTATCTTCATCTTTGTATCGTCTGTGTTTTTCTCTTCTTCTGTGTTTTTCACTTTTTCTGAGTTTTTCGCTTCCTCTGTGTTTTCTACTTCTTCTGTGTTTTCCGCTTCTTCTATGTTTTCACTTTTGTGTTTTCCACTTCTTTTGTGTTTTCTACTTCTTCTATGTTTTCACTTCTTCTGTGTTTTCCGCTTCTTCCGTGTTTTCCACTTCTTCTGTGTTTTTCGCTTCTTCTATGTTTTCTCATTTTTTGTGTTTTCCACTTCTTTTGTGTTTTCTACTTCTTTTGTGTTTTCCTCCACACTTAACACACATATCAAAATAGTTCATTTATTTCTAATATTATTATTATTTGATTATCACCAAAATTAATAATCGTGAAGTCCTCTTGACTTAACATCATGCCCCCTGAAACTAGACTTCCATTAGTCTTAATATATCAAAAAATTACAAAAACAACATCTCCCTTTAAAATATAATATCCATGCAAATTATGTCATTTTTCTTATAAAAAATAGACTGGCAACTAATACTCAACCCTCAATAAATCATTATCAATGCATCTCCTAACAAAAACTTTTTATAGAAGCATTAATAAGACATCAATAATCACTTTTCATGTTTTATACTTTAACTAATTCAGACTCTAAGGCCCTCAAAAATCAGGAAATAATACAATGTTTCTGCATAGGCTTCTATCACAAGAAATATTAAGGAAACAAACATAACTCGAGCTCTAGTCATTATTTTTTCAATCCACTTTCACCAAGGTCAAATTAAGATCCATATATTGCTATTCTATTGGTCCATATGTTACTTACTTTAGGCTCCACATGTCACTCATTTAAGCCTCCATATGTCACTACTTGTAAGGCTACACATGTCACCAATTGTAAGGCTATATATGTCACTATTTGTAAAGTTACACATGTCACCATTCTATTGCTCCACATTTCACAAGTCTAAAGTGTCATTTGTCACAAATTTAAAGGGCCATTTGTTGTAATTATACTCAAGCTACTTGTCATCCATTTAACTGAGCCATTTGTCACTTATTCCCAATGCCAAATGTCACCATTTCATAGGCCTAATCAACCTAAACTCTCATGTATCAATTTGTCTTGCTTTTTAACATTTTTCTTAAACTAGATGCACATATCACATCATCAATTACTCAATTGTCGCACGGCCATGACTTTTTGAGATGTACGAGCGTGCATGATGGTTGCACACCCGTGATTTATTTAAATTGATATACACAACCGTAACTTAATGTTGATTAAGGTTTTACACCCCAAATGGTGATTCTAAGGGTTTTATTAAGGTATAAACCATGAGTATAAATGATACTTATGTGAGTTTGGATAAATGAAGGTTTACATGAAGAGAATGATAGAGTGATACTTGGGATTGTCATGAGCATGCATTGTGCATATTTCATTTACATACATGTGCATTATTGAACACTTATAATTATGCAAATTGTGATATGTGTATATTAAGTGATATAGATGAGCAACTGGAACGTCAACATCCAGATGTCACCTAAACTTTGAGGCAATAGCTTCGAGAGCAACTAGTGAGTAACTTAGACAGTTTTTCTCAATTACTGTTTGCTTTAAATTGTGTTTCGAATGATAAGATGATTGTGATTGATTACATTGATTCCAAACAATGAAGGTCTGATGATTGTGACATATTAATGGGATATTGAAATGCTACTTGCATGTGAATGTGACAAACTAAATGCTTTTTGGCATGATTGATTGAATATGAATGAGGCATTCCATACATGAATGCATATCAGATAATAAGAGTTGTGACCTAAGCAGCCACCGAAACTGAGCTTAAAGCTCTAAACATGATTAAGAGCTAAAGGCTCATTATGTAAAATGAGCTCTGTATCCTCAACAAATAAGGGACAGTATCAATGAGCCCGATATTCACAATAGATACGAGATAGTTTAGGCACTCAATCACAACAACATAAATTGTAAAAAGAGTCACATGAGCATTATACATGTATTTTAATAAGTATGTTTGTTTGATTGAAATGTCAAATTGTCTACTCTTAAGTGAGAACGTGAGGTGTGTATATTTATGCAAAGTTGTGAAATATATGTTATATATATGACGTGTTGCATGAATTGAGTAAATCATGGATGATGGTTACCTCATTGAGTTCGTAAAACTCACCAAATTTGTAATGTTGACTTTTCAACACCGATAAACAACTTTAGCTACTGAGGGACGCTATAAGTAGTGTAGACTTGTAATTTTAGGAAAAAGAAGAAATGAATCAGACGTCGGTCAACTGGCTTTGGAAAGATTAGATAGATTTTGTGTACTTTCTTTTTCATGTAGCTTCTTTTTGTATTAAGCCATAATGTTTTATAAGCATAGATGTTGATACTTTGTAGACATTCAGTTTTTATGAAATGAAAGGAGGAAATTGGATTTCAAATATTGCATTTTCCTTAAGATGTCTTATAAGAGAATAAAGAATGACGATGCCATATTATGTGTATGTTTTGATTGAATGTAGCACGTTATTATCATGGGTTATATACTGGAATGTCCGCAGGGTGTTCCGTTATGTATCTTACGGTAACGGGGCATTACATTTAGGTGATATCAAAGCATGGTTGGCATCCATAGGGATATATAGGAATTTTAAGCATGAAATATCATGAGAAATGCAGATAATGATTGAAGTTATTGTTTGTTTGAGGATAAGCTGAGCATGGCGATCAGAACAAGACTAGCGATCTCCAATTTAAGCAGTTTTACTAAATTGAGAGCTGCTTCGATCATAATTGAGTAGCTACCTAGAGAAAGACAAACAGAGGCAGAATAAGGGTCCATAATGAAGAGGTCCAATAAGAGTCAAAGTGGTTCTGGCAGAAAATTCAATAAGCACCAGAATAGAGCTTTCAGACCACCAGTTACAGAAGGGTGGTTTTGTACAGTCCAGCAGTGGAAGAGGTACAGTGCAGAGTTAGCGAACCTCGTGTGAACATTGTGGGAAGAGGCACAATGATGAGTGTTGTAGACTATCTGGAGCTTGCCTCAGATGCGGCTTCTTTGACCACCAAATTAGAGATTGTTCTGCTACTATGGGAACTCAGTCTGGTATGAGTAGGAGATCTATGAGTGAAGCTACTATCTAGTGGAGCAGAGGTAGTGGGTTCAGATATAAAGGCCAAGGTAGAGGTAGAGTGAGCTCTGGGAGTCCTTCATTAGGACTGAGGTATGGAGCAGTCGACCACAATGCTAGGCCCGAGTCTATGTTATGACCAGGCAGGAGGCTTAGGACTCTCCAGATGTTGTTGTAGATGCACTTCTTACTTTTGATCATGAAGCATTTGCATTGCTAAATTCAAGATCCATGCATTCCTTTATCGTGCCGCATCTAGCATCTAGGCTGCATTGTGATAGGGAGCTATTATAGTATCGACTAAAGGTGAGTACACCGATAGGTAGTATCGGTTATAGGTGAGGTCTGCAAGGGGTGCTTGATTTGGAATGATTAAGCAGAGTTGGAGGTAGATCTGATTATATTACAGCTGAGAGAGATAGAAATTATCCTAGGCATGGATTGGCTCACTACTCATAGGGCTGTCATAAACTGTTATACCAAGGAGGTAGCACTAGAATCTCCTGGTCAACTGAGAGTGGTCTTCAGAGGAATTAGTCAAGCAGTGCCAGCTAGGTTGATATCATTTGTGAGTTCATTGATTTTGATGCAAGGAGGATGTAAGGCTTATATGGCCCACATCATTGATACTAAAGCTGAGCAGAATATGCAGAACATTCTCGTGGTTAGGAAATTCCTAGATGTGTTTCCTGCTATTTATATGACTTACCTCTAGATCGGGAAACAAAGTTCACTATCGATCTAGTTTCAGGTACTGCCCCTAGAGATATTCCTCCATATAGGATGGCATCTGTAGAACTGAAAGAGTTGAAGGCCCAACTATAGGAGTTGTTAGAAAAGGGTTTTATTAGACCTAGGGTTTCACCTTAGGGAGCTCCAGTGTTGTTTGTGAAGAAGAAAGATGGGACTTTGAGGTTATGTATCGACTATAAATAGCTGAATCGAGTGACAGTGAAGAACAAGTACCGTTGCCTAGAATCAATGATTTGCTTAATCAGTTACAGGGAACTCGGGTATTCACTAAGCTGGATTTGAGATTGGGGTACTATCAGTTGAAGATAATAGAGGCTGATGTACCTAAAGGTGCATTAAGGAATAGGTATGGGCACTTCGAATTTTTAGTAATGCCATTTAGGTTAACTAATGCCCCGATAGTATTTATGGCCTTGATGAATATGGTCTTTCAACCTTACCTAGACTGCTTTGTAATAGTGTTTATCAATGATATTTTGGTGTATTCGAAGAGCAGAAAAGAATATGCTAAGCATCTAAGAGTGATTTTATAGATCATGAGAGAGAAACAACTATATGCCAAATTCAATAAGTGTGAATTTTGGCTAGATTAAGTGGTGTTTTTGGCCTATAGTGACCAAACAAGGCATACAAGTGGATCCAAGGAAGATAGAGGTAGTGATGAATTGGGAAGCTTCGAGGAATGTGTCTGAAGTCCGAAGCTTCCTAAGATTGGTTGGATATTATCAGAGGTTTGTCGAGGTGGTTTTCTTTGATCTCAGTCCCTCTGAATAAACATCTAAGGAAAAATGTAGTATTCAGATAGGATGAGAAATGTTAGAAGAGTTTTGAGGAGATAAAGCATCGGTTGACTATGGAATTAGCGTTGACTATTCTATCAAGGATCGCAGGATATGTGGTATAAAGTGATGCTTTACATCAAGGATTGGGATATGTATTGATGCAGTATGGCAAGGTGATTGCCTATGCATCGAGACAATTAAGGTCTCAAGAGATTAACTATCTGGTACATGATTTAGAGCTATCTGTAGCTGTCTTTGCTATAAAGATATGGAGACACTATTTTTATGGATAGACATTCCAAATTTATACCATTATAAAAGTCTGAGATATCTATTAAGTCAGAAGGAGTTGAATATGAGGCAAAGAAGATAGATTGAGTTGTTAAAAGATTATGAATGCATGATTGAGTAACATCCAGGGAAAGCTAATGTGGTGGCTAATGCTTTGAGCAGAAAGTCTAATATTAGTGCAGCTCAAATTCAATTATCGAGGTTACCCAACTTGATTCATTTGAGAGCTCTGAATGTGGAGTTAAATCTAAAGCAGGATGAGATACTGATTGCTACTTTGAAGATGAGACCGATGCTGCATGATAGAATCAGAAAAGTCCAGGGGAAAGATCCTGATATGATAAAGCTTATAGAGAAAGTGACTTTGAATCCGGATTCTGAGTTTAAGTTAAGGGATGAGACCTTGTGGTTGAAGAAAAGGTTGTGTGTTCCCAATGTAGAGGATCTGAGGAAGGAAATTCTTGAGAAAGCTCATATGACCGCCTATGTTATGCATCCTAGTACTACCAAGATGTATAACATGCTAAAGTAACACTTCTGGTGGCCCGGAATGAAGAAGCAAGTGGTGGAATATGTTTCTAAGTATATGACATGCTAGTAACCTAAAGTTGAGCATCAGGCTCTAATAGGGAAGCTACATTTGTTGGCCATTTTTTAGTAGAAATAGGAATGAATTACTATGGATTTTATAATAGGATTGCCTAAGACTCTGAGGCAGAACGATGTGATATGGGTTATAGTAGACTAGTTGACTAAGTCGCCCCACTTCTTACTATTAAGAGAGAATAACTCACTAAATCAGTTGGCCCAGAGATATGTAAATGAAGTGGTGAGACTACAAGGGGGTCAAAAAGGGATCCCAGATTCACCTTGAGATTTAGGAAGAGTTTGCTATCTGCTATAGGTATTAAGTTGAACTTTAGTACAACATTTCATCCTCAAATAGATGGACAAAGTGAGAGGGCAATTAAGACTATTGATGACATGCACAGAGCTTGTGTATTGGGGTTTCAAGGAGCCTGGGATCAAATGGGATCAACATTTAGCATTGATAGAGTTTGCCTATAATAACCACTACCACAGTAGTATTTGAATGACACCGTATGAGGCACTGTATGGCAGAAAATGTTGGTCGCCACTATATTGGGATGAAGAGGGCTTAAGAATGGTTAAAGGCCCATAATTGAAACAAGACACGATGGATAAGGTGACATTGATCCAAAGCCGAATTAAAGCAGCCCAAGATAGACAGAAGAGTTATGTGGATCAGCATCGACATGATATGGAGTACGGTATAGGAGACAAAGTATTCTCCAAGTGTCACCTTGGAGAGGAGTATTGAGATTCAGTAAAAAGGGCAAGTTGAGTTCGAAGTACATTGGTCCTTATGAGATCATTGAGAGGATAAGACCTTTGGTATATAAGTTAGCTTTACTAAATGAAATGTCTCAATTGCATAATGTGTTTCATATGAGTATGCTTCGAAGATACCGATCGGATCCGACACATGTGATACCGACTCAAGGGATTGAGGTTACTAATAATTTAAGCTATATTAAGGAGCCGATCAAAATAGTGAGATCTCAGATTAAGCAGTGGAGGAACCGATTCATTCTATTAGTGAAAGTTCTTTAGAGAAATCACTCAACTGAGGAAGCAACTAGGGAAATAGAGGAGCATATAAGGAGGCAATATCCCTACCTGTTTGAACAATCAGGTAAGAATTTTGAGGATGAAATTTCTTTTAAGGAGGGGAGAATTGTAACATCTCATTACTCACATTGGGGCTAAATTAGTAAATATAAGAGTTATTGAGAGATTAGAGAATGTATAATTGAATTGTGATGAGATATTATTAAGAATTGGTGAATTTGTTGTATTGAAAATTTATATGACGAGTGTATTTGTTAATTTTGAATTTTGGTGAATTTCAAGAATAATTTTCGAAAAGATTGAACACTATTAGACTAGGAAAAATGTTGCTTGGCGAGTAAATTGGTGAATGGAAAATAGAAATAAGAAACCAAATGATATTGGAGACTTTTGGAAATGATCTTGAAAATTTGGAGATGACTTAAGAATTTGTGACAAGATGTTATTGGAAACTTTTGGTGATAATTGAAATGAAAAGATGGGAGTTGTGGAACTAGTCCAATAGGAACTAGTTAGTTGGGAAACTAACTAAGACCTTAAGAATAAGACTAGTGTCAAGTCTAAAGTTAAGTTTCCTTAACTTTGAAAGACAAGTTACTGTGCTTGTCTCCATCTTCTTCATAGCCTTCTTCTTCAAAATTTCCTCCTTTACACAACGTTTTTCATCAAATCTTCACCAAAGAAAAACCTTGTTCTCATCTACCCTTTCGCTACTCCCAACTTTGGTTTTCTTTCATCTTCCTCAAGAAAAACCGAAACTTGCCAACCCCTACAATAGTGTAAGTGAGTTGCAGGAAGTTAAGGATTTTTTAGATCCTGCAAATTTTAGAGCTATATCAAGTAATTAACTTGTTAATCTTTTAGAGTTGTTGTTTCTAAAACAAAAATGTCCTTTAGTTGACATTTCATAATCATAAGAAAACTGGACATCTTTATGAAAACCGCGTATGGAGTGAAAATGTGGATTTGTTGATTTTTCGAATCTGATGATCATTTTGTTATAAATAGTGTACAAATGATTTTTGGAGTTGGAATAACTTAGAAAACGTGTATAACTAGGTGCAGAAACTTTGTGAAGAAAACAAAAGTGAGAACTCTATTTTCACCGTGTGTGTGTGCGTGTGTGTGTGTGTATGCATACGTGAGTTTTGAGCATTTTAATGATGAACAAAATAATGAATTTATAGTTGAAGAATAGGTACATGGTGATGTCTGGGAATGTGAATGAATGATTTAAAATGAAAGTCTGAGGAAGAAAGTAAAAAAATGCAAAAATTGAATGTGCAGAAAAATGGAAAAGAATGAAATTGAAGATAGTGCAAAAAAATGGTGAAATGTGTGAAAGACCTTTTTTTTGTTTTTGATGATTTTGCTTAAGAAAAGATCTCAGATTTTGTTTATGTAAGTTTTGAGTTAAATTAAAATCGAAAATGAAGAGAGAAAAAGAGTAAAATCAAATTTGAAACTTTGGATAGAGAAAAAAAGAAAAGAAGAAAATGAGTAAAATCTAAAGAAATGAAGAGATGTGTGAGATTTTCTAGTTTTGGAAATTTTGGTGTTAATTCTTGGTTTTTGATCTGTTATGAATGTGTTCGGTTAGATGGAAGTCGAAAATGTGATGAGATGAGTTAGAGAAGTTGATTAAAGATAAAATGAAAGAAGAAGAAAAAGTGCAGAGGTTTGGAAGGAGATGAGGAGCACGATCGCATTTTTGGAAGAGAGGATAGGAAAGCATGATCGTGCTTCCTCTTTTGGCTAGAGAATCGCAATTGTGCAAAAGCACAATCACGAATTTGTTAATCGATCCCAAACTCGCAATCGAGCATGTATGATCGCGACTTCCTTGGTTTGTAAAATCTCCTACCATCTTTCGATCTTTTGGCTATTTCTCCTACTCCCGACCTCCAAATGATGTGAGACTTGAACCATGGCACTTGAAATTCATTGAATTTTATCTCCTCCAAAAATTATAACAATCTGAACTCAATTGGGAGAGATTGAGTGATAAATGTGAGATGAATGATGAGAAATTCTGGAAAACTGATGAATGGAGTATTTTCATTAAACTTCTATCGGTATTTTGAAGATATCTTGTTCTATGGTTAGTCGAATAGAATGATTTTTTATTTGAAGTAAACTAGAGATATAAGAATACAAATTTTTTGAAGAGATTGAATTTTAATTATGTCCCTAGAAATCCAGATTTTGAATTAAATTTGGTTTCAGAATGTTGTTTTAGCTTATGAACAGTCCAAAATGTTTAGGTTATAACTTTCAGATTTCTAAACCAAATTGAATGATTTTGGTGTTATCAGAAACGTAAGAGATAGGGCAATAAATTTCTTGAAGAAATTATTGTTAAATTACTTAATTTCCATTGTCTAAATGATTTGGAATAGTAGACCCAAAAGTTTATTTGGAAAAAAATCTTGGAATTTGTTAATGGGTGTGCACAGTCGTGCGTTGAAGTGGCACGGTCGTGACTTTTTGAGATGCACGGGCATGTGTGATGGTTGCATGCCCATGATTTATTTAAATCGGTATGCACGCCTGTGACTTAATGTTGATTAAGGTTTTACACCCCAAACGATGATTCTAAGGGTTTTATTAAGGTATAAACCATGAGTATAAAGGATGCTTATGTGAGTTTAGATAAATGAATGTCTACATGAAGAGAATGATACAGTGATACCCGGATTGTCATGAACATGCAATGTGCATTTTTCATTTACATACATGTGCATTATTAAACACTTATAATTGTGTAAATTGTGATATGTGTATATTGTCTGATATAGACAAGCAACTGGAACGTCAGCATCTAGACATCGTCGGAACTTCGAGGCAATAGCTTCGGAAGCAACTAGTGAGTAACCTTGATGGTTTCTCTCAATTAATGTTTGCTTTAAATTATGTTTTGAATGATAACATTATTGTGATTGATTATGTTGATTCCAGATAATGAAGGTCTGATGATTGTGATATATTAATGGGATATTGAAGTGCTACTTGCATGTGAATGCGAGAACTAAATGCTTTTTGGCATGATTAATTGAATATGAATGAGGCATTCCATACATGAATGCATGATCAGATAATAAGAGTTATGACCTGAGTAGCCACCAAAACTGAGCTTAAAGCTCTAAATGTGATTAAGAGCTAAAGGCTCACTATGTAAAATGAGCCATGTATCCCTAATGGATAAGGGACAGTATCAATGAGCTCGCTATCCATAATAGATATGGGATAGTTTAGGCAGTCGATTACAACAACGTAAAATTGTAAAAAGAGTCACATGAGCATTACATATGCATTTTAATAAGATGTTTGATTGAAATGCCAAATTGTCTACTCTTAAGTGAGAATGTGATGTGTGTATATTTATTCAAAGTTGTGAAATATATATTATATGTATGACGTGTTGCATGAATTGAGTGAACTATCGATGATGGTTACCTAATTGAGTTTACAAAACTTACCAAAATTGCAACATTGACTTTTCAGGACTGAGAGACAACTTTAGCTACTGAGGGACACTACAAGTAGTGTAGACTTGTACTTTTGGGAAAAAGAAGAAATGACTCAGAGATCGATCAGCTAGATTTGGACAGATTAGATAGATTTTATGTACTTTCTCTTTCATGTAGCATTTTTTTGTATTAAGCTATGATGTTATATAAGCATGGTTGTTGAAAGATACTTTATAGACATTCGGTTTTTATGAAATGAAAGAAGGAAATTGGATTTCAAAATATTGTGTTTTCTTTATGATGTCTTTTAAGAGAATAAAGAATGACGATGCCATGTTATGTGTATGTTGTAATTGAACTTGGCGCGTCATTATCATGTGTTATGTACTGGAATGTCCGCAGGGTGCTTCGGTATGTATCTTATGGTAACGGGGTGCTACACTTAACAATTTTAGGAAGAAGGATATTACAACTCTCCCCTTTAAGAAATTTCATCCTTAAAATTCTTGCTTGACTGATCAACAGATGGGGGTAATGCTATCTCTATAAAATAAAATAGAAAGACATTATTTAATAAAATACATCAAACTAAGCCTAGCTTATTTAATATCCCAAACACCCCAAAGAATGTCAACAAGTACTCCAATCGAGGTCAAAATCATCCAACCATTAAGGATCTCAGCTTAATGATTCGAGACTCAACTTCTCGCCCAAAGACTTTCAACACCTAGACTCGACTCCTAAGGCTCATGAAATTTTTGAAAATGGTAACAAAACTTCTGAAAACATAAAAACCATGCTCTGATACCAATTTAATTGTTATGACCCAAAACCACAACAGGCACATGACAACCACCGCATACCTGAACTAAGGACACTTACGGTACCCTTAATCTGACTATGCAAAGCTAACTGAATATCTTTTAAAAACTTTGGGACAGCACAACAACTGTATTTTGAAAATCCCAAAACTCAATTAATGTTAGGACCCGATCCGGAAACTGGATCCCAACCGAAAAACGGAACGAACGAAAGCAAAATCGAAGGAAATGAACATAAGGCGAAAGCAAAATCATATACGAATCAAATGACAAATCGGATAAATCGAATCGAAACCAATTTCCGACGAAAGAGGTCAAAAACAAAGCAAATGCACATCGGATAATTTAAATCCGAAGGCGACACGAATAGCAACATGCGGAAGCTAAGAGCAAAAACGAAATTGAATCACTAATCGGAAGCGAATCGAAAGCAAAATAGCGAAGCGAATCAAATACGAATCGAATAACAAACAAACGAAGCATTCGAACTGAAACACCAGTACCGACATCCGATAATATACTCTTAGAAAAAAAAACGTCGCGTTGGAAACCTTAAGACTATCAGTCTAAACTAATCCAAATCTGTGTACATTTTTTTTCTTTCCTTTTCTCTCTTTTCTCATTCTTCAATCCAAATATATTCACATACAATCACACTATCCAATGTCCGATACACGTTCATTCACATTTTTCCATATACAATCATGCTTATATCTTAACTGAACATACAAAATTTATATAACATATCCATGTGCAATACCATAACTCAATAGCCTCATCCAAATCTCATAATT
>JANITW010000236.1:55327979-55347795 GCA_027564335.1 Erythroxylum williamsii | reverse complement strand
CAAATGTTCATTTAGAAATGGGCTAGACTTTGGTTTAATGTAATTGATTAGATTAATTATATTAAAACAAATTTTTTAAAGAAATGAAGGAACAATTTCGGTTATTAGGGTTGAATATGCAGCTGCATATTTGACATTAAAATGATAAATAAAGATGGTCTTTATTGTGGTTTATCATCATTAAATGGAATTATGAACTTACCCTTAAATGGTTTAATGGTTACCTTTTAATGTAAGCATATAACTTATTAGCACTAATTGGATTAAAGAAGAAAGATGTACATTGGATGGACCATCTTCCTTCTTACATCATCAAAAACCCAAATTAACATGATAATATTAGGTGATTGGACTTTTCATATAGCCATCTTAAAATAAATGAGAAGAGTCTCATTTAATGGCTTCTTTATGTTTGATTAAAGAAATGTGAGATGCATTGGATGCTTCCCCTCTTCTCTTATCATTCATAACTGAAATTAGGAGTGTAAGAAAAGGGTTCTTGCATTGTTTTGAGTTTTCACCAACTCTCTCCTCTCACCTATGCATGGCCGAAACTTAGTGTGAAAAGTATCTCATTATTTCCTTCTTTCTCCTAAGAAAATAATCGTCCAAAGTGTTTCTTCTCCTATCCCACCAAAGGATTTTGTTAACCAAGTTGTCCTAAGAGAACAAGAGGTAAATCAAATTGGTTGAGGATATAGCAACAAGGAGAAGATAGATTGACAAAGCAAAGGCTTTGGATACAAGAAGAAGGAGAGGACAAAGCAAAGGCTTTGGATACAAGAAGAAGGAGAGGATAGCATAGCAAGGACTGTAGCAAAGGAGTCGGTAATACTCTTCATCTTATTTATATTTATTATTATCCTTATACCTTATCATGTATAGATTGGCATGATGATTTAGATATATTGCTTCTGCTGCAAATAAGATTTCTAAAAAGTTTTGAAATCTATCGGTTCTCCAAATATGGCATGCTCTCTTTTTCTGATCCAACAAAAATAAAAGTTGTTATAGTCTTATGGATAACCCATATGCTTCTCCCTTTAAGGAAATAAGACCTTAACCACCTTATCCATAACATTTCCATTTCTTTAAGAATCCACCATAAGCATTTCAGTATGAGGATATGGTTGGTGATTTTCGCAGAAGGGATATTTAGCCCACCTTCTTCCTTTAGGAAGAAAAATATTAGACCATTTAACATTGGCACTACCTTTAATCCCTATCATTTGGTTCCATAAAAAAAGCCTTCAGTAGTCTTTCAATCGACTTGATGACACCTTTAGAACGAAATATATGAGAGCTCCAATAAATATGCAATGAGCTAAAATCAATTTGTTGAGTTGAATATTCCCAACAAAGGAAAGGAATTGATTAACCCAAGATCCTTTTTTTTAATTTTCTCAACAAGAGGATAACATTAGAGGATTGTTATCTAGTCGAAACTGGGAGGCCCAGATAAAGTAAAGGTGGTGTTTTCTTAACCATTCCAATAAATTAAATTATTAGAGAGGCCACTGGAGCAGCTCCTTTAGGAAGGATAAGATGACTCTCGTTGAGGTGAATGCTCAAACCTAAGAGTTCTTTAAACCTAGCAAGAGCTTTCATGAAACTGCGAACTAATTCAAGTACGGCTCTGCCAAAGAGTAGTAAATCATCTACAAAGGAGAGGTCAGTTAAACCAAGTTTATTACACTTCGAATGGTATTTGAAAGTAGTGTTTAAGGACAATTCATGTTGGATGATAATGTTAAGCATCTCCATGCACATGATAAAAAGGTAGGGGAAATAAGATCCCCTTGCCTCAGTCCTTTCCTAACCTTGAAAAAGTTGGAAGGGCTGCTAATGATCAGGAACGAATAGGTGACTTTATGCTATGTTTGGTTAGATGTAATGTTTTTAATGGAAATGAATGGAATGGAATCGTTTATAATGGAATGGAATATAAATGGATATAATATTAGAAAATTGTTGTTTAAGAGAGATGAAATGGTTCATAATGTAATATAGTGAAATGTTGTTTGGAAAAAGGATTCATAATTTAATATAGTGAAATGTTGTTTATCATTTTACATTGCATCCTAAACTCTCCAAATCGAAAATAGCTTATTTTTATTGTTTAAGATGGAATGAGATGTAATGTGAAACCCTCCCTTTCCATCATATTCCATTCCATTCCATTATAAACCTTCCTTCCAAACGATGGCATAATATTTCATTCCATTCTATTCCATTTCATTAATAACCACTCAATCAAACATAGCCTTAGAGACACATTCCTTAATCCAATTGGTGAAGATATTTGGAAAACCAAATGCTTGCATCTTCTGCCATAAAAACTCCAATGCACATTGTCAAACATCTTATAAAAATCAACCTTGATAGTGCAGTTTGGAGGTCAATTGCTCGAGAAAATCCCTGGAATAATTCTTGCACAACCAGAATGTTATCACCAATTTGCCAATTGTAGATAAATGCCCCTTGGTTTTCACTAATGAGTGGGATGAGAGCAGATTTCAATCTAGTTGCAAGGATCTTTGATATAAGTTTATAAAGGAAATTTGTGCAAGATATTGGTATGAACTCACTAAAGGAAGTGGGTTTAACTATTTTCAGGATCAAACAAAAGAAAGTTTGATCGACTTCCTTATGAAGCATGCCATTAGATAAAAAATCTTTCACTGCTTGCTTAATAAAAGAACTTGTAATGTCCCATGTATTCTAATAAAAGAAGCCGTTGAAACCATCTCGAATTGGTGCTTTCGTGCCATTCAACTATGACAAAGATTCCTTGATCTTCTTATTATCAACAACCTTAGTTAACAGATCAATGACTTCCTAGTTTATTTTCTTGGAATTGAAATCCAATATGTAAGTGATCGATTAGTAAATCATTCTTCATAAATAGTCATTATAACGACTACTTTATGCGTCCAATGACTACTTGAAGTGCTTATGAATAAAAATAGGCCAAAATTAAATTGCCGAAAGAATTTTAAGCACACTAAAGTGTTGTTAAGTATCTTAAAAGAATGGGAGATTTATTGAGCCTTAATTAATTAATGTGAGTAAGAAAGAGAGACTTTGAGTTTTATAGGATTATATGATAGAAGAAATTATCAAGATATACATTATTTTAACTTTTCTTGACTTTCAATAAGATTTGTAAAAGATTTTTCTTCACTCGTGTTAAAATAAGACCATTACAAGAGTTTATTTTACTTATGAAAAAGAAAATATTGTATAAAAATTTTATATTCAGCCACTAAAAGAAGATAAGAAAATTTTAAGTAGAGTTTACTGTTTTGCTAACATTATAAAGCAATTTTGTATTTCTATCTTTATTATTATTATTATTATTATTATTGTTATTATTATTTGAACTATCATAATTATTTATCATGATACTCCATTTATTTATTAAAAATTTAAATATATCAATAAGTGAACATATACAATAAAAGCATGGACAACTTTTAATTGATTAACTTGCATGGTTCCGTTAAATATGTTGGCGCGTAAAGTATAGACAGAATTTAATGCGTTGTTTTGAATTTGTAAAGTCTAGTTTTGAAGGTTGGGCCTCATTCCCTCGTGCTTTCTACCCGTCAACCCTACCTCACGACGTCACGCTCCTTTACTATGTAGCTATTAGGTATTGAGTCTGGTGGCTTTATCCCCGTCACGTGAACACCTGACCATCTGTCTTCTCTCCCAATCCCATGTCATGTCTATACAGTTTCAAGTTATATATCGTAAATCTTACTCTCTTAGACCAACTTCACCTGTGGTTAAGAACTTTGTCTATAAGAACCCCCGTGAAACAATTGTTTCGGACACAATTGTAGCAATTTGAATCGTTCGACTAAAGAAGATAAAGTGAAGGGCTGTCATTTTGTAACTGAACTTCTGTGCTATTGTGTGTTTGCGTGTGTGTGTGATAGATTATGTTTTTTAGATTCTAACGAGCGAAATAGACGCTACGTAAACAACTTTGCGATCATCGATCAAAATGGTGGCTACAGTGGCTTCAAGAGTTGAGATCCTGTCAAGCAGTGGGATTCAATCAATCCCAAATGAGTATGTCCGTCCGCAAGAAGAGCTCACAAGCATCGGAAACATCTTCGAGGAGGAGAAGAAAAATGAAGGGTCCCAGGTTCCAACCATCGACTTAAAGGAAATAGATTGTGAGGACAAAGAGGTTCGCGACAAATGCCGTGAAGAGCTAATAAAAGCAGCAAAAGAATGGGGTGTGATGCACCTTGTGAACCATGGTATTTCCGATGACCTTATCGACCGTGTCAAGAAAGCTGGCGAGGCTTTCTTCAACCTTCCCGTGGAGGAGAAAGAAAAATATGCAAATGATCAGGCCACCGGTAAGATTCAAGGTTATGGAAGCAAGCTAGCTAATAATGCTAGTGGCCAACTGGAGTGGGAGGACTACTTCTTCCATCTTATTTTTCCTGAGGACAAGCGGGATTTGTCCATTTGGCCTAAGATACCCAATGACTATATGTAAGTTTAAGCAACTTATTATCAGCATCACCTTTTTAATTTCTCTGCTTACTTGGTTATGGTGATCATGAGTCGTGGCTCAGTAATTTTATACCAATAGTACATATATTCCCTAATATTAAATTTCTTTATATATCCACATAAATATAATTAATACATACTTTTTTTTTCTATATGTACATTTTTGTTTGGGTAACGTTTTTTTTATTTATCACGGAGTGAATAAACAATAACCGATTTGTTCTAGTTTAAACGTAAGTCATCTTGACTAAATACACATGATGACGATACAATTGTTCCCTTGGCAGAGAGGTCACAAGCGAATATGCAAAGCTCTTGAGAGGTCTGGCAACTAAAATTATGTCCGTACTATCACTTGGGCTGGGATTAGAAGAAGAGCGACTAGAAAAAGAGGTTGGTGGAATCGAAGAGCTTCTACTTCAGATGAAGATCAACTATTACCCTAAGTGTCCACAACCAGAACTGGCCCTAGGCGTGGAAGCTCACACAGACGTGAGTGCACTCACTTTCATACTCCACAACATGGTCCCTGGACTCCAGCTATTTAAGGAAGGCAAGTGGGTGACAGCAAAATGTGTTCCAAACTCCATTATCATGCACATCGGAGACACAATTGAGATTCTGAGCAATGGTAAGTACAAAAGCATTCTACACAGAGGCCTTGTGAACAAAGAGAAGGTGAGAATATCATGGGCAGTTTTCTGCGAGCCACCTAAGGTAAAGATCATCCTCAAGCCGTTGCAGGAAGTTGTCTCGGAGGCCGAACCAGCGCTGTTCCCTCCTCGTACCTTTGCTCAACACATCCAACACAAGCTGTTCAGGAAAACTCAAGAATCTGCTGGCACTCAGGTCTCCAAATAATGGGGAGGTTGCTCTGTACTTCTTGTTTTGATCTTATCGTGCATGCTTAATGCTCCTTATTATGATGTTCTAATAACGTTTATCCAGTGGATTTATGGTTTATATAAACGGGGAAAGCAGGGTAGGGTTGTGCTGAAGCTTCGAAATTATTCTACGTCAAGTTATTAAATTTTAAAAAAAAAGTTCTTGAGGACATGGCTGTGTTTGTCCTCGACTATTAGAATCTATCTGTCTGCTTTTATCGAAATAAAGATACTATTAACAATTAAGTAGTTGCTTATTAAGCCAATATTTTAATAATCAAGGAGAAGGTGAAAAGCAAGAAGTTGACAACTTGATTAATACCACAGCATACGTTTGCTTTGACTCAAAAAATAAAATTTTAAAAAAGTTGAGACGCAGTATAATTGTCGGGTAATTTAACTGTGGTGACCTTACCAATGAAATAAATTGACCTTGCTGTATTCTTACTTAACAAAGTACCCGAAAGTAATTAAGAGTGCGCACTATTAGAACCTTCACTTTCAACAATGTTTGTTCGAATCTACAATTAAAGCGCTAATTCCGAACGTATCTTCCATTATTTCACTGTCTCCGACCAGTGTGCTGATAGATTGGCAACTTTTTAAGCTCTAGACTGCACTGCATCCAGGATTTACCGGAGTTTTTTCGGGAGTTCCTTCACCGTGACAAGCACGGAGTGGCATACCCACACCTCTAGCGTTAGTTTCTTTTTTTGTTTTTCTTTCCCTTGTACTAAAAAAAAAAGTTTCTACGAGGATACTATTTTAAGAAGAAGAACAACGATTGGGTGCTCGGCAAAGAGAAAAAAACAGATAAACAATCATATAGCTAAACAAAGTATTCCCCTTCTTCTGTTAAGGTGAGTATAAGGCAAATAGTTATTATTAGTCAAAACAAAACCAACTACAGAGTGTTTAGGGATGGTAATTAAACCCGAGTTCGACTCCATTCAAAAAGTAAAAATAATCAGTTCAATTTTGATTGCCCAATGCTTGGCCGGGCGGAAAAATTGTACATCGGACTCTAAAGACCGCTCTCTCATTGTGTGTATGGCATAAGAACAGGGGTAAGTGATATCCACTCATTAAATCCATTATTCTCTTTTTAGTAAAATAGTTTTTGGGAAGATATAGTTTTGAAAAGCAGTTGGAAGTGAATGCCAATTGCAGCCAAAGTTCACCGACGAGTCAAGGATAAAAATCAAGAACAAAGAAAGAAGAATTGTTGAAGAAGAGTTTGATTAGGTTGTGTGGGTTAGGTTGTAGTAATGAACCACCAGTTTGTTAAATGGAGAGGAGAAACGGCCCAATCGAACTTTCTAAGTACGCCTGCCCTGCAGCGTAGGAAAGGCGTGCGCAATCATTATAATTTCTTTTCAAAAAATTAAAATAATATCAAATTTGAGACTAGAAGTTTCCAATCACGGGGATACGACTTGAGATCGGAACACGGCGTGGGCTCGGGAGAGTCGGTGGATCCAAGAGGGTGAACTGGGCTGCAAGCGGCGTCATCTCTGGTTGTTTGCTCGGTAAAAGATAATTGAGTAATCTTGAAACAAAGACAGGCGCTTGTCTTGCCTTTATCCGTGTCCAGCACCTATCCTCAGTTGTTCTACCAACTTCCATATTTATTGACAT
The DNA here is from genome assembly GCA_027564335.1 of Erythroxylum williamsii. Taxonomy (NCBI): domain Eukaryota; kingdom Viridiplantae; phylum Streptophyta; class Magnoliopsida; order Malpighiales; family Erythroxylaceae; genus Erythroxylum; species Erythroxylum williamsii. Next base: position 55,340,737 of record JANITW010000236.1, on the reverse strand, counting down.
CTGCAAGTTACAGTGACTATAATATATTCAATTAAAGAAAGTTGCAGTCAAGTATGTGTTTTCTTCTTAAAATTATCTATTCTACCAACTTCCATATTTATTATCTGCAAGCTAAAGTGACTCTAAAATATTTTCAATTAGAGAAAGTTGCAGTCAAGTATGTGTTTTCTTCTTAAAATTATCTCTTATAAGATAATAAAGTATCTCTTATAAGATAACAAACACTACAACAAAAATGTCATTTAGTGACAGAAATTACTGACAGAAGATATTTGGATTTTGTCAGTAATATAAATTAATGACATAATTAACCTACGGACAAAAGCGTCGTTAAAATGGCTATAAGTAAATTTATTGACAGATATATTATGTAATCGTCAGTAAATATATTGACAGATGGTTATGATCATCGTTAAATTTACCTACGGATTTTCCTTTTCATCAGAATATTTTCCAATGATATTGGTTATTCTGTCAGTAAGATTTCCGATGGTTATGATTGACCGTCAGTGAGTATACCGACGGTTTAGAAAATCCTGACGGTAAAATTGGCGATGATTGTGAATATTATCGACAAAACAAAGAGTAATTGTCAGTAAATATCTTATATTTTACTGACAGTTTATGGTGTTATGTTGGTAAATATTGTGGAATTTCAGCTCTAGCCTTATTTTTGACACTTGTCTTCAAGTGATACAAATACCTATATTAACGAAGAGGGTTATTACAATTCAGTTGCTAAAACATGTTATTACTTTAATTATAATCATTTTTGTTGAATTACCTCTCAAACAGATATATCCATCGATATTAAACTAAACTGACTAGTTTTGCCTCATGTGCTACAGATAGATGCTCCATACAATCAAAAAAGCTTAGAAGAAAAATCCCTTTTAACTTACACAAAATTACTAAAATTTTCCTCTCTAGTTTTTCCATTTCAACCAACATGATTTCAGATGATGTTAAACTTTTGAAAAACAAACTTAATTCGGTTATTACTTCTCAAACCTTGTTTGGTAGCAACTCCTGAAATACAATTGGAATTAGCCTTTGCATAAACGCATGACAATCATGACTTTTCAAGCCAAATTATTTGTACTTCCTCATGTCCACACACATTGCCAAGTTTGAAACATAACCATCGTGAAACTTTAGACTTTTCAACCATTCACACAATATTTCCTTTTGGTTTTTGTCCTAAGTGTGACACGCTTTCGGATATTTACTGATGTGAATATCCTTATGTAACTCGTTCTTTTTACAAATAAGTTGCAAATTAGCTCGGAATTTTACGTTGTCTTTTGTCCTCCCTTCAATATTAGTTATGGATTGAAAAAATTGTCAAAAATATTTTTTCAATATGCATCACATCTAGATTATGACGTATTAAATTAGTTTTCCATTATGACAAATCCTAAAAGATGTTTCGTTTTCTCTAACCAAAGTTTTTACTAATGTTTGTATTAACTTCATTAGCATCAAATTCTATAACTTTCAGCAAGCCTAATTTCTAAACCTCCTACAAAATCTCTTCACCAGCTTTGTAAGGGGAGGAGACATTTTTACATCCTATTCTTAATGAAGTTTTGTTTATTGCGTCTAAATGGATGATCTGGAGGAAGAAATTTCCTGCAATTATCAAACTAACATGTTTTGCCCCCGTTTGGAAGATAAAACGTATCAAAATCATTTCCGCAATAAGGACAAGCCAATTTACCTGCTGTGCTCCATCCAAACAACATGGCTTATGCTAGAAATTCACTAATGGTCTACATCAAAGCCGCTCTCAACATAAAATTCTATTTCAAAGACACATCATATGTTTGAACATCATATTCCTAGAGATGTTGCAATTTAGATATCAATGGTTGTAAGAATACTTCAATTTTATGCTTAGGACTTGTAGGCCCTGACATAATCACTGTCAAGAACATATATGCGTCTTTCATACACATCCATGGAAGCAAGTTATAAGGAGTAATTATGATTGGCCATGATGAATATTGCTAGCCAGATTGACCAAAAGGTTGGAATCCATCCGTTGACAATCCCAATCTAACATTTCAACTTTTAGCTGCAAACTCAAGATGGGTGTCATTGAAATGTTTCCATGCCAGTGCATCTAATGGATGACTCATTATTCCATCTTTCTGTTCGTGTTCATTATGCTCTCTCATGTGAGATGTAGTAACATCATAATCATATAGTCTTTAAAGTCTTAGAATTAGCGGGAAATAATACATCCGCTTCCAGGATACTAATTTATGTTTTGTAGAATGCTTTCTAGGCTTGAACCTAGATTGACCACAAAATTTGAACTCTTGTAATTCCACATCATCTACTTAATACAGCATACATCCTAATTTGCAACAATCAACCTTTCCAACAGGCAAACCAAGACCCCTAATAAGTTTCTTTATATTGTAAAAACTATCAACCATTGTATGATCAGGAGGTAATTATTCATTATATCATTCAAGAATTTTACCAAAACTATGGTCCAAAATATGCCCTTCAAACTTTATGTTCAATATTCTAGCAATTGAAGATAATTGGGTCATTGTCTCACAATTTGGCCGTAATTTTTGGTCAACTGACTATAGTATTTCAAAAAACTGTTTTGCATGTGAGTTTGATTCTTCTTCAAGATTTTCCATATTTTCCCAAAAGGTATAACCGGCTGCATTATAAAACATTTGCATATAAGGATTTTCATTTCCATATAAATTATTTGTTCTAAATCCAATCCCCCCCTTCAAACTCATTTAAGTTCACTTATGATTGTACTTGATTACCCCTTGAGGTGCTACAAATCAATGGTTTCCCACGTCATGTCCACTCAAAATAATTGGGGACAAACTCCTTTCTCAACAAATGCCCATTAACTTCATCAATAGGAAGGAAACAAATGTGTTTGCACTTTTTATCATAGACATCTGATCTTTGGGTCATCCATATATGCAGGTCGAGAATATGCATAATGAATAAAAACTTACTTAGGATTAATGAAACTATCAAGTGTTAATCGTCTATACGTCCAAGATCTATCAACATTACTCATTTCTGTAAAACTATTAATTCAAAATAGTGATTCCATAGTTAGTATCATTCATGTTCACCAAAGTTTACAAAACATCTAAACTTTACATAACATCCCCTAAGTATTAACCAATTAAATTAATCACCAACGATTACACTTGTGAATCAAGAAAACAAGTTCTCTTTGTAAGTCATAGGCTCGTAGTATTTTTCACCGCTAAGCCTCATGGAACTACATCACGGGTATAAGTTAAGGTTTATGGGTTAAGATCAAAATTATTTATTAACTATAGATCAATTTTTTTGTTGGTAATCATATATGTTAGAAGAGAATTAATGTTACAAGTTTGATATTTAACCTAAATTAAATATGTACTAGTGCGAAATATAATAAGTATTCATAACAATATGAATACTTATTTTAATAAATTGTTATAACATACACAAATTGTCTACTATGTTTAGAAGAAAATTAGTATTATATTAAAAAAGATGTGTGTAAAGATTCGCACATGAAAAGTAAAGAGAATCTAATCATTTCAGAGAGCATCAGTGAAATAACGGATTGACATAATTAAGATATTTGCAACTATAAGTCAAATTCATCCTATATTAATTCATTGATAAACCGAAGTACATACCACAAAAAAAATTTGGTTGGTGTAGGCCATTTACATTAAAAATACAGGAAGCTCAAATGGGAAGTTCAAATCGCAAACAATTTGTTAGACCCCATTTCTGAAGCCTAACGTTCAGAGTCATAAACCTTAAGCTTATAAACTTGTAGGGTTATTCCAAAGAACCCTCTTTGGCCATCATCTCACAAGTGTGGTGTGCCCACATCAGTAAATCACCAAAATCATAATTGACTTCTTCAAAACAATTGTAGCTCCAAATCTCTAGTTTAATTTGAAGCAAGAACTATCTTAATTGGAACTATATAGAAGAAGTTATGCTTAAAAAGACAAAGTATGTTCATACCCCAGTCATGTTCTCTCAACTGACCCCTCACTATCTTTTCATCAATCTTTTTCATACCAAACCCAAAAGCTACCAAATTCACTTCATTCGGAAGTCGGATGAGGAAGTTATGGCCAAAAGAATCCAACATATGTATGTCCCTAATCATTTTGTACCTGTCTTGGCGCAATTGCCATAAAGGTTGCTAAAAATGTATGATTGAGTTCGTTCTTGGACTATTTGAACTAAACTTCCAGATCTACAACATTCATGAAGATGAAAAAGTGAGATTTTGCCATTTATGTGCTAAAAAATGACATTTTACTGAAGTTGTCCAGTGAATGTCCGTTTAACGAACATTGTCGGGGCTGAGAGCCATTTCCACTCGAGAAGGTCTGTTAAATGGACCTACAAGTCCATTCCATGGACATGGACGAAGCTGGGGGTCTTTTTGACCCTTAAAGGTCCGCTAAACGGACATGTACGTCCATTTAACGGACATGGAGATTTCCCAAACCCCTCCAAGCCCCTCCAATGCTTCCTACATCTATTTTAACATCATATTCACTCATAAACTTCCCAAATCCAACTCTTCTAGTGGAAAATCACTTCATATCAATTCAAACACCAAGTTTATCTCATAAAACTCTCAATTCTCAACCCATTTGATTCATCAAAACCACAATTAATCATTCTCCATAGTTGTTCTATATACACAACGTATGTGGCATCACAACTTGTAATGAACATAACTTTCCACTCCGATATCCAAAAATTGAAAGTTTTAAATCGTTGGAAAGCTAGAAAAATCATCTTCAACTTCCATGAACACAACTTGGTCAAATTCATCATAAATTATTCCAGAATTTTCCTTGATGTTAGAACACAAATCCTACCCCCATGAAAAGCTTAAAAATGCAATATAAAGACTTTGGAAAGCCATAAACAACATAATGCATATGTATTTAATAAACATCTAAACCAATAAGAGTTTTACAACACTTTAGAATCGCTCAAAATGCGACTAAAGCATTGTTTTACAAAAACTAACTTAAAATACAAAATAAGCCAATTCCGAAGTAATTCCTTTATGCTCAATCACTCGTTCTCATGCTCCTCACCTGAAGATGGGACGGAATGAGAGGGGGTGAGCTTAAAACTCGTGGGTAACAGTTTTATAAACGGTAATAAGCAAAAACCATTTGAAACTCTCATGATCATAGCAAAACCTCATTGAAATCCATAAAACATACATTTCTCAAAATTGTCCACTTGTCAAGCAAATTCACAACTCACACAAGTCAAACAATCATTAAACTTGTCAACACATGTAAACACATAAACACGTCATAATGGTTTGGGTAAATCCATAAACATGACGAACTACACGATTCTACATAATAGTCCTGTATAGTCGTAAACTTGAGGGAGTCCATGAAGGAGCTCTGTGCCACTAGCGGGCAGGCGGGAGAAGCCTTTTTTTGGTCAACGTGTACGTGACATTTCTTGGATGGACTACACCAAACCCACATAACATGTAATTCATGAACTTAAAAAAGTTTCCCTAATAGGCACATTTTTGAAAACTTGACTTTCATGAGCATGAACTATTCATTTGCAATTCTATCATCATTTCACAATTTCACAACCAAAATTATATAACAATCATAATAACCCTCTCTCAAATCATGTAAAAGCAGCATATACCACAATTATGAAGTATTTAACAATCATTCTCATATCAACTCAAAAATTCATTCACAAAATTCATATACAAAAAGCATGTGACACATTCTCAAGCATTTAAAGAACAATAAATGCACTTATAATAGCTAATTGACTCAATTATAAAATGTCACCCACCTTAATTTCCTTGCTTGAAAACCTTGCTCAAGAAGCCTCTACTCTTGCTCCTCTTACCTCTCTTGATTTTCTTCAACATTAACAAAAACTCCAAATCAAAAGGAATTCAAATTGGACAACCCAAAGAAACATATTCATAAAATTGACCCTAGAATACCTAAACTCATACATTTCCGAAGCTCTTTGAACCAAAACTCTTCAAAAAATCCAAATATCAAAACACAAACTTACCTTGAATCTCCACCAATCAATGGATTTCTTGGCTCTAATGGAAACTCTAATCTTCCTCTTCCTTTTTCCTTTCTTGCTCAACCCCAAAATCCCCCTTGAAGGTTAAGAAAAGTTGAAACCTAGCTTAGCCCTCTTTTCTTTCTCTTCTTTTCTCCTACACGGCACTCTCTCTCCTCTCTTTTCTCCAATTTTCATTTTTAGCTTCTTCTTCAATCTAAGACCACCTTTCCTTCTCCTTTTTATAATCTTAATGAATGCACAATGTCCATTTTTCCCCTCCTTCAAAGCCTTAAAACTTTCCCACTTAAGTGATCTTCCTAAACCACCCCTCATGCATCAGTTACCACCTTAACACTTTAATTGCCTTAACTTATATCATATTATCTTACTCACTTTAACATGCTAATTAATTCTAACATAAATTAATCTATCAAGGCCTTAAAATAATCTAATCATGCTTATTTATCAAGAAAAAATAATTTGGTGGCCAACAATTCTCCCCCTCTTAAAAGAATTTCGTCCTCGAAATTCTTACCTGAACCGTTGAAGAGGTGTGGATACTTTTCCCTCATGGCTTCCAAGGGCTCCCACGTGGCCTCTTCCACAGAATGATTTCTCCACATGACTTTGACCAGTTGAATTGTCTTGTTCCTGATGACCTTTTCCTTGGTGTCCAAGATCTCTACTAGGATCTCCTCATAACTCAAATCATCTCTCAACTGAACCTCAATCATCTGAATGATGTGGAAGGGATCCGATCTATACTTCCTCAGCATGGACATATGAAAGACATCATATATCTGTGACAATTCTGGGGGCAATGTCAACCTATAGGCTAGTGGTCCGATTCTCTCTATAATTTTATACGGACCTACATATCTTAGACTCAACTTGCCTCTCTTTCCAAATCTCATGACTCCTTTCTAAGGAGACGTCTTAAGAAAGACTTTATCACTGACTTCATAATCCATCTCCTTTTAGTATGCATCAGTATAACTCTTCATTCTATCTTGCGATGCCTTAAGCCATTGCTTAAACAGATTAACCTTGTCCACTGTCATCTGCAGTAATTCTGGTCCTATCCGTTTCCTTTCTCCATCTTCATCCCAGCATATAGGAGTTCTATATATTCTTCCATACAGTGATTCATAAGGAGCCATCTGAATGCTCGAATGGTATAAATTATTATAAGCAAATTCGACCAATGGAAAATGTTCATCCCAAGCTCCTTTGAAGTCCATCACACATGCCCTGAGCATTCCCTTAAGGATCCGAATGGTGCTCTCAAATTGACCATTCTTCTAAGGATGAAAAGTCGTGCTAAACTTCAACTTAGTTCCCAAAGCCTCTTGTAAACTTCCCAAAAATCTCGAAGTAAATCGAGGATCCCTGTCAGAAACTATAAAATCTAGAACCCCATGCAATCTCACTATCTCATCAATATACTTCTTTGTTAGAACATGCAGAGAATCCGTCTGTTTAATTGCCAGAAAATGGACTGACTTTATCAAACGATCCACGATAACTCATATGGCATCATACTTCCTACTATTCTTAGGCAAACCAATCAAAAAATCCATGGTTATTGTTTGCCACTTCTATTGAGGAATAGACAATGGCCTTAACTTACTAGAAGGTGCCTGGTGTTCAGCCTTGACTTGTTGGCACACTAGACACTTATTTGCATATTCTGCTATGTCCCTCTTCATGCCTTTCCACTAGAAATGCTCTTTCAGATCTTTATACATCCTGGTGCTACCTGGGTATATGACATAAGGCGCATTGTGTGCCTTATCCAGTATCTCATTCTTTACTTCCTTGAAATTCAGAATGCAAAGCCTATTTCTAACAACCATGAGCCCATCATCCCTCACTATCACTTCAGTCTTCTTGCCATTTTCAATTTCTTCTCAGAGCTTGCTCAATTTTGTATCTTGTGTTTGTAACTCCTTAACCTTCTCCCTGAGTATTGGTCTCACTATAAAAGTAGCAACAATACAATCAGGCTCCTCCTGTTTCAAACTTATCTTAAGCTTAGCCATCTCTTCCAATAGAGGCAGATAAACTATCTGAACATGAGCTATTGGTGATTTTCTACTCAAGGCATTAGCCACCACATTTGCCTTTCCTAGATGATACTCAATCAATAGGTCATAATCCTTAAGCAGCTCTAACCATCTTCTTTGTCTCAAATTCAACTCTTTTTGACTCAATAAATAATTGAGACTTTTGTGATTCGTAAAAATTTTCGTCTACACCCCATACAAATAATGTCTCCAAATCTTCAGGGAAAAAATTACTGTTGCCAATTCTAGATCATGGGTCAGGCAATTCAGCTCATAAGGCTTTAGATGTCGCGATGCATAAGCTATTACCTTGTCTCCTTGCATCAATACACAACCTAAGCCCTTCCTTGAGGCATCACTATAAACTGTATAACCCTCCTCTCCTATAGACAAAGTCACAATTGGAGCACTTGTCAATCTGTACTTAAGCTCCTTAAAGCTCTTTTGACATTCATCACTCTAGATAAACATCTGATTCTTCCTCAATAACTTGGTCATCAGAGCAGCTATCATAGAAAATCCTTTCAAAAACCTCCTATAATAACTTGCCAGACCCAGAAAACTTCTTAGCTCTGCCACTGTCATCGGTGCATGCCAATTCACCACTGCTTCAATTTTTCTTGAATCAACATGTACCCCATCTTTAGAAATCACATGTCCAAGGAAAATCAATTCGTGAAGCCAGAATTCACATTTGCTAAATTTGGCATAAAGCTCCTTCTCCCTTAATATCTACAGCACTATCTTGAGATGTTCCTCATATTCCCCTTTGCTTTTTGAATAAACTAGAATGTCATCAATAAATACTATGATAAACTGATCCAGAAACTCCTTGAAGACCCTATTCATATGATCCATAAATGCAGCTGGAGCATTGGTCAATCCGAAGGGCATAATTAGGAACTCGTAATGCCCATAATGAGTCCTAAACGCTGTCTTGCTTACATCAGACTCCTTGATTATGTGTTGATGATAGCCTGACCTGAGATCAATCTTTGAAAAGACCCTTGCTCCCTGCAACTGATCAAACAAATCATCAATCCGGTGCAGAAGATACTTGTTCTTAATAGTCACTTTATTGAGTCTCCGGTAATTGATGCACATATGCCATATCCCATCCTTCTTCCTAAGAAACAGAACCAACGCTCCCTATGGTGACAAACTTGGCCTTAGGTACCCCTTCTCTAACAGTTCCTCCAACTATTCCTTAAGCTCCTTCAGTTCTGCTAGAGCCATTCTATACGGTGGTATAGAAATGGGTGCAGTTCTGGGAATTAAGTCAATGATAAACTCAATTTCCCTTACTGATGGCAAACTAGATAAGTCCTCTAGGAACACATCTGGAAACTCCCTCACTACTAAAAAATCTTCTAAACTCCCTTCATTCTCCCCAATGTCCACGACGTGTGCCAAGAAGGCTTCACACCCTTTTTCCATCATCCTATCAGTTATCAAAGTCGAAATAAATCTTGGCAATGATATTCTCCTGTCTCTTTGAAAAGTCACCTTCTCACCATTGCTGAAGTCAAACTCTACCTCCTTGAGGCTACAATCCAACTTTGTATGATACTTTTCTATGGCATCCATACCCAGTATCACATCTAAACCCTTCAGCTTCAGAGGCAATAAGTCTACTATTAATCTAGCACCCTCAATAATCAGTTCACAATCTCTATACACTTGACTTATAATAACCTTCCTCCCTAAGGGAGTACTAACAATCAACTGCCTATCCAATGGCACCAATTTAACATCATGCAAAATCATGCTTGTAGAAACACATGAATGTGTGGAGCCAAAATCAATCAACACATATACTGCATAATTGAATAAGTGAGTCATACTCGTGACAACTTTTGGTGCGGCTGCAGCTTTCTCCCTAGTCATAGCAAATACCCTAGCCTGTGCCTGACCCCTTGGCCTTCTTGGAGGAATAGCCTACCTTACAGCTCTAGAACTGATCACTTCATTAACTAGTCTGGTCCCTCCTGTTTCTACCCTTTTTGGGGCTCGTAACTGCGATCCCTCTTGCCTTGTTGCTTGGGGACAATCCTTAATCATGTGTCCCTTCTCTCTGCATCGGAAACATGCTCCAAGTAAATTAAGGCACTCTCCTTTGTAAAGTTTCCCACTATGCTTGCATTGGGGGTTTGTGTATCTGCTCCTCCCCACCCTACTATTGCCTCCGACTGTCAAGGCTTGCACTGACACTGCTCTTGCTTGCTTATTCTTAGCAGAGGCACTACTCCTTACCTCACTTTGTGTGTGTGAGCTCCTCACACCCCTTACAGACATTGGAGCACTCACCCCTTTCCTAGAAAGTTGCTCCTAATTCTTCCTCATTTTGCTCACTTCATATTTGACGTTCTGCAATTTCTCTGCCTAGAGGGCCGCATCTACCAATAGTTGGTAGTCACAGAAATTATAGATTAGCACCTTCTCCTTGATCCCCAAATAGAGACCTCCCTCAAACTTACAGCACTTGTCCTCCTCATCAGCAACAATGTTCGCTACGTACCGAGAGAGTTGAGTAAACTTTAGCTCATACTCACTCACACTCACATCCCTTTATGTGAGATTTAGAAATTCTCTAGCCTTCTCTTGGATATAGATCCTCGAGAAGTATTTCCTCCTTAAAGCTTCCAACAATTCCCTCAATGTCAATACCCGCGATATGTCCTAAATGTGGGACACTAACTCCCACCAGTGGAGCGCATTTCCCTGTAGCAAGCTGACTGCATAGTCTTACATCTCTTCGTTAGAGCACTACATCTATTTTAGGACTCTCTAGGTCCTCTTAAGTCATGCTTCAGCCGCTTTAGGGTTGGTAGTCCCGTTAAAGTCTATAGCTCCATATTGTTCAGTCCTCTCCACTGGAGCTTGCGTCAGAACTTCAGACCCTTGGCCCATGACATATGAGAAAGCCTGAGCAAAGGCTTGAAAAAACCTAGGATCCAATTGAGGCATCGGAGGAGGAGGTGGATGCACCTTATGCTGCACACTGGGTGCCTCGGAATCTGGAGCAGAATGTATTCCCACATCTAGTGAGACATAGGATTCATCCATGCTCCCTTGGCGAGAGCCAGATCGAGTCAGAGCTCCTCGAGTTCTTTTTTGAGGCGGCATTTCACTCCTTCAATTGGAAAAAATCATTGAAAATCTTTAATTCATACAAAACAATTTCAAATCATGTAAAACAATTCAAACCAATGAAAGTTGTTCATTAAAAAATGCATATTCATTTCACGTCTTAGGCTACCCAATCCAAGCTTAGGGTATTACTAAACCTAGTCTCAAACTTGGACCTAAACCTGGTCGCTCTTATACCATAATATGTTGGACCCCATTTCCGGAGCCCAACATTCGGAGTCATAAACCTTGAGCTTATAAACCTGTAGGGTTATTCTAAAGAACCCTCTTTGGCCGTCATCTCACAAGGGTGGTATGCCCACACTAGTCAATCACCAAAATCATAATTAACTTCTTCAAAACAATTGTAGCTCTACATCTCTAGTTTAATTTGAAGCAAGAACTATCTCAATTGGAACTATATAGAAAAAGTTATGCTTAAAAAACCAAAGCATGTTCATACCTCAATCATGGTCTCCCAACTAACCCCCACTTTCTCTCCATCAAACTTTCTCAAATCAACTCCAAAAGATCCCAATTTTCATGGAGAGATAGATACATGTCTTAGAAATCTATTTCTTTAAGAATCACTACATTCGGAGGTCAGATGAGGAAGTTATGGCCAAAAGAATCCAACATGTGTATGTCCTTAATCATTTTGTACCGGTCTTGGCGCAATTGCAATAACTTTTAGTAAAAATGTTGGATTGAGATCATTCTTAGACTATTTGAAAGTAGACTTTTAGATATACAACTTTCATGAAGAACATAAAGTGATATTTTTCCATTTAAGAGGTTAAAAATTGCAATTTACTGAAGTTGTCTTGTGAATATCCGTTTAACGGACATTGTCGGGATTGGAAAAAAATTTTGGCCAAGAAGGTCTATTTAACAGATATCCATGTTTGTTAAATAGACATTGGTGAGGCTGGGGGTCATTTTTTTGACCCGAGAAGATCCGTTTAACAGAAACGGACATGGGGGTTTCCCAAACCCCTCCAAAGCCCCTCCAATGCTTCCTACATCCATTCTAACATCATATTCACTCATAATCTTCCCAATTTCACTTCTTTTAATGCAATAACACTCTTCAAACATTCAATTATCAAAATGATTTCATGAATCTCCTAAAATCTCAGCTTAAATGATTCATCTTATACAACAATTTTCATCATTCACCATAGCTGTCATGCTCATACTTCCTATGCAGCATCATCAATTATAATGCTCATATCTCTCAACTCCAATATCCAAGCTTTATATACTTTATAGCAACGGAAAGCTAAGAGGATAAGTTACAACTTTCCATAAGATAATTTTGTCTAGTTCTATCTAGATCAATCTAGTTTTCTCCCTGAATTTAGAACGCAATTCCTACCCCCATGAAAAACTTGAAAATTGTCCCATTTTCACTTCCTCTATGCAACATCATTTTATAACCCTTTAAATTCCAACTTTTCTTCATCC
>JANITW010000236.1:55256787-55280860 GCA_027564335.1 Erythroxylum williamsii | reverse complement strand
GTCTTAAAAAAACTCTATTTTTTTTTTTTTAAATTCACACCATTGTCTAACTTTCATGTGTTTTGATTAGCACGTCACTTCTTTAAATCAAATTTTATCGTATCACCATTCTTGGACTTATGAATGATGTTGATAAACCATTTTAAGTCATTTTACCACTCTAATTTATTTTGATATTGGAAATTTTTAAATCACTCCCAAATGCCTGCCATCACACTCTCATTTATTCAATGTGATATATGATGTACCTGTAGACTTCTGATGTTTCTCAAGCAGAACTTACTTGTGTTGTTTCTCATGTAGAACTTTCACATATAACTTGGCAATTAATCTGCAGTATCTCTGTGATAGTAGCTCAATTGTTGATGTAAAATAATGTGAGAAGTTTTTCTGGCGTTGGTATTCTGATCTTGAAATTGGACTCTAAGTTTTAGAGAAAGAAAAGGATTATAATTGTATTATTTACTTGTTTGGTTAAAGATATTCTTTTAAACAAAGGACTAGTGGTGGCCAGGAGTCTGGAACAACTCCCACACACATTTAGGTATTAGAGGCTTGTCTACATGTATAAGACACATTCTATGATAAGGATGTGGTAAGGGAGGAAATGTTTACCTAGAGATGACCTAAGAACATATAGGTGAAGCATATAACAATCGTAGTAGAATAAAAAGGTATCCAATGATCAATAAACTCGTTCTTCTCAAGTTATACAACCCTTCTTCATGTTTAGCCTTTCATGCATGCATGTTGATGTTGAATAGATATATCATTGTAGGTCTTGCTGCCTTCACACATTTAGACCTATTGTTTGGTCATCATTAGGTTATAAAACAATGTCGGAGGTGGTCCTGGCATTAACACTCCAAAGATTAAATTAGTTTGCCGGTTGAGAAGTCGAAAGAATTATGTTAAATAATTTCATTTAGATGTGGTTTAGGTTCTTTACTTGTTTCTCTCACATTTGTTTTATCTCTCGTTATTTGAAAAGATGTGAATTCAAGTTGGTAAGATATGCTTCTACGTCTGCCTACCACAGACCTTTAGTGTAAGGAATCTTATGACGATGAGATATGACACATTATTAAAATCGTAAGTGATGTTAAATTGTATATTTATTGTTATGATGGAGATTAAATGCTCAGGGCTGATTAGTAAAAAGGGTCTAGCTCGTAAAATCAAATTAAGCGAACTATTATTTCAATTTGTATCAATAGCCTCCAAATTTCGATTGCAGATATGTAGATGGCATTTGTTCAGATATGAAATGTTATAGCATGCCTTAAGGAAGTATTTCACAGTTATTGAGAAAGGATGAAAGAACAAACCTCATAGAAGGGTTGTCGATAAGTACCCCAGAAACTGAGAGATTGATGATAAGTGCGCATGCTTCCTCGCTTAACATTTTGTCTTTTACACATATTTTATATTTAATGTACCAATTATTATTCTTTACTTTAAGACGCGAATGGAGGCACTAAAAGCGAATTAATAGTGCTCAAATTGTGCACAATTTTGATTTTCAATTCCTTTAATTTTTTGTGGAGTTGTGCTCTACCTTATGAGGATTGTGTATCTTATCTATTTTTGAAGGTTTGAAATTTGATTAATCATTAATTAGAGAAAAATTAATTCAGTGAAAGAAAGAGATGGATCAAGAAGTAAGAATCCTAATACTATGGGTAGCATAAATCCTATAAAATTTTCGAAGGTTACTTATTAGTAAAAGAAATAACTATTAATCGTGTCTTAGTTATCAAAAAGGTTAGGAGACATTGTGTGATAGGTTGTACCAAATAAAATAATTTATTCTTACACTATATGGATGAACCAAAACTACTGCTTTGTTTAAAGGTATATTGACTTTTATCCAGTTATTTTATTGCCTATTTTTACTTGATATTATTTTCATTTTTATTTTCCTACTACAAAGCCCCCTTTTATTTTATTTTTATTTGATAAAAACAATAGAACACTTATAATCTCTACAGATACGACCCTATTTACCACAGTCTCAATTTATTTTATCGTTAGAGTGATTTTTAATTATTTGTTAGATTTGACACCCACCAAATTTTTTGCACCATTGGTAGGGATTGGCGTTAAGTATTTCTATTATTTTTATGTCTCGTTCTTCTCATACAAGTAAACTACAATTTGATTATGATATAGAGAAGACTGCAAATCGCATAAGGAAGGAAGCCTATCTTCGTTATAAACAAGAACAAGCATCCTCCTCCACTGAATTAGAGACTGCACATTTTTTTTTAATTGTTCAATAAGTCTAAACCAAAAGAAGAAGGTATGGCAGATAACATTGTGAACAACAATAAGAGGACTTTAAGGGAATTCGCTACTCTAGATTTTAACCAATAATCATTGTGCATCCAAGTTCTGAACATGGAGGTAATATTTAAACTAAAACATGGTTTGATACATCTATTACCTAAGTTCTATGGCCTTGAAAATGAAGTTCCCAACAAACATTTCAAGGAGTTCTATGTAGTTTGCTCGAGTATGAGATTGCAAAAGGTAACTGAAGAACATATTAAGCTATAGGCTTTTCCATTCTCCTTAGATGTGAAAGCTAAAGAACGGTTATTTTATTTGTCTCCTGGTTCTTTTCAGGTTAGCAGGTAACAAAAATACAAAGGAGGAGAAGGAGATCCTTGAGACATTTTGCGTGGTTGAGATAATTATTTCTTTACTAGATGATATCAAACAAATACTTCAATATGCAAAAAATTTAGAGGAATTATGCACCGACAAAATGAAGTTGAAAGGTAATGAAAAGATAATTATTGGTGAGAATGTTTAGATGCACTTTAAAAGAAATTACCATGTAATTATAGGGATCCAAATATGTTTATTATTCCTTGTACAAATAGTAATTTGGGTATTGAGAAAGCCATATGTGACCTTGATGCATCGATAAATGTCTTGCCATTATCCTTTTATTCATTTTGAATATTGGTCTAATAAAAGAAACTGATATGGTCATTTAATTAGTTGATAAGTATATTGTGTATCTTGAAGGAGTCTCAGAGGATGTGTTGGTGCAAGTGAATAACTTTTATTTTCCTATAGAGTTTTATATGCTTGATATAGAAGATGATGGTATTCCTACTTCTAAAGTTATTTAGCCAAGTAGGCCATTTTTTAAAACAGTTAGGAAAAAAATTGATGAGCATGATGGTACGCTCATTATAGAATTTGATAGTGAAATTATTATGTTCAATATTTATGATGCCATGAAGCATTCTAATGATTCATCTTCTACTTTTTCATTAATGTTATTGATCCACTAGCACAAGAGGTTTTTGAATTCAATGAAAATGATTTGTTAAAAGTTCTACTTGATAAAAATCTAACTATTATAGAATTATAGTAATTTGATGAGAGATTGATAATTGATCCAAAATTGTAGGAAGTTGTTTTTGAGCTGAAATCATTAAGGTATAAAAGTTATGATGTGTCTTATATTGAATTGCCTCTTTCTAATACAAAACTTCCTCCTTCTATTTTGCATACCCCGACCTTGGAGTTGAAACCTCTACTAGATCACCTTAAGTATATGTTTCTGTAAGATAAGAACACGCTTCTAATGATAATCTCTAACAAATTCATCATAGTAGAAGAGGAAAGATTAATTTGAGTACTAAAAGATAATAAGGAGGCTATCAAATAGACCATAATATGTATTAAGGGATCGAGTCCTTCCTTGTATACGCATAGAATCCTTTTAGAAGAGAATTGCAAACCTTTAAGAGAATCTTAAAGTCGGTTAAACCTACATATGATGGAAGCTGTAAATAAAGAGATACTTAAGCTTAAATGCAGGTATGATCTCCTTAATTTCTAAGAATAATTGGGTAAGTCCAACTTAAGTAATTCCAAAGAAAAAAAGATATAGCTATGGTAAAGAATTATGATGGTGAGCTGGTGCCCACTTGTGTTCAAAATGGGTGAAAAGTTTGTATTGATTATAGGAAGCTAAATGCATCCATTAAAAAGAATCACTTTCCACTTCCATTTATTGATCAAACATTAGAACATTTAGATGGTTGTTCTTGCTATTAATGTTTGGATGATTATTAAAGTTTTCACCAAATCCTAGTTATACTCGAAAATTAAGAGAATAATACCTTCACTTATCCCTTTGGTATATTTTTATATCATCGTATCCTATATGGACTCTTTAATGCTTCTGCCACATTTCAATGGTGCATGGATAGTATATTTAAGTATTTTTGTATGGAAAAGTTCTATTTTCCTTATTACATGTAAATTGTATATCTACAGCTTGTACAAAATTATAGAACTAATAAACTCCCCTATAAATTTGATAACATGTTATTTTGTTATGTTTTTGTTTTGGATATATACTGGTGTTTAAATAGGAAAATTAATTTTTTATTTTTAGGAGACAAAAAGTAGAGATTGCATCAAATTTAAGCATTATTGGTCAAAATCATGAATTTTGAAAAATCTGGACATATTGCTATAGTGGATAAGGTGATATCACGCCCAATGCCACAGTCACTTAAAAAGTTGGAATTGATTTAGGAAACTTCTTTCCATCCCTATTATGGAGGGTTTTGGATTTATTTTAGATAGAGATCTTTGCAAGATAGAAGGAAACTAGGTTTAAAGTAGGAAAGGGAGAGGAAAACTCAACTTTCACCTTCTTCAACACTCTTTTTTTGTTTCTTCTTTGTTTTCTCTCAATCTTCCATCTTTTCTTCTATTTTTGGTGTTGGAACTAAAGCCATGTGTAGCTAAACCCAAATATTCTTATTCAAGGTGACTCAAAACACTAATTATAACCTTGTAAGGTTTTATTCTAAACTTATATCATGTTCTGTATTCTTATATTTCATGAATAATTAATATTGATTAATATGAAAAGTTAATTTAATATTGAATACTCTATAGCTATTCATAATTTCAATAATCTGTAATTGTTGTGAAGGATTCTTACAAGTAGCTAATAGGTTATTTATAAATTTGAATATTATACTTATGATAAATAACAAAACCAAGTTAAATAGTTATAGCTATCTCAATTATTTAATTTGGCATCTAGTCTTTTTCACTAAGCTTATTGTTATCATTTAATTAAAATGGAATGCTACCATACCCAATCAATTTATGGCAAGTTTTGGTTTGAATGCTAGGTTTGAATCAATTAATTTAGAAAATTTAAGACTTTCATTTCATTCCATATGGTAACACTCCCTAGAGGAGCTCTCGACATGATTTATATCATCTCTGGAGATTTCATAGTAATACAGACCACAACAAGCTTCTTAAGATGCTCCTAACTTTTATGTTCTTACAAGTGAGGATGCGTGTAGCAAAAGATGTATCAAACTAGACTTAATTTTAAAAATAATATGTTTAGCAAAATTTGGGAAAGTAATGCATAAAGGTCTTTGGTTCAAGTTTAAGGCAACCAACTCGCTTAAAGTTCTTATATTAGTCATAGCTTCTTCCAAATCAATCCCTTAAGAGTTGCTACATTCTCCCTACACAATCTCTGCAATATTTTTTTTTAACTTTTGATCAAATTATAAAGGATCTTGATGAGGGGACCTAGTCACTATTACACAGAAGCCCTAACAAAAATAAAAAGATCAAGAAACAAATATAAAAAACAATTATAAACAAATATAGAAAGCATCAATTAATATCAAATAAAAAAATAAATTAACTTTACTACCCAGAAATGGTGAAAAATTCTTAGTGCATGCTAAACACTTTAAAAATAAAACCTAAATCTACATAATTAAACTAGTAGTAATGGTGAGAAATGACCATATCCATAGGGAGTACATGACTAACCTTTATAATAAACTAATCAGTATAATAGGATTGTGAGGTTTGGATGAATTCAATTAATGCAATTAAATAAAACTAAACTACAGAAGACAAATTAAATCAAACAACTTAAATTCACAAAGATTAATTAATATGCATAAGTCCAATTATCAATTCAATATTAATCTTCACATGAATATGCATAATCAATTGTAATGTTGCTCTCTATCCTCTCTTTAAAACTATTAATTGTGGATTAATAACAAGCTCTATTAATCTCAATTTTTTCTTAGATTACTAATTAAAACAAGTTCTTCAATTAGATATAACTGTCAAACAACCTTAAACAAGTTCTCTAGATTTAGTGTAACAGTTACACTAAGGAATAGGAAAATAGGTTAATCTAAGCAATAATTACACAATCTTAGATTATTTAACTTATGAAACATTATCCTTAATGATGCCCAGTCATTAGTCTACCATAGTTGAATCATATTAACAACAATACGGATTGTAATTATGATGATGACAATAAATCCATACATCAATGGTCAAACATGTCCTATCTACATCATTCATACATAAATAATAAACTTTAAATACAGAATAACATAATCAATTCTAAAAGAGAGTTAGGAACAACATCAGTAAGATTTATCAATGCATAAACATGTTAACATGCCTCGATATCCCCTTTGAATTGGAAGGAAGAATGTTGGTTGCTCATAGCTCTTCAAAGCTCACATCCTACATATGAAATCTGAAAAGCAAAAACTAAAAAGCTAAAAAATAGAGGAATCTGGTTTTTCCTTTGTCTTTTATTCCTCAATTATTGCCTCGATAGAGCCGTCTTCTTCTTTGTCTTGTTTGGAAGTGGTCGAACAGTAGATACACTGATGTTGTTCATGATTGTTGAGTTACTGGCAAATAGGATATTTCCACTGAGCTAATAATTCCTCAAAAATACCGTCAAGTGTAGAAAAGGGTTGCTCAAATTGTTTGAGTATTTGAAGAGCTTCTAGTGTTACTGGTGTCTTATATGCTAAGATCATGATGATATTTGGGCCTCTATAATTAACTTTGACTAAAGACTCTGAGTTAATTCTTAGGCATTCTTGATGTACTCCATCTAAACTTAATATTTTCAATATAACTTCTTGTCTTATTTGTTAACAATTACAACAACAAATAACAACTACAACAACTTTACTAAATCAATACAAAATAGACATGGAATATTATGAAAATTGATATAATTATTTACAATTTGTCAGTAGTAATCCCACTGGAATTAAACCTGCAAAAGAAAAATTCAAACTAGCTCAAAATCTTCATCAATTTTATACTAATGAACTAACTTATTTAGAAAATACATTACTCAATCATTAGATCAGCGCTCCCTATCATCACTAAAATGACTGAAGAAGTAAAAAATGACAAAAATATTTTAGATGTCGAAAATTTAGAGTTAATTGAATCAACCAGAGTTTTTCATATAACTACTTTGTTAACCAAAGAAAAGCAAAAATAAATAAATAAAACACAATTAAACTTAAAATCTGGGCAAGATATCTATCAACCTCTTTAAAAATCTAATAAATCGACAAAATCTTATTTATTATGGTAAAATAGTTCATGAAACATCTATCTGCATAACCAATGTACTGGCTATATTAGATTAAATCTAATTGATCAAGAACAAATTTACAAACAGATACAAATCATACCCGAATATAAGCGTCATAAAATTGGATATATAAATTTATCAACAATTAAAATCAACTTTTCAAGAAGGAATATACTCTCCTATTAGAATGACAATTGTCTTTTCTGTATCATTATTAGAGGTAAAAATGGAGAGTCTAGGAGGTATAGGTTGAGTTAATGATATTGGGTATTGAATTTCAAGTAAATCTCATAATTTGATTATTAGACTATTGAAGATACAGAAGCAGTATGCACTTTGAAATATTTATGCAAGGACTTACCTATTTTATATAATTATCTTCAGAAGGATACACTTCTGATACAAACTGATGCCAGTCTAGACATATAGGCAGGATGCCTTTTGGCACAACCACCCAATCAAAAGAAGTATTTATTATGCAAGTATACAAATGGGACATTCAATCCCACTAAAATTAAGCATCCAATTCATGGAAGGAAACATTAGCCTGTCTCAAAACATTGAAAACATGGCGTATTGATCTATTACTAGTTGAATTTACCATTTAAAAAGATTCACAATACTTAAGTGGATTTACAAAATATAATATTACAACTAATTACAATCAAGGGCGATTAATTTGATGGCAATTAGAACTAAATCGGTATATTTTTCATATTCATTATATCAAATCTACTGACAATAGTCTTACAGATATTCTAAGCAAAAAATGGAAGCAGCCATTATGAATCTTAAGGAATCATTATCAAAAAAGGAAGTTGAATTGATTGACCTTCAACAACAAGTCGGAATAGTTACTAAGGAAATTAACCAACGTAGATCTACCATCACCTTTTTAGAAAAGCATCTGTATTTTTAAATTCAATAATATGATGAGAATTTATTAAAGCATAACTAATTTGATATGTGATTGAAAAAGGATATTGTCCTATATTCATTAAGTTTTCTCGATAAAACTTATAGGCAATGGTTATTGTTTCATCTAAATTATGGGATATTAAATGGATTCCTAGTTTAAGACGAGTATTAATTAAATTTAAATTTTCCATAAGCTAGATTTCTATTCATAATTCTAATAATTTGATCATTTATATTCGTTATTCATTCATCAACAATTGCCTTTCTAATAGGAGAGTCTATTCTTTCTTAAAAAGTTGATTTTAATAGAATTTGAATTGTTGATAAATGTATATATCCAATTTTATGACGCTTACTTCGAGTATTTTTTGTATCTGTTTGTAAATTTGTTCTTGATCAATTAGATTTAATCTAATCCAACCAGTACATTGGTCTATGCGGATAGGTATTTCATGAACTATTTTTCCATAATAAATAAGATTTTGTCGATTTGTTAGATTTTTAAAGAGAGGTTGTTCGTGAGTATAAAATTACGAAGATTTTGAGCTAGTTCAAAATTTTCTTTTGCGGGTTTAATTCCAGCAGGATTACTAATGACAAGTTGTAAATAATTATATCGATTTTCATAATATTGCATTTCTATTTTATATTGATTTAGTAAAGTTGTTTTAGTTGTTATTTGTTGTTGTAATTGTAGCTCCACCTAAATTATAGGCTACTATATTTTTGCTATTTTTGTTTTGAAATTGTTCTTCTACTTTTTGGTTAATGGGGTAAGGTAATTTTTGGATAAAATTTGAATATACATTTCTTGTTCAGATCGGGTTAATTTGTAATAGTATTTCTTAAATTCACAAATATAATTCAAATAGAAAAACCATTTGAAGGATTAGATAATAGAAGTACACTATGGAATTTTATTACCTACAAAACAACTGGCGTCGTTTTAGATTTCCTTTTAGATAATGAAACCAAGAATAAAAAAATACCACTGCTTTTCTACATACTATCGAAAATGTACAAGTCTTTCAAGTAGTATTAAACGAAATTTATAAAGAATTTATAGGAAAAGATATAGCATCTTACAAACAAGAAACCGATAACAAAGAAAGACGAACTGCTTTATGGCATTTAAATAATATGCGAATTTGTGACATTTGTTATTTAGAAGAATATATTTGTGAATTTAAGAAATACTATTACAAACTAACCCGATTTGAACAAGAAATATAAATTCAAATTGTTATCCAAAAATTACCTTACCCTATTAACCAAAAAGTAGAAGAACAGTTTCAAGACAAAAATAGCAAAAATATAGTAGCCTATAATTTAGGTGGAGCTATTCTAATTACTAAAGAAGTCCTAGCACAAAAATATTTAGAAACCAAATTACATAAAAAAAATTAAGACATAAAAACATTCAACTATGTTGTTCCAAATATGCAGAGGTACCACAACAATATGGATGTGATTTCACCTCATATAAACATCCCACGTTTAGAACCAAAAAGTATAACTGGCAAAAGTATCTCAAACAGTATTATAAACATAAACCTCCATTTAAATCATATAAAAAAATTTAGACGAAAATCATATAGATAGTTTAAACCAAAAAGAGTATATTGTCCCTAAGGAAAGAAACAATGTAAATGTTGGCTATGTAAAGAAGAAGAACATTATGCTAATGAATGTCCTAAATGCAAAACAAACACTAATAAAAACATCAATAAATATCATAACAAGATTAATATTTTAAATTCCGCCTTAGCATCCAACTTAGAACCCATAGAATTAGACTATGAAACCGATTCAACTGTCTAAATATAGTTGCTTCGTTTAATTTTTTATAATTAACAACCATGAGTCTTTTGCCTTGTTTTTGTTCTGAATGATTGTTGACATCTAGTGCTGAATATTTACTAGTACTTGGCGATATTAATTTTTTAGTTAATAATTTAGAACGTGTATATTAATTTTCGCGAAACTATGAAAGTTAGATACACAGGCATGTAACCCATTTACATGAGCATGTAAGTTTTCACACAGGCGTATGGGTCACTTACATTGTTGAAACATCTTCAAGTTTGTACATATTTTTAGTGACTTACTTGATCTTATACACATTCACATAAGTCACATACACAGCTATATACATTTCTATATGGGCATGTAAGTTATAATAAATCCAACTCTTCCATTCTTTTTCTTGTTTTCACCCTACCCCATCTCCTTTTGCTCCATAAAGGCAAATAAAACCGAACATCTCTAGACCTACACCAAGGATGTGAATTTAACTCATTTTGATTCTTTTATCCTCTAACTTATACCTAAATCAAATTATGAGCCAAAATAAGTATCTTAGATGCAATAAAAACATTGATCACCAAGCTTTAGGGAATAAATATATAGATCACCAAAAATTGATTACAATTTCTTAATGGATATTCCTCAAAAACCTCTCTTGGCATTTCAACTTTTTTCTTTGACAACTTAACTCTTGTTAAATTGTATACAACAATTAAATAATTCATTAATTACTTAATTTTTCATTATCAACTTTAAAAAATATAATATTAGAAAATTTAACTCAACTTTATCAAAATCTCTTCAGAAACTTTTTATCGAGATTCCTTATAGTACCATGAACTTTTAGTTATTGAATAAAAGAATTTCAATCACATTTTAAGCCAATAAATAAACTCTCACGTATTTGTATAAACTTAAAAAAACTTTTCAAATAAGCACTAACATATGGCATTAAAAAAACTCTATTTTCTTTAAAAAAAATTCACAATATTATCTAACTTTCATATGTTTTGATTAGCACGTCACTTCTTTAAGTCAATTTCTATCGTATCACCGTTGTTGGACTTATGAATGATGTTGGTAAACCATTTTAAGTCATTTTACCACTCTAATTTATTCTGATATTGGAAAATTTTAAATCACTCCCAAATGCCTGCCATCACACTCTTATTTTTTCAATTTGATACATGATGTACCTGTATACTTGTGATGTTTCTCAAGCAGAACTTTCACATATAACTTGGCAACGAATCTGCAGTATCTCTATGACAGTAGCTCAAATGTTCATGTAAAATAGTGTCAGAAGTTTTTCTGGCGTTGATATTCTGATCTTGAAATTAGACTCTAAGTTTTAGAGAAAGAAACGTATTATAATTGTATTATTTACTTGTTTGGTTAAAGATATTCTTTTAAACAAAGGACGAGTGGTGGCCAGGAGTCTGGAACAGCTCCCACGCACATTTAGGCATTAGAGGCTTGTCTACATGTATAAGACACGTTCTATGATAAGGATGTGGTAAGGGAGGAAATGTTTACCACCTAAGAAAATGGCCCAACAAAAGACTAGTTGTCAGAAGAAACGCGGTACATGGACCTTAGGGGATGGGCTAGGTAATTAGTGCATATCAACAGACATGAAGGATTTCACAAGTACTATGATTCTCGTAATCAAATTTGACTACTTAGTTGAAGATGTTGTGGGCTAATTAACAGATGCGAGTCCATACGGAGAGTCATTTCCGTATGAGAAAAAGTAGCAGAGCCACGATATAGGCCCAATATGTTTTAGATACACCTTTGGATGCCCACAATATATCCTAGAGGCATGTAAGCAAAGTTAATATTCTGAAGCCGAAGTTAATACATCGGCTTCCAAAGTTTTAAAGTCTGAACTTTTATCATCTCTCAAACTATTTCCTAACTGAAGATTTAAAGCCCAAACGTCTAGTTATAGCAAAGATTTTTTGGGATAATTTTTTAACAGATATATTATTAACAATTGCTCAATATTGGACTTCAATGATTTGATTTCATTATTGGATAAAAGTTTGTCAAATATTCAATAGGTATAATTAGACTTAAGATGTAACATTAATTATTCAAATTATTTAATTTTGTGACTTTAATTTATCAAATCAAATAAGTTGGTTAATTTATATATATTTAGTCAGTATATTTTTAAAAATAAAGAAAAAGAAAAGAAATTACTTGAACATATTGTATACAGACTTTATTAATTTAATTTACTAATATCATCAATCATACTTGATCGCTTTATGTTGACCTGTTGTATGAAAATTATTTACTTTTGGGTTAAAACAAGCTTAACATTTAGTATTACCTAAAATAATTTTGAACATGGCTAATCATATTGGTTAAAACAAGCTTGATCGCTTTATGTTGACTTGTTGTATGATAATTCTTTACTTTTGGTTTAAAACAAGCTTGACGTTTAGTGTTACCTAAAATAATTTTCAACATGGCTAATCATAGCTACTCTATCTTTAGTACAATATTTAAACTAGTGATAAAAAATTTAGGGTACACTTAATATTCATTCAAAATAATTTTGGATTAACTCAATATATATTATTTGGTAAATTATAATTTACATTGAGAACTTTACCTAATTTTATAATACTAAATAAAATTATAAACTATATCAATCAAATATCTAAAGTTCCAATTAATTGCAAATATATTTAGTCTTTTGTTATTATTACTGGTATGAAAGACCATATTTTATGTAGATTATAAAAATTAACTATTAAATAAAAAATTTTCATTTAAGAAGGACTTTTTTGTCCCCTCACCATGTTCTTTCTCCATATCAACTTCATACAATCGAATCCTTTTCACTCAAGTCCATCATCACATGCATCAATTATTCTCGATCATGAAATCACGCACTATATATGACGACCCAAAATTGGAAAAAAAAAACGTTTGGAGTAGAAACAAAACGACTTCGTATTAACTAGTAAATAATTAAACAGAAGAAGCAAAACGACATCGTTTTGCACTGCCCTTTCTCACTAAGCAAAATGACATTCTTTTGCTTTGTTTATCTTTATTTTTATTTCTTCCTTCACCTCTCTGGCTCTCCCTCATCCCTCCATCTCTCATGCATGTCTCACTCTTAGTGACTCAGTCTCACTATCCCTCTCACAGTCTCACTCATCACACTACTAGTAGTCAATCACAGTAACCACCACGCCACTAATCGTCAACTGCAGTTGTTGCCCCTGCCCCTTTTGTAGCACATCAACCAATAACTAGCCACGCACCTGCCCCATAAAGGTACTCTCTCTTTGCTTAAATTATTTATATTCATGAGCATGTTTGATTGTTTATAGAGGACTAAGAAGTTGTGGTTATGGATGTGACTTACACAGGATTTAGGGATTTGTGGATCTGACTTTGAGAGGATTAAGGACTTAAGGTTATCTAATGAACCTAAAGTGTTTAATCAAGGTATATAGGGATAATAGCTGCTACAATGTATCAATTTTTAAAATTTCTATGTGTATATTTCCAATCTTGTAATGTTATAACAATATAAGTTTCAATTCTTTAATGTTTCAACATTTATCTAGGTGGAAATTAAATGTAGGAAATGATTTCAATTCTAGTTCTAATTTCTATTATTTTGACTTCATATGCCTCTCTCTTGTTGCATGATATTTGAATATCCAAATACATTTTACCATATTCAGTTCATACATTTTACCATATTTATTAATTATTATCATGTTTTTAATATTCATTTAATTTTAATATAGCATTATTAAATATAATTTTTGTACATATAGATGAAGTAATGCAAACTATTGATGATTCTAACTATAATGATTAGCTGCTCTCTCATTCTACCCTCTTTAGCCTCCAGTATTTAGTCTCTAAACTCCATTATGATTTTATCTTGATTTTTTGTAAATTGTACCATTTTTTGTAAAATGATATGGATAATCATTTATATACAATTAAGATTACTATAATTAATGAATTTTGTAACAAAGTGAAATAAAATTTATTGCCCCAAAAAGCGTTGCAAAACAATTACACCCAGGCGTACCTAGGGAATTCAACTACCAATCATTCGAGGAGAAATATTTAAACAGTTCCTAATTTTCCTATTACATGGAAAAATCAACACATAAATATAAGCTTTAGCTGGTTAATAATAAGCTCAACATAGCTATCAACTGAAGCCTCTTTCTGGTGAAAAACAATTTGATTTCTAAACCGTAAAATATGATAAACAATAGTAGAAAAACACAATTGTAGGACTTCTTTTTAATTCTTATGTTAAGTCATTTCAACAAAGACATTAGGTTATCATCAATGTGAGAAAATCTAAGCCTATTCATTACTGTTTGTAAAGCTGATTGGGAAAAAACACACATGAAGATTAGGTGATCCACATTTTCAATGTGTTTTCCATAAAATATGCAATCCAAAGGAAAACCATAAGCTATACCTAACCTTTACATTCTAGCCCATGTATACAACCTATCTGTTTCAGCAAACCACAAAAGAAAAGATCATCTTGGGATGTGAAAACCACGCCACATACTCTGGGTGATTAGGAAAATTAGACCCTTCTTTCGAAACATATCATAAACAGCAACAACACTCAATCTACCTTTTTCCCCTCTTATATTATTAAACAAATTTACATAAGTCTGAGGATATAACTACTACATTTCATCTCTGACTTACAGCAAGCTATTCTTGTATAACAAATTACCTATTCTACTATTAATAGACCAAATGGAGTAATGTTCAAAAGTATTTGTATAAGCCCATATTGAAGCAGAATTTGAATAAAGCTTAGCTAAATCTTGACTCATTGGACCTTTATTCTAAGCAAGTAACTCCTTAAAACCAAGAACACCTTCCTCTTTAGAAAGAGCAACAGTTTGCCAACTCGTAAGACTTTTCCTACTATCATTAACATCGCTCCACAAGTAAGATCGACAAATATATTGAATCTTGGCAATCACAAACTTAGGAATAGGAAAGACAGAATACCAAAAGTTTTGATTACCATAAAAGCACAGATCTAGTTAATTCCATTATGCCAGCAAAAGATAAGGAATGAGCAGCCAATCCCTGACTCTAGCTGTCATTTTATCAATTAGTACAACATAATCAAAAATTCTAAGTTTGTTGGAATATAGAGGAATAACCCAAGTATTGGATAAGAAGTCTTCCCTCCTCAAAGCGAAGCAGATTGAGAATCTAATCTTTCCAATGATCAGTGACACCCCAAAGAAAGTTTGTCTTTTATTATATTACCATGAAGTTTAGATTAGGGAGCAAATTGATAAAACAAAGTCTTTAGTCTAGCAACAAATTAAATATTAGTCTTACAAAAGACTAAAAAATCATCTACAAAGCTCAAATGAGTTAGATTGAGCCTCCTACACTTAGGATGATAATGAAATTCCCTATTACTCTCAACCGCCTTAAAAGTTTTGGTCAAATACTCCATAGCTAGCATAAAGAGATAAAGGGACATAGGGTCTCTTATTTTGAAGAAATGGGTGGAATGGTTACCCTAATGCCAAAAATATTCATGATTTTGTCTCAAACCTCTAGCCTTAAGAAAATAAACTTCGAGACTACCATTCACCAAGATAGAAAATTTATTAGTTCTAACATAGCTCATAATCCACTTTACAAATCTCTGGGGAAATCCAAAACCAATTAACAAATCTTCAAGAAAGTACCAACTAATAGAATCATAAGCTTCATAAATGTCAATTTTTAAAGCATATCGAGGAGAAATATTACCCTAACCATAATGTTACAACATATCTTAACTAACCCAAATATTATGCAGCATAGATATACCTGAAACAAAAGTCCTTTGAGCTAGATCAATCAAATCATGAATCACCTTTTTTAATTTTTCAATCAAAATTTTAGTGATTCCCTTATATAGGGTATTACAACAAGAGATAAGGAAAAAAAATCCTTCATGTAAGTTAGATTTTTAACCTTAGGAATTAAAGAATCAACAATAGCATTTACCTGACTAAGAAGTTTTCCTGAATGGAAGAAAACTTTAATAGCCAAGCAAATAACTTTCCTAATAACAAATGAGCTCCTTTTATGAAAATGATCATTATAGCAATCATGATTGGGTGCTTTATCATTATTAAAGTTGAAAAAGCTCTCTTGGTATCTTCATCAAGCAATGTAATAGCCTAATACTAAGAAAGAACATAATCCCTTGCAAAGACATCTTGTTGTAAAGAAGCAGAACCTCTAACAATGCCAAATAAGTTCTAATAGAAATCAACAACATGAGCTACAATATCATTTGAACTAGTAATAAGGGCATCATTATCATCAAAAAGTAAGTTAATTTTATTCTGACTTCTCTCTTGCTTAATAGAAGCACAAAACAGAGCTAAACAATCATCACCATATTACATCCATTTGAGCTTTGCTTGTTGAGAGACCTGAGAAGATAAAGGTTTTATGGCAGTTGCAAAATCTTTCTTAGGCATCTTTCTTTAGTAGGCAACTCATTATTTAAAGGATCATCTCTGATCTGATGTTGGACTTGAGCTAAATACATCTTAACATTTGAAATATGATGCTCTAAAGTACCAAATTTCTTCACATTTAAATCTTTAAGTATAACTTTCAAAAGCTTCAATTTGGACACTACCCTATACATCTCAAAACCATCAGCCCTAGAATCCCAAACCTCTTTGACTAAGGGAAAAAAACCATCATCATCAGCCCAATCATTCTTAACCTGAAAAGGAATTATTTTTAGTCTTTCAAAGACTAATAAAGAGACCACCATAGGACAATAATAAAAAATTCTAAAATTGTCAAAATGAGCTTGCACATCATGATAGTAAAATAACTAACTCTAATTAACCAAAGCTCTATCAGGCTTGCTAAAAATTCTTTTATTATCTTCATCTTTATTACACTAAGTAAAAAAGTGACTAGGAAACTTCATGTCATGTAAACTTAGACCATCCAACAGGTCTAAAAGTTCTAAGGTGATACTGATTGTAGTATCAATTTCATACAACCTTTTAGTTTCATTCAAAACACAATTAAAATCACCAACTAACAGCTAAGGAGCATAAACTAAACTAGTAAGAAGTTTTAGGTTAGCCTATGGTTGTGTTCTCCTACTAGCAGAATTATGAGCATAGATGAAGGTGACAAGAATTCTATATTGAAGATTAAGAGAAGATACCTCACAATGAAAAAATTGATCAGAAAAGCTTAAGCTCCTGATATCTACCACATTAGGATCCCATTGAATCCAAATTCTCCCCTTTTTTTCCTTATCAATGTCAGTCCATCCTCTAATCAAGGTTTTAAGAATCTGACCAGTATTCTACGTCCAAAATTGTAAGAACCACAAGCCTATTATTGTTAACAAAGTCCCTAATAATATTTTGTTTAAAAAGGTTACTGAGGCCCATAATATTCGGTGTAACAATAATAACTTATCCATTAGGTCTTGTGGAAGCTTGCCCGAATCAAATGTCCCTCTTAACTAATTCCTCCTGGGAAAATTCCAATATCCCAAAACCATTCTCAGCCATCAAAGAAATGTTACCACATGCAAGTTGTGTTTTGATTTCAACTGGAGTAAGACTTCACCTTTTATGCACCTCTTGCCACTCCAATTGAGCATCCATCATCCCTATAATAGTAGCTTATGTATCACCAAGAATAGCAGTAGCGTCACATTAAGGATCTGTTGAAGGGTTCTTCTTAATAATCCATTTTCGAAAAAATTTTGCACATTTTGAACGTTTGTTAGACAAGCAACATCTTCATGCCCAAAAATTTTGCACTAAGAACACCTTTTAGGAATCTTTTCATAAATCACTTACTGGTTAAATTGTTAAGCATTAGGAGCCTCTAGGATAATCCTATGCTTTAGATCAGTCGTCGCGTCAACTTCAATAAGAATTCTAGCATAAGATAATAACTCTTTATTGGTAGTGAGATTATTTGCAAAATAAGGCTTTCCAAGCATACTAAAAATTCTACTTAGCATTCAAGCTGACCAAAATTGAAATTCCAACCCAGGAAGTTTAACCTACACAGGCACAAAATTTGGTTTTATCCTTTTTCTCTTTTTTAATTAGTTAATGATTTAAACAAAAATTCTTATAAGCTTCCCTATAAATTTTTTTCACTATAAATAAACATCCTAGAAAATTATCTCAAAAGTTAAAAATAGGTCAATCTCATAATGAAAAATATTCATAATTAAAATTTAATAAAATTTAAAGCTTGTAAAAAGATAAATAAAAATAATATAATAGGAATGTAAGAAATGTAAGCTTCTTTCATTTCCTATAATCTATCCTCCATTATTAATGAATTTGATTTCAATTTATTTATTTTACCAATATAAGTAAGTTTTCATATATTTATTCATTATAAAAATCTTAAATTTTCTTAATCAATTGAAATTCATAACTATAATTAATTAAATTGATCGTTTCAATTATAAAATTGTTATTTTATTTCCTATAACCCTATCCTATTTTATTATGAATTTGATTCCATCTTATTCATTTTATCAATATATGCAATTTTTATATATTTATTCATTATAAAATCTCAAATTTTCTTAATCAATTGAAATTTGTGACTATAACTATTTGAGTTGCTCACTTCAATTGTAATATTTTTATTTCATTTCCTATAATCATATCGTCCTTTATTAATGAATTTGGTTTTCTTATTCATTTTATCAATATATGTAAGTTTTTATATATATTTATTCATTATAAAATTTCAAATTTTTGTGATCAAATGAAATTGGTAACTATAATTATTGAATTGCTTACTTCAATTATAATATTTTCTTTCATTTCCTATAATCATATCTTCCTTTATTAATGAATTTGGTTTAATCTTATTCATTTTATCAATATAGGCAAGTTTTTATATATTTATTCATTATAAAATCTCAAATTTTCCTAATCAATTGAAATTTGTAACTATAATTAATTGAATTGCTCACTTTAACTATAATATTTTTCTTTCATTTCTTATAACCATATCCTCCTTTATTAATGAATTTGGTTTCATCTAATTCATTTTATCAATATAAATAATTTTATATATTTATTTATTATAAAAATATCAAAATTTTCTAATCAATTGAAATTCGTAACTATAACTAATTGAATTGATCACTTCAATTATAATATTTTTCTTTCATTTCCTATAACCATATCCTTCTTTATTAATGAATTTGGTTTCATCTTATTCCTTTTATCATTATATGTATGTTTTATATATTTATTCATTATAAAATCTCAAATTTTCCTAATTAATTAAAATTCGCAACTATAATTAATTGAATTTGAATCAAATCCTAGCCTACTTATGAGATCAGAGTTATCTTTCTTGGTGAGGGCTATTATTTTGAATAAAATAGTAGGAATAGCTGAATATATGATTAAAGTCCTAATCTTATTTGGTTTTTATAGCACATAACTAATCACTTGCTTTTCTTACATTTATATTATGTTCAAAGTAGAAATTACCTTTTGATACAAAGAGTTAATGAACTGAATTTCTTGGATATAGGATTAGGTTTAGGAAGAGTTCTCAAAATAAAAAGAAAATGTTTATGTCTATTATGCAATTTTGTTATTAATCCGTTTGAGGATTTATTTAACAAAGCTAAGAACATATGTCAATTTCATATAGATGAAAAAATGTAATGACATTTTAAGTTCACTAATATCTTATAAGCTTTATTGGCAATATATAAGATATATGTCAACACATGCTAACACGATATAAAATGTTGTATGAAGTAAAACTGAAAGGTATAATACTTTGATGGAATTGACCCACTCAATTTAGTCTATTTAAGGCACAAAAATGGACTATAATTAAGGCATTTACTGTATTATAATAATAGTTATCGTTAGAAGAATCGATTGCATAGTTTTTCTTGCCAATATATGATATAACATAATAGAGATTATAATTATTTCTTATTCATGCTTTTCAGCATTTGATACTAAATTTTGATTCAACATTATTACAATGTTCAAGTTCTGATAAGAAATAGATTGTTAAGTAAAAGTAGTTGATCCATGTTAATACAAATTGTTTGTATGTGTTAGATCAAAGAATCTTGCTCCTATAAAATTTGTGAAACTTGTTAGGTTGAAAAATGATCAAATTAACCTTTTGAGAAAAGATGATGATGGTATTGAATTATTAAATTTTCTGCATATGATGCTTTAGAAGTAATAACAATTCATAAAAGGGATCAAAGCTTATATTGCAATATATTTAGTAATGAATTTTTATGATAGAATCATACATATTAAATGAAATATAAATTTAAAATTTGAAAAGTTCAAATTAATTAAATCTAAGCATAAATTAAACATTGAGAATGTTAAAGTACCTCGGTCATATCAATTTGGTGATTTATAATTTTTTTGGTTATCTATAAGAAATGAGATTTTTGGTAAATAACTTCATAACAAAATTTTATAATAATATGGACTTGTACTAGGAGAAAACAAAATATAAGATATTGTATAATGAAATATTTATTTTTGTTATAGTTATGCATAATACAATGATTTACCTTTGAAACTTCTAATTAAATCAATTAACAATATTTTATATTAGATAAAAAATTTAAGACTTTGAAACAGTTGAAGGAAATAATTTTGGGATGTGATGCTTAGATAAAGCATATATTAGCCATTAATTTTAGAACTATATTGGATAATGGAAGGTTATAAGAGATCCAAAATATTGGTATAATCTTACAAACCCCATTGAAAAAATATTTTTTAATTGAATACTTATAGGATAATAGTCCTCAATAAAAATAGTGGGAGTATGATGAAATTTGAAAAAGTTCAAATCTAATGTAGTACATCTAATTGGAACTAGTACATTTATTGATACATTTAATGTATACTTAAAAGCTTATAAGATGTTTGAAAATTCACTTTCATAATGAATTCAAAAGAATTGTTTTAGAGATGATTGTGAATTTATCATGGCTATAACAAGATCAATGAAAGTATAGTTGTCCTCTTCAATGGGAGTATATAGAAACGTATTACTCATAGAAAATAATAATTTTTATTTTCAATTGTTGAATTTATAATTTTTTAATAACAACTCTTACTGAATATGAAAAGGTAATAATTTAATTCTAAGAATTAAATTTATAGAGATACATATAAAACTTGTTTACTTATTCTAGTCTATATACATAGATAATGAGCCAAATCTATTTAGTATTTCAGATATCTAATAGTAGTGAAGTTTTAAAGATAGCCATTACTCTAGGTACAAATTGATATTTGAGTTCAAGATTAAATGGATATTAACTTTAAAAATAAATCTTAATTAAGGTATATTTTCTTTTGAACAATATTATTTTTGATATTGTAAAGGTTCCAATGAAACATTAATTGCTAATCAAGTCAAAATAAAATTTTCATTAGGTGAAAATGATTATTTGGATTAAGAAGTTCTTTAGTGAACTTGGTATAGTTTCTTGTATTGTTCAGATAGTAATATAATATATAACATTGGAGTTATTAGGCCTGTAAAAGTAGTTAAGGTGTTATCAAAGATCTAAGTATGTATTTAGTCATTTCTCTTAATTATAATCATAATTGAGAAGAAAGTTGTAAGATTTAAGTAAGTACTCACTATGGAGGATCTTGTAGAATTCTCTTACTAAATCACTGTCCTAGTAGTATCATTATGGTCTTATGGTGATATGTTATAAATATATAAATGATTAGCATAGTATAAGTGGAAGATTATTAATTTATGCCTTACTCCTAGTTAGTTAGTTGTATTTTAATTACATAATTCTTTAAATGCATTCTTTAGCTTATACAAATTTTGACATATATGATAAATTCCATAAGGTACATATACATTACAAATGAAATTATGATGAAATCATAATTATGAGATTCATATTGCATTGATGTATTATCTTTAAAGAATTTTAAAGTATGGAGACACTTCAACAAACTTATAAATGTTTGTTAGAGAATAAATTCACTAAATTGATCACGTATTAGAATTCTATTTGCAATATTACTTGTATGTATATGAAAATTCTCATTGTGATGATTGTATGAGTAATCATTTGACTTAAGATCACCCAAAGTATCTCGTATAAGGATTATTATGTTTTAAAATTAATTATAACCAAGGATAGCTTAGTCAATAGTTATTAGATATAATATGAACCATATGGAGATAGTTGAGTAATCAATATAGGATTCATCACCCTAAAATGATTAGGGAGAGTATTCTGTTGTTCTCCATTAGTATTGATTTGTGAAATCCTTGGCTAAAGGGGAATAAGCCTTTCATAATAGGTTTTAAATGCCACCAATAGAATATGTTAATAATTGTGGAGAGCTAATATGATTACACTTAAATAAATTAGACATTAATTTTACATTATATGTCTAATTAAAACAATGTATGAAGAAATGATTGAATTATATAGAAAATTATATACAAAAAGGTTGGTCAAAAATACTTTCATGTTCTTAAATATTTAGTTGGTCGTGATATGCTGCTAGGCATTAATTTTGACCTATAGATATAAATTATTTAATTAGAGAATTAATGATGAATTAAAGAAGTTTCTTATTTAACCATGAACATAATTTAGGGTTATAATTTATGTCTATTTTCAACATATTTAAAAATCTAATGAGTCACACATAAAGAAGAGATAAAGAGTGAAAATGTATTTTAATCAAGTTGGATTTGATTGTAAAGTTTGAGAAATTTTATGATTAAATATAAGATATTTAATAAATAAGAACCAATAAGAGTTTGATACTAGATCTTATTTAGATCCAATTGATATCTAATTATTATTAATTACAATTCTAATTAAAGTTTATCAAAGTTAGAATTTTATTTTAATTAAATTACTAAAAGTTTCAAAGTTGATTATAAATAGGCTTATGCTCTAAGAGAGGTAGCACTTCTTGTCTAACCCTCTCTATATGAGTTGTAGAGTTCTTTTAACACATTACATGGATAACATTAGAGTTTGGATATAAGTGTAGCTACAATGGTCAAAATGAACCAATTTTAGGAACAGTTAGAGGGAAATAACAAAAAAGGGATCAAACTTCACATTATGGTACAAATCATGATTCATGCTTTATTATCTTATGCATTAATCATGTTATATGACTTAAAATGATCTTAGCTTTGGAAATTAAATAAAAAGGTTTTATTCTTATTCTACTACACACAAAATTGAATCTTGCCTTAATTTCTTAACATCTCATTCCCATATAAAATGGGAAAAAAATGATGAAATGGTTGAGAAATTCAATCTACTCCAAAACATTTATTCTTACCTATAGATTTTATGACTACATATCACATGAAAGTGCCAGATTTGTCCTCATCCAATCCAACCAATTCCGTATTTAGATTTATGTAGTGATGATATGCAAAACATAAATGCATTTGATGTATTTACTTAAAACTATTGATGGAAGTGAAACCATATATATGAAGCATAATAATTCATATATGACATTGATAGGTGTAAATTGCATCATATTTTAGGGCATAGTTTGATATGATTTTAGCTGTTAATTCAATCATCTATTATGATTTTAGGTTAGAATTGTATTAGCTTGTTAATTATTCATGCTTTAAGTATTTTATAGGTCAATACAAGTCTTTGAGCTTAAATATTATGTTTTTTAGGTACCTTGATGTGTTTGCTAGTGTTTCAGGGTTAACATCAAAGAATAAAGAAGTTTCAGAGACATTCAGGATGAAACAATAGCCCACAATTATGGCATGTCAGGCCATGATCCTAATAAAAGCACCAGAGTTGGCAAC
>JANITW010000236.1:55244926-55256687 GCA_027564335.1 Erythroxylum williamsii | reverse complement strand
ACATTCAGGATGAAACAATAGCCCACAATTATGGCATGTCAGGCCATGATCCTAATAAAAGCACCAGAGTTGGCAACGATCGCAACCTAAATGCCACGATTATGACAAAAGCGCAAGGATTTGCCCACGATCATGACCTACATGCCACGATCATGAAAGAAGGCTTGGATGTGGCCCACGATCATAGCTTGTATGGAATAGATTTTTAAACACTAAAAAACATCAAGTTTCAAGGGATTTTTTGACCTAAAAAACCCTAAAACTATTCAAAACACAAAAGGATATTTAAAGAACAAGAAAAGAGATAGAGAGGAGTTTTTGTAGCAGCTACCTTGAGAAACCCTAGAGAGAAATTATCAAAAGATAGAGGAAGAGAGATGACGAGAAGAAGCTGACTCGACATCCTTCCCGGATCTGGAGATTTCCCGACATCACTACCTCGCATCATCCATTTAGATTGTATTTCCTATTTAATTTTAGTTTTATTATTGTATAGAATTAGATTGAATAGTTGATGATAGGGTCTAGAATGTTGAGGATATTCTAAACTCACCATCTGAATTTTACTCTTGAATTAATGAAATCTGATTGTTTATGTGTTTATTGGACTTGTTGCGGTTTAATTATGCGATTGCATAATTTTATAATAAATTGAGAGGGTGAATCGAATGAAAAAGATTACACTAGACTAACAAGAGTTGAGTGATTTGATAGAATAAGAATTGAATCAGATTAAGAAATTGTGCGAAAAGATATCTTGCATAGGTTTTTGATAAGTTATTAAAAAACTTCAAAACTAATTAGGGTTTTGGATAGGTTGCGAATTAATAAATTGCAACTTCCATAATCTGATTAGGGTTTATGATTTAGGGTTAATGGTTATAACTCGAGAGAGACTAATTAACCGTAGGATAGTCTAGAACCAACAATCTGATAATTCATAATCAGTCAGGTTATCATTAAGGATAGGTAAAATTCTCTTTCTCTCAATTGGTAATTTCTTTGTTTGATTCTTAGGTGTGTTGTAATTGTTTAGTAATTAGTATTTCGCATTTGATTCTTAGTTTAATTGATTGAATTAAATTCTTATTTTTAGTTTTATTGCATTTTAGATTTTTGTTATTGTTTCTAGCTTTAGATTTTAGGATTAAATTAACTCTCTCCTTGTAGGATCAACACCTTTGGTACTACTCTAATGAACCATGCGCTTATAGATTATTGGAGGTTATTAATTAAAACTTACACATAACCAAACAACCTGATCAAGTTTTTGGCGTCGTTTTCAAGGAAGTGATTAGTTTAATTCTTTAATTTAAGGTGTTTTATTTATTTTTTATTTCCTACTCTTTCTTTCTATTTCTATTTTTGAATTCGTACTCTTACATGAACACAAGAGTGACGAGAAGTTCAAGTCGTGAAACTAAAACCTTTGAGTTAGATATCACTCGATTAGAACGATCAATTAGGAAAGCTTAGTGTGAAAAACAAGAAGAAATAACAAAAGCAATAATGGTCAAGGAATTTCAACAAGATTTGGATCATGGAGTGAACCAAAGTCATCAACAAAGAACCCTTATGGATTTCATGAGACTAGGGATCAATGAGGCTAACCAAGGAGTAGCTAGGCCACTCGTACAAGCAATCTCTTTTGAAATTAAGCCAGTCTTCCTAAGCATGGGTCAATAGAATATACAATTATTTAGACTAACAAGTGAAGATCCTAATGTACATATAGTCAATTTCCTTAAAATCTATGATACCTTTCGGTACCATCAGGTGTTAGAGGACGTGGTAAGAATTAGGCTTTTCCTTTTTACCTTAAAAGATAGAGCAAAGGCCTAATACAACTCTCTTAACCCAGCCAATGTCACCACCTGGGATCAACTAGTTCATGCTTTTTTAGACAAGATTTTCCCCTTACTAATGCCACGAAGATTATCAAGGAGATTACCAACTTCCAACAAAGTGACGTAGAATCGATCTATGAAGTGTGGGAACGATACAAAGACATGTAACAAAAATTCCCATACCATAACTTATTTAAGGAGTTTATGTTGCAAACATTCTATAACGGAGTAACCCCATATATGAGGCACAAGTGATGCAGCTTTAAGAGGATCATTAGATGGTAGATAAAGCAGAAGAGCTGATAAAGGAGATAGTGAGTAATAGCTACCTACAGATGAACGAGTGGAGTAGGTAACCCACTACTTTTTGAGAAAAAAAGGAATTGTAGTTGTTGATTAAATGACGAAGATGTAGGAAAAAATTGGCAACTTAACTTGATAACTCAACAACATGAAGACTTCATCCTCAGCTCTGATAAAAGTTGTGTAACTAAAGTGTGAACTCTATAGACGGATGGACCATAATACAGTGGACTACTTTTTGATGTTACAAGATTGTTTAGACCTTAAAGACAACTAGGTTTCCAAGAAGATAAATCGAGCTCAATGGAACCCAAGTTAGATAAACTTTTATACAAGCTTGAAACCTTAGACGATGTACAAAAAAGTCTGGAAGATAGATTTGAACAAGTAACAAAGAAACATGCCTCTTAAATCCACAATCTAGAGGTCTACATAAACCAATTGTCAAACGCTTTCTCTACATGAAATATGGGAATTCTTCCTAACACTTCGGGAAGAAAACTGAGGGAGCAATTAAAGGCTATTACACTTTGAAGTACGAAGGAACTTGAATGACCCACAAAGACAATAGAGGAGCCCTTGCCTCCTGTTAAGAAAGATCAAGAAAAGGAGAAAGTAGTGAATAAGAGAGAATACCCTACTTATGTAGCTCCTCTACCATATCTACCCCAAGATTCCTTTTCCTCAATGATTACAAAAGAAGAAGATGGATATGCAATTTGCAAAATTCATTGAGATATTAAAGACATTACAAATAAATCTCTCATTTGTAAAGGCCTTGGAACACATGCCTAAACATGTAAAAATTTTAAAGGACATATTATCAAAGAAGCGTAGTTGGGAAGATAATCATACAGTAGCTCTAACTGACACCTATAGTTCTAGAATCACCAGTCATATGCCATCCAAATTGAAGGGTCTAGGGAGTTTCATAATATCCTGTGTGGTTGGTGAATTTGAATTCATAAAGTGCTTGTACAACCTAGGAGCAAGCATTAATCTTATGCCTTTATCAATATCCAAGAAGTTTGGGTTGGATAAGGTCAAGCCAACATCAATGTTAATTCAGTTGGTTGACCAAAAGACTGTTTGGAATAGTGGAAGACGTTTTGATGCAAATGGACATGTTTATTATTCCTGTAGATTTTCTGGGTCTCAATTTTGAAGAAGATAAGAATTGTCCACCGATCCTTAATCAACCATTTATGAATACAGGGAAATCCATAATTGACATTCATAAAAGGAAATTAACAGATCGAATAGGCAAAGATCAAATCAAATTCAATATGAATAAGGATTTAAAGAACCCAACAACAAACAGTGTGTGCATAAAGGTTGAAATTAAGGATCAAAATTTGTAAGGACAATTTGAAAGTTGCATCGCAAAAGTACAGTTAATGGCAACAAAGGCAAATAATGGATAAGAGAAACTTGAGTCTAAAGGAGATGGTGAGATGAGGAGTCATATGTTCAAACGCATAAAGATAAATTAGTCCGAACTGAATCACCCATATAACCATCCACTGAAAAACCACCCACATTAGAGCTTAAACCTTTACCTACACGTCTGATATATACCTTTCTAGGTGAAAGTCAAACGTTACCGACAATCATCTCAAATCAATTGAATGAGAAACAAGAAAGTAAGGTCGTAGTAATTGTGAGAAATTGAATGATAACGATCAGATGGCAAATTTTTGATATTCGAGGTATAAGCTTAAATGTTTGTATGCATCGAATAAACCTCGAGGAAGGATGTAGAATGGTGAGGGAGTGTCAATGAAGTTTGAACCCTAACATAAACGAGGTGGTCAAGAAGGAAATAATCAAATTTTGAAATGTAGGGATAAGTTATCCTATCTTAGATAGTAAATAGGTCAGTCCAATACAATGTGTACCTAAAAAGGGTGGGATAATGGTAATAGAAAGTGAGAGTGGAGAAGTAATTTCAACAAGAACAGTCACAGGATGGAGAGTGTGCATAGATTATTGTAAACTCAACTCAGTGACTAAGAAACATCATTTTCCTCTCCCATTCATCGATTGAAAGGGTGTTGGTCATTCATTTTATTGCTTCTTAGAAGGATATCTAGGATACAATCAAATCTTCATCTACCCTGATGATCAAGAAAAGACTACATTCACTGCCTTAATGATATCTTCGCATATAAACGGATACCTTTCGGACTATACAATTCCTCGACTACATTTCAAAAATGTATGATGCCTATCTTTGTTGACATGATCAAAGATATAATGGAGGTATTCATAGATAAACTTTCAATTTTTAGATATTTGTTTGAAATATGGTTACCTAATTTAGAAAAAATTCCTAAAAAATGTGAAGAGTCACACTTAGTACTGAATTTGGAGAAAACCCATTTTATGGTGTAAGAGGGGATAGTGCTAGGGCATAAAATCTCACACCAAAGATTTGACGTCGACAGAGCAAAATCAGGAGTTATAGATAAACTTCCACCACTAAGCAATGTAAAAGGTGTGCGAGGATTCTTAGGTTATTCAGGATTTTATTATCGATTTATCAAAGACTTCTTGTAAATTGCAAGAACTTTGACAAACTTGTTAGTTAAGGATGTGCCTTTTTGTTTGGTGAAAAGTGTATATCTATCTTCAACAAACTAAAGGACGCATTAATATCAACACCAATTTTATCACCACTGGACTGGAGACTTTCATTTGAGGTTATGTGCAATGCAAGTGACCAAGTTATAGGTTGTCTATTGGGGCAAAGGAAAGAGAAAAGGTTGCATACGATCTACTATGCTAGTAAGACCCTTGCAGGATCTTAGCTTAATTACACCACCACAGAGAAGGAATTACTTGCAATAGCGTATACATGTGATAAATTTTGAAAATACCTTTTGGGATCAAAGGTAATCGTATTCACCGATCGCATGACATTAAAATATCTTTTCAACAAAAAGGATGCAAAATCAAGGCTCATTCGATGGGTGTTACTTATAGAAGTGAGAGATAAAAAGAGAGAAAAAACCACTTATCTAGACTAGAAGGAAGGGAATGCAAGCCAAGTGAAGATGTTAATGAAGATTTTCTCAATGAAACCCTGATGCTACTCAAAAGTTTGGCTATACCATAGTTTGTCGATATCACGAATTATATTGCCAGAAGTAAATTTCCTTTTGATTTATTTTTCCAACAAAGAAAGAGATTCCTACATGATTATAACCGATATTTATGGGATGAGCCAATTTTATATAAAGCATGCACTAATAGGTTAATGCGACGATGTGTTCTGGAGGAGGAAATGTTGGACATCTCGAAGCAATGTTATGAAGGTCATATGTTGGACATTATAGAGCTAACAAAATGACAACTTAGATACTCAAGAGTGGATTTTATTGGCCATAATTGTTTAAGGATGCTCAAACTTTTGTGACACAATGCGATCAATGCCAGAGAATAGGTAACATTTCCAAAAGAGATGAAATGCCTTTATCCAACATTTTAGAAGTGGAAGCCTTCATTGTATGCGACTTTATGGCTCCTTTCCCATCTTCAATGGGAAACATGTACATTCTAATAGGGTGGATTATGTTTCCCGTTGAGCTGAAGCAGTGGCATCTCTAATCAATGATGGAAAGGCGGTGTAAAAGTTCATTAAGCAGTTATTCAATCGGTTTGGAGTGCCACATACGATAATAAGTAATGGAGGTACATATTTCTACAATAGATCTTTTGATACCCTCTTAAAAAGATAAGGAATGCAACACCATATTGCTAAACCTTACCATCCATAGACTAGTGGCCAAGTAGAAGTTGTCAACTAGGAGCTGAAACAAATTTTGGAAAAGACATTGAACAACTCTAAGAAGGATTGTGCAATAAAGCTAGACAATGCCTTATGGGCTTATAGGACTGCTTTCAAAACACCAATCGGAACAACTCCTTATAGGCTTGTATATGGAAAAGCTTGTCATTTTATGGTCGAGCTAGAACATCGGACGTACTGAATAATAAAAGAATTATATTTTGATTAGAAGTAAGCAGGAAAAAAGTGAATTTTGCAACTATACAAAATTAAAGAGTTTCGTAATAATGCGTACAAAAACACCAAACTTTAAAAGGAAAAGGTAAAGAAATTACACAATTATCATTTTAAATAAAAGGAATTTAAAGTAGAAGATACAATTCTGCTATATAATTCAAGGTTGAGGTTGTTTCTAGGGAAGTTAAAATCTCGATAGATTGGACCTTTTATGGTCATTCATGTTTTCGATCATGGAGCCCTTAAACTAGAAAATGATAACAAGGAAACTTTTAAGGTTAACGGGCATTGTTGCAAGCTATATCTTAGAGGAGTGACTCCCAAGGGCAAAGAAGTGATTTCCTTTTGTTCGAACAATTAAGACGCCTCTATGGATGTAAGGTCAATCTAATAACCATAAATTAGCACGTTTAGTAGTTCGATTGAAATTAATAAGTTTAATTAGACTTGTTTTGAACTTTTAATAAAACTTTAGTAATTTGAATTGGTCTGGGATCACTAATTCTCTCACTCTTTTTAAGTAATTCCAAGATAAGACAATAATCTCAGGGTGTCCA
Source organism: Erythroxylum williamsii (assembly GCA_027564335.1). NCBI lineage: Eukaryota > Viridiplantae > Streptophyta > Magnoliopsida > Malpighiales > Erythroxylaceae > Erythroxylum > Erythroxylum williamsii. The sequence goes on along the minus strand of JANITW010000236.1, from coordinate 55,249,953 downwards.
ATTGCCACCTCTGATACCATCCCTGCCTCCATCACCGTGAGGCTTTGTTTCTAACCCTTTTCTTTTAAAGTTAGTATTTTTTTTTTACTTTATTTTATGTTTCTCCCTACCGTGTGTGCTTGTTTGTCTCCTTCTCATATTGAGGACAATGTGTTGTTCAAGTGTGGGGAGAGTTATGTGTTTTACTTTGAGTGTGAACTTTTCATATTGTATGATAGTTTGTTTAAGTTACATATTATGAATTGAGTGAATGTGTCGATGGTTTAGATGGATTGAAATCGATTTAATTTTAAATATAATCTATTTGGTTATGAAGAGTCATTAGCTCAAGAAAGTTAGTAATCTAGGTTATTTGGCTAAATATGCAAGCTAATTAGGATTTAGTAATAATTTATCACCCTATAAGTTGTCATCATTCATAATTTTAGCTCTTTCGACTAAACTAGTTTTACTAGTATTTTTCATGAAAACGAGTAGTTAAAGCAACAAGGTAGGCAATAAAAAATGTGTTTGTTAATTTTAAACAAATAATTATTTTGTTGGCCTTCGGGTTCTGAATTAGGCTAGTAGTTGTTGGATCGGAAAAAGAAAGCATGTCATATTTGGAGAAATGGTAGATTTCAAAACTTTTTAGAAATCTAAATTACAATGGAAGAAATATATCCAAATCATCATACCAATCCATACATGATATGGTATAAAGATAATAATAAACATAAACAAAATAGAGATTATTACCGACTCCTTCTCTACAGGTTTAACTCCTCACTATGCTCTCCACTCCTTACTATATCCTAGCTTATGAGTCCTTTCCCTTGTCAAACTATCCTCTCCTTATTATTGTATCCTCAACTAATTTGATCTGCCATTTGTTCTTCTTGGACAACTTGGTTAACAAGATCCTTTGGTGGGAAAGGAGAAGAAATGTTTAGAGGAGATTTTTCGTAGAAGAAAGAAGGAAACAATGAGACTTTTCTTATGTAAATTTTGGCACTCTCATGCAAGATTGGCTAGAGAGTGATAAAAAATGCAAGAACCCTTTCTTAGACCCTCACAATTTTGGTTAACCTCAAAGGAAAGAAGAGCTTTGCATTAAATGCATCACTTCTTTCTTTAATCAATTATAAAGAAGCCAATAAATGAGACTCTTATCATTTGTCTTTAAGATGGCTATATGAAAAGAATATTAACCTAAATAAGACCTATCAATTTCAGTTTTTGATGATGAAAGAAGGAAGATGGTCCATCCAATGTACCTCTTTCTTCTTTAATCCAATGAAGTCTAATAGGTTATATGCTATCATTAAAAGATAACCATTAAACCATTTAATAGTAAGATCATTACTCCATTTAATGATGATAAGGCATGATAAATACCATCTTTATTTAACAATTCAATGCTAAATGTGCAGCTGTACATTCAGCCATTAAAATTCGAAAAATACACTTCATTTCTTCAAGAATTTTGTTTTAATATAATTAATTAAATTAAACCAAAGTATAGCCCATTTCTAAATGTTCATTTGGGCTTCTAATTAACCATTAATTAGTCCAAGCCCAACATTCAATCATGGGCTTTAAAACCTTCATTTTTATTTCTTACTTAGCTTGATAACCTTCCTTAAAGCCAAGTGGAGAATCTTATTGGACTTAGATAATTCAAGCTCCAACAAGCCAAGAATTAATTTAATCTCATTATAATTAATTCTAACTTATTAACTAAAAATCATTCCACTAAAGACAATTAATTGAACTCTTGAATTATTAAATATTATGAAAACACATATTTCAAATAAGATGTCCAATTGCAAATCCTATTATAAACCTTAGTATTGCCATCCACATAACAAAAGATAAAATTACCGTTTTGCCCTTATGTTATTTTTTCCTTCTAGATCTCCCATTTTATTCTATATGGTGATTAATACATAAGATCTCATCTTGGTGTTAAGACTTGATGGGTAGCTGGTCCGTCAAACTACTGGTGCCAGTTTAATCACCAATCTCTATAAAACGTCTAGAAGTGATGATATCACTATAAACTCTTTATTTGAGTAAATGTTTCCTGATGCATGTTTGAATTCATAATTCCAACATGCGGACACTACATTAATACTATATAAAAAATTCATTTTGATCATATCAAGAATTATAATGAAACACATATGAGTTCATCACTCATCAAGATTATGGTCCATAATAAGCAAATACTAAAATGTATGTTTTAAGACTAAAGTAACGACCTACTTTATTCTTTAAAACACACGTGATTCTAGATTCATTTAATAATGCCATTATTGATAGTCAACTACTATCATGATATGAAACTAATCTTTTACTCGAAGTAAACTCCTTTACTTACATGGAGATAAATTGCAACACTATAGTCTAAATCATAATCAAGTGACCAACTCAATTATTCATCTATGAAACAATTAATGTAGATTCTAATAATATACATGTCTCCTATACATCTCCATATATATGTATATTATTTACAAAAGAATCTTGGTAACTTATGACTAATTATATAATGCTCATACATATAAAAACAAACTTTTTTGTTTCATTAATAATAAATATTGTCATTAAAAAAACTGTAACTAGAAGAAAATTAAGTTACATGTAAATACATTTGCTTTCCAGGGCACTGTATTTACATAACTCTAACAATCTCCCACTTGCCCTAAAGCAAGTATGACATATCCCTCATTTCCATCCCTTCTAGGTGACCATCAAAGCTTGTTTGAGACAATGTCTTTATGAATGGATCAGCAAGGTTTTGCTCTGTGGGAATCTTTACCATATTCACCTCTCTACGTTGTATTGCCTCCCTTATGAGATGATACTTTAGCTCAATATGTTTGGTAGCTTTATGATTTCGAGGTTCTTTAGAATTAGCCACTGCCCCACTATTATCATAATAAAGTGTAATGGCCTTTTTTACCTCAGGAACCACCTCCAAATTATTTAAGAACTTATGGAGCTAGACTGCTTCTTTTACTGCTTCACAAGTAGCAACATACTCAGCCTCTATAGTTGAATCGGCAACATAAGATTGCTTGATACTCCTCTAGACTATGGCTTCACCTCCTAAAACAAATATAGAACCAGAAGTTGATTTACTTGAATCAACATCTGATTGGAAATCAGAATCCATATATCCCATCGGAATAAGATTACTTCCAAAGTAAACAAGCATTAAGTTCTTTGTCCTACGAAGATATTTCAGTATACACTTAACCACAGTCTAATGCTCCATTCCTAGATTGGATTGAAATCTACTTACCAGTCCCACTACTTAACAGATATACGGTATAGTGCAAAGCATTACATACATTAAACATCCAATTGTTGAAGCATATGGAATGTTATGCATGTGTCCATCCTCCCCTTGGGTTTTAGGTGCTTGTTCCTTTGAAAGTTTGATTCGATGTCTAGTAGGTGTGAAACCTCTCTTGGAATCTTGCATGGCAAACTTATTGAGCATGTTCTCAATATAGGTTAATTGAGTCAAGGCTATTTATTTGTTCTTACAATCCCTTATAAGTTTGATCCCTAGAACATAGTTAGCCTCTCCCAAATCCTTCATTGAAAACTGTTCATTTAGTCATCCCTTAATTGTAGATAACAGTCCCATATCATTCCCAATAAGTATAATGTCACCAATATACAGGATTAAAAAATAATCTTTCCATCTTATATCCTTTTATATACCAAGGCTCATCTAGGTTTTGTATGAACTCATAGTTTTTGATAGACTTATCAAACCTAATGTTCCAAGACCTAAATGCTTGCTTAAGTCCATAAATGGACCTTTGCAACTTGCATACCTTGCTCATTACTTAACTCAATGAATCCTTATGATTGGGCAATATAAATGGTCTCCTCAAGATCCCCATTAAGAAATGTGATCCTAACATCCATTTGTCATATTTCATAATCAAAATAGGCTGCTATGGCCAAAAAAATCCTCATGTACTTAAGCATGGCAATTGGAGAAAAAGTCTCCTTATAGTCTATACCCTTTTTTTGAGTATAGCCCTTAGCTACCAATCTAGCTTTAAAGGTCTCTATCTTTCTATCTGATCCTCTTTTCCTTTTGTAGATCCATTTACACCCTATAGCTTTTACATCTAGTGGTAGATCTACAAGGATTCAAACTTCATTGGCATACATGGAATCTATTTTCGATTCCATAACCTTGAGCCATTTTTCTGCATCAACATCATTAATAACCTATACATACATAATGGGATCCGTTTCTTCTTGGTTGGAGATAGCAATAAAGCCTTCTCCTAGACCTAGATACCTATCTGGCTGTCTCACAACCCTCCCACTACATCTAGGCATTACTTGATGTTCAAGTTTCACTTCTGATTCAACTCTTGAATCTATTTCGACATCTTGTCCTACTATATCCATATCAACTCTTCAATTGGATGAAATAGCTAACTCCTTTAGTACTACTTCACTTCTTCCTTTGTGATTTCTCTCAAACTCTTCCTCTAGGAAGGTCTCATTTTTCGACACAAATACCTTCCTATCCTGAGGAATGTAAAAATAGTACCCTCGAGTTCCCGTAGGCTATCCTAAAAACAAACATACTTCTGACTTGGGTTCCCCCTTTGTAGATTCAGGCCTTAGAACATAAGCTGGGCAGCCCCAAGTCCTCAAGTTTCATAGTGAAGGCACTTGACCAGTCCATAACTATTGGGCGCCGTTTCTGGAACCCAACTCTTGCCTTGAAACCATATGACGTGAACGTACTCCAAAAGTCTGCTTAACCATCATCGATTTTTTTTCCTCTTGCTGTAATACCACACATGTTGGATCTATTTTTGGAACCCAACATCCAGAAACCATTGATAAAATGTGAGCAAAATAACCTGTAGGGTTATTCTATAGAATCTTTTTAGCCATTATCGGTTCATCATCATTCTCATAACATCTCAAGCCACAATGGCGAGCCCACACAACGAAATGACAATAGCCACAATTGATTTTCTTCAAAACAATTATAGCTC
>JANITW010000236.1:55177578-55200347 GCA_027564335.1 Erythroxylum williamsii | reverse complement strand
TTGAGAAACTTTATGATTAAATATGAGATATTTAATAAATAAGGATCAATATAAGTTATTGAATCTTATTTGGACTTAATTGGTATTTAGTTATAATTATTTGTATTTCTAATTAAATTTTAATTAAAATTATAGTTTAATTTTAATTAAATTACTAGAATGTCTAAATTTTATTATAAATAGCCTTAAGCTCTAATGAAACTAGAACTTCTTGTTTAACCAATTTTATAAAAATTAGAGAGTTCTCTCAACATATTATATGGATACTATTAAAAATTAGACACTTGTGCAATTATAATAGTTGAGACCAATCGTTATTTTTAAAATTGGCTCGAAGAATACGATAAGAATATGATCAAACTTTATGATAAAGTACGAATTAAGATTCATACTTTAATATGATTAAATTGTTAATCATTTTACAGAATTAAAGTGATCTCAATTTTTGAGAAATCAAAATATGAAAAGGTTTCGTAAATACTCTGTTGCGGTCGGGATCACCTGATTTTTCAACAATCTTTTTTTATCATAAGTATTTTATTATGTTATTAAAAATATATTGATTTTTGTATTCTAATTTTCAGTGACTTTAAGTTAATTAATATATTTTTAAAAAAAATAATTAACTGATATAGAATTCTTCATCAACACTACAAATAATTGTATAATATTTTATTTTTTTTGAAAGAGATATAAAAAATAAAAAGAGTTTTTTTTGTAATAATTACAGCAGTGGTCGGTTCCAGAAAGTTCTTTAAATGGAGGTAAACTGTTATTTTTAATAGGAATAAAATTTTTATGGGAGAAAATTTTTATTTTTTAAAAATGCCATTGCCCCCACTTGACCTCAACGTGATCCGCCCATATCTGAGATTGTTCATCTTGCAGGCGTCGTCAAAATATTTTTAAAAGGAGGTTTAGATGATTATCATTGCTCTGCTAGGTTCAAGTCCAATGAGAAATGAGGGTTTTGGAAGTATTGGCATCGTCGAAAACTAGGTACTAGTACTACTTTAGTGGTCCCATGATTCTCGTCGAACCTGTCCCATGCAAAGTTTCGGTCGCAGTCAAAAGCATAGAGCATGCTGGAAAAGTAGTAAAGAGAGTGATGTTATTTTCAAACTGTAGGCCTAGCCAGATGTTGATGTAGCATAGAAGTTTGGGAATAGCAGTTGGGATTCATTAATATCGGATTGGAAGAGTCCCATGTCAATTCTCTTTTCATATTCGACATCACCAAAGCAAATGAACCCCGGGGTTTATTGTAGTGTCAGCTCATCCTTTTTATCCAGTGCCGTGCTCCCAAGCCCACAGCTTTTGTCGATTTGTTATGTCAAACGGAAACTATGCACATGATAAAGCTAATCCCACAATTATCTGTTTCTTTTTTTTTATGCATGAAAATTGGGTTTTCGACGCCAAAGCAGCTAACTAATTAAGTTTTGTGAACGGTCAATCATCTACATGCTAAAAAGGTTTAGGGTAAGCGTAAAAAAGTTTTTAAGGATTTGGGAATTGGATGCAAGAAAAAGTGAAAGCACCTAGGCAAAACGTGTCAAACAATGAGACATCAAGTACGAGGACTGACTGCAAGTGAAGTTGAGAAAGAAAGAGAGTTCGTGAATGTGTTATGTAATAGCTGTGATCTGGGCCACATGGTATTCCTAGGCTTCTATTCTCATATATGACAAGGCAATGGGCCTAATGTTCTCAACTTGCGGACCCACAATCCAGGAAAGAGGGATCTGAGTCAGCACCGACAAGTGCGGAGCACTTGGGTGGGATCATCTTAAAGCTTTATTTTAAACTAAGATGAGTTGTTTTGGGAACGTAATGTACTGCGGACCTCCCTTTGGAAAAGATTGTAGGAGGAGGAGAAGAAGAGAGTTGAGAAAGAGAAAGATGAGATGCTATCGCGGGGTTCATGAAAGCGACTACACCTTATCATCGCCTCTTTTTCTTATTTATAACCGCTCTACGTCTCTCTTTTTTTTTTTTTTCCCCCTTATGAGTTATGAGAAAATGTAATATATATAATATTTAAAAACAGAAATGTATTAAAGACAATTTTAGAACGGGGGACCACACTGAAAGCTTGTGTGAATCTCACGTCTTGTTAAATAGCGGAGGACACGACAAAGCTACAGCTGTTTCAAAGAAGTGGACCCCTCAACCCTCCCTCCTAAACATAGCCGCTGTCCGTTGGTTTCTTATGACTTTCTTGTTACTCTGCAAGGGACTCACTCCTCAGCTTCTTCCGGCTCCTTTTTCTTTTAAGAAAACAATAGAATAGAGACAAGACCTGTATAATATTATATATTATAGATCCCAATCCCCAAAGTTCAAGTTCTCGTACAAATTGGAAATGAAAATGATCACGTTTAATGCATGCTGTACCTGTTTTTTACAATTCACAAAGATAAATAATAATTTGAAGTTCATAGAAATTAAATTAGATAAATGATGGAAAATAAACAAAAATATGAGAGAAGACTAGAAGAAGATCGAATGCAAAATAACGATTACATTAAGAAAAAAGTGTTTTAAATATAAATTTTATATAAAAATATTTTAGAATTAAAAATATTTTCCCTTTTTATTCTTATTTATTCATCTTCCTTTTTCATGCGATCAAGGAAGACAAAAAAAATCTTTTTCAAAAAACATGTTTTTAAAATAAATATAATGATTAAAAATTAAAAGTAAAAATGATGTTTTGGAAAAATAGATATAAAATTGTATCTATTTTTTATTTATAAATTTTTTTAAAAATCATATTTAGAGGATTGCCAACAATTAACATCAAATTAGAATTTCGGTTTCTAATTTTAAAATAAAAATATTTGATACAAAATTTACATTATATTTATTTTAAATTTATCATCTTTTTTTCACGACTCTGTCTCTACGTCGACTAAATTTAGAAACTAAAAAATTGAGGGTCTAATTTTTCAAAATGGAAAATGTTATCTGAGCATTAAATTTTTATTTTTCCATTTTTCTTGAGATATGTTCAGTTCATACAATGCCCCTTTTCAGAACTAACAAACCCTTTTGGTGGTATAAAAATGGATGAAATTTATAATTTTTATAAAGGAATAATAAATTCTAAATTGTCTAACCTTATAAGTTTTTTAAATTTTTAGTTAAATGATTAACATTTTATATCTTTAATAACTAACTTTAAAATATTTGTTTTGTTAAACTTATAAAAATGTTTTAATTTAGTATCTAAGTTTTTAAAATTTTCAATTAAACGAGCAATATTTTATATTCTTAACGGCTCATTTTAAAATATTAGTTAATATTTTGCTGATTTGAGGAATGATTTTTTTTGTCCACAATAGATAGTCATTTTCGTGAAATATTAAAACAATCGACCTCTAACTTATTTTTCAAGTAGGTTTGGATATTTTAGTAATTAAATTTTCTCATATATATTTATATATCATGGACAAAAAAATTATGTTAGCTAAATCAGAGAATACTAAATAAAATTAATGTTTTGAACTGAGTTGTTAATGCTATAAAAATTTGGTCAACTAATTAAAATTTATAAAAGTTTAAACACTAAATTAAAAAAAAATAAAAATTTAGGAACTTTAGAATATTTGATCGGTATTCACAAATCTAAGATAATATAAAACCTGATGGAATTATTTAATCGATGTTGGGATAACATTATTAATTATAAGATATAGGCTCTTTTGTGGACTAAGGCAAAATTCAACAGTTATTTACATTTTTTAAAAAAGGACATCATAATTAAAAAGGTTAAACTAAATTAAAGCGAGAGATGGAAGATTAGTTTGGATCCATCCAAATCTATATTTTCAATTCACGTTTGTTTGGTACTACGTGAAACGTAAATATCAGTTCCTGCTTCCTACGCCTATCAAAATTTGGACTTGAGTAATGGACAAGTACCTTGAACAAATATCCACTAATCCTTTTACACCTTCTCCACATTTGATGTTGTTTTCTCTTTAGTGTCATTTTATATGCTTAAGTTTAAACAGTTATAGGATTATGAACGTAAGTTTCCTTATAAATGTTGTTAATTTGGAGGCGGATCCTTTTCAATTTACATAAGGGAGAAAAGGAAATAATTTTCGCAAATGATAGTTGTAATAATTCTTCAGTCATTACTCTAAACGAAAATTAAAATGGTGCACAGGTGACAAATTTATACAATAAAACGGATGCAAAGTAAATTTTTACAACATGGAGTCTACTATGTTGGACAATTTTATCATTTCTCATCAAGTTGGACAACTATTAATTATATATTTTTTATTTTTTTAATAATTTATCGATTAAGTTACGTAATTTAATCCGGATAAAAATAATAAAATGACTCAATAAATGATTTAAATCAATGGGTTGAAGTCTAGATGAAAAATGAATCTCAATAGTCGGATCCATATTAGGCTTGTCAGACCCATATCGATCTTGTGATAGGAAAGTCTGATATGGATCCTATATATAAAGATTAAGGTCTTCTGCAGTTGAACATATAATCAATCGTAAGTATAAGAATTCTCTGACCCGTTAAAAGAGCTTACGATTTGATAAAATTGTAGAAAGACCTTACCAGTGTCTCGAAGAGCAGTTCCCGTGAAGGGAGCGGTAGATTTACACTCGTTTCGGCTTCGAAAAGCTCGTTTGAAATTTAGAAGATCGAAATAAGGTATTTCCACATTTCTTCGTTTCTTGTTCTTTTATGTTCGATCTGGGATGTGTAACAAAGGTATCGTTACGTATTACACGTAGTATTAAAACGGTGACATGATCGGGTGGTTAAAAACGAAAATTTTTCGATTTTCTTTTCATAAGGTTTTTGGATGTTAAACTTCTGTTTCTCTTTTTTTTTTTTGCTTTTTATTGCATGAAAGTAATATACATATGTATAGCCTTGAGAAACGGGGTGAAAATGAGCCTGGGAGTGCGAAAAATTGACTGGGAACTTGCCGTAAGGATTTTTCTACAGTGTTTTAAAAAATACACAAAAATTTTGGACTTTTCGTAAAGGTGCCTCGGGGTATTTTGGGTCAGTTTCCGAGTCTGAAAAATTCATAAATCAAGTTTTTCATTTTTTTGGATTTATTATATTAGTAATAAATTAAATTTTTATGCCAAAAAAAGAAGATATTCTAAATCCGATTTCAAGTGAATTTTCATGCTTTAGACATTATATGAGGGAAATACATGAGGTTCTCATGTCTCGAATCTCATGTTTAGTGCTCAAGATCGCATGATAGTTACTCAAAAAAAGGAATTGAGACATTGTGAAACCATTTTTAGTGAATTTTCATACAACAAACTTGTCATAAGGGAGATAGATGAGATTCTCGTATCTCAGGTGATCGGTTCAGTATCCGGTGATGCATGATAGCCACTCTATTGAGATTTTTCTTTTACGAAAGTCTTAAATAAAATTATTAGAGAATGTCTTCCACACGAGTGTATGAAAATGAGAATGTGCATTCAGATTTTTGTACTTATTGATGTTACATTGTTACATACAATATGCCCATAAAGAATGTGAGAATAACATAAAGATATATCCCTTAAGTTTGTGACTTTTTAAGTGCCGATAAGGAAGTAGTCACCATAGTGGCCTTTCGAGTCAATATTTTGAATTATTTTGCTTACATGTTGGGAGATGTCTTTGGTATCATGTTTGGTTATTCTGCCCATAGATGTTGGCTTTACGTGAGATTTTGAGATGTGTATAAAGGAATTGGATAGCAGAAAGTCATTGCTTGAATGATCTATTCACCCGCAGGTGATAGTGTCTTGAGAGTTGATGGTTTGTACTCTGATCATTATTTAATGGCTTTGAGTATTACTGTTGTCCTATATTTGTGTTGATTTAAACATTATCATTTTGAAGTCACTTTTTCAATCAACAAAATCAACATCACCATTAAAATCCTGACCGATATCAATACAAATAAGTGGACAGAGAATGTATTGAATGTTAGGGAGATAGTTGAGGTTGAGATGGCCATACGGACGAATAGGCCATCTCCACCTATATCCATAAGCTCGAGAGTTCATAAAGTAGCCTATAAAACCTGGGATCGGTCTAGCAGGTTAAGTCTAATAACCGTTAAGAGATCTATACCTAACCATCTGCTAAATGGACTTCCAGACACAGACACAGTGAAGGAGTTTCTTGATAATGTCTCCCAGAGGTACATAGTCTCACCTAATGTTGAGACAAGTGCTTTGATGAAATAATTATTCTCCATGAGATATACAGGAGAAGGGGGAATAATGAAGTACATATCGAGAATGATTCAACTTCATAGTAGGCTAAAGATGCTAAACATTCCTCTTCCTAATGTCTTCATTATTCACCAGACTCTAAACACATTCCCCCATAGTTTAGTAATCTGCTGATGACATATTGCTCGTTGGATGAGAAATGGGACTTCAACACTTTGATCACCCATTACGTTGTTGAAGAGGAGAAACTCAAGTTTGCCACTCCTACAACCCTCGAAGCAACTAAAGGGAAGGCAAGGATGAAGTCCACTTAGTTTAAAGGTAGAAAGTTCAAATCTTCTCCACTTACTGATGTTGAAGGTAGAAAGTTCAAATCTTCTCCACTTACTGATGTTAGTCAAACCAGTGTTGGTAAAGGTCCACATGACATAAAGAAACCAGCAGTATAAGGCCTAGAAGGAAAGATTGTGACCACCAGGTAACTCATTGGTTTATCAATTTATGAATCTAATTTACGATAGTCACATTAAGTACTTGGTGGCTATAGCATCTAATCAAGGTGCTTCTACAATGCAAAGGTTCATATCCAAGATAAAGTCAAATAAAGGAAAAGAGGAACTAATGGATGATAGCAATGAAGAAATAGAAGTAATATATATCGGGAATGTATGTATTGAACCTTGTAGTAAGGTTCATTTTGGTTTTTACACAACATATTTTATATGTGATCTTTTAATCAATTTTGGAAAAAAAAGGGTTAATGTTTTGTATTTAATGCTTCTGTTGTACAGTTGTTGTTTATGCAAAACATAATGGTACAACTTTCTTGTCATATAGTTTGTATAGAATGTGTCTTACCCTGAATTATATAGATGCTTCATTGTATCTTGCTAAACAAGTTACGAAATGAAGGACCCTGATGAAGGAGAAGTCATACATGATGTGGCATAAAAGTTTAAGTCACATTTTCAGAGTTGGGGTTGAGAGATTGATCAAGGAAAACATTTCTCAATTCTAGATTATGATGATCTGGAAACATATGCTGACTGTTGCAGGGGTAAGTTAACTAATAAAGATATTTAGGTCAACTTATGCTTTTGACTTATTGAGTCTGATACATAAAGATATCAGTATACCTTATACAATTGCATTATGCAATTTTAAATGTATTTTGACATTTGTTGATGATTATTCCTTTTATAGTTATGTGTTCTTATTTAAAAACTAAAGGTTGAGAACCAATTGGGAAAATTCATCAAGATAGTTAGATTTGACTATGGAGGAGAATGTCATGACAAACATAGTGTTTCAGGACTTTAAAAGGTTCGTTTCACATATATTTGAAACTAGTTGGAATAGTGACTTAATTCATTACGTCGAGTAGTTCTGAACAAATGGTGTATTACAAGAAGGCATAACCGTACCCTAAAGGACTTGAAAAAGTAGATGCAGAGTAGGGTTATTCTATCTAATTATTTAAAAGTTTGGAAACTTAGCCTTGCACACATTCGTGATGCGCCTGCCCTACTGAGGTAGCATAATCCTTACAAAGATAAATTGCATGCTTGTTGTGCTCATTGCTATTTAATAAGATATCTCATCTATTTTAAGGCTACATATTTTACTGTAGAGAAAGAGGGACCAGAATAGTAGAATCACAAACAACTAAGTTTATGGAATACAATGTCTATGATGATGTTAGGCTTTTTGACCCTTTAGATGATAACAAGGCGGATACTTCAGTTATTATGTACCTGCTACTTATACAGTTAGATTCGGTGGATATAGATCTTTGTACCGTGCTTGTAAAGGAACAGGAACCCATACCTGTACACATAGTGGTTCCTGGGGGAGATCTAATGCATTTAAGTAAATCCACTAGAGTAAGACGACCTGCTATCTCATATGATTTCATAGTCTATCAGGTTTACAGGACTATGACATTAGACATGTTACAGATCCAGTTACTTTTACAGAATTTATTTTTGGATCCAATGCGGATGAGTGATCAGAATGCAATAAATGACCAGAAGTAATCCATGAAGCATAGTCAGGTTTGAGAGCCAATTAATTTACAGTGAAACTACAAACCTGTCAATTGTAAATGAAGTTTTAAGACCTAAAAGATTTCAGGATAAAATTTAGCAGTTTATGGGCTCGTTCAGTTGCCTAATGGCTCACTCAAGGAGAAAGGTTGACTTTAATGTTACTCTTTCTCCTGTATCCTCATATGATACATTTTGAGTGATTAAGGTAATTATAGCTCATGATGATATAGAATTATATCAGATGGCTGTCAAAATTGCTTTCCTTAATAAAGACCTTTATGAAGTGGTTTATATGGTATAACCTAAAGGATTTCATGATCCCAATAGAACCGACATGGTTTGCATGTTAAGTAGATCAATATATAGTTTTGTATCAAACCTCCTAAAAGTGATGCCTTACAATTGATAAGGTTTGACCTCTTTCGACTTCATGAAAATAAAATTAGAAAGATTCTTGTACTATGAAGTAAGGAGAGAAAAGTTATCTTCCTATTACTGCATGTAGATGATATATTGCTCACATCAAATTATTTGACAATATTGGATGCCGTTAAGAAACTTTTGGTCATGAACTTTGATATGAAGGACCTTAGTGCATCATCTTCTATCCTAAGTATTCAGATTCACCAAGGCAAATCTCAACACTCATCAGACCTCTCCTAGAATTCATACATTGAGTATGTGTTATAATCGTTTAATACCATTAATAGTAAATCTTTCGTAGCACCTGTCTCTCATAGTGAGAGATAATCTTTGACATAGTATCCAAAGAATAAAATAAAGAGAGAGGTTATAAGGAATGTTTTGTATTCTAGTACGGTTAATAGACTGAAGTATGCTCAGCTATGTACTAGGCAGGAGATTGCATTCACCATTTGACTATTTGATCAATATCTAGTTAATCTAGGTGTATTCCATTAGAATGCAATCTAGCGAGTGTTGAGATACTAAAGTGAATTAAGGATTATATGTTGTCATATATAAAAGTTAATAGACTAAACCTTGTACGGAATTCAGATTCAGATTTTAGCCATGTGTTTGAATGATTGAAAGTTCACTTAAGGTTACAATTTTAAGTTTACAGATGGTAAAATGTCGTGGAAATGTGTCAAGTAGACACGGTAACTTTCTCGACTATGCATACAAAGTGCATATTATGGGGTTGCTTCATAAATGGTTTGACTAAAAAACTTGATTTTTGAGTTATCTGTGGTTGATTCAATAGTTAGACCTATTTGGTTGTACTGTGATAATCTTCTTGTCTTTGTTATTTAATAACAATAAAGAATATCACAAGGTCTTAGTATTTAAAGGTCAATTATTTGGCCATAAAAGAGTTGATACAAAAAGGTGACATTAAAATTTGGAGCATTTAGGGACTGAGGAAATGTAAGTTGATCCTTTAACTAAAGGACTTCACCCATTTATATTTGTGATAAAAGTATACAGTATGAGTGTTTTGAAGTCTTTAGACACTGTTAATTAGAGGATCGTTATGTTTGCTCTATGTATATTTGTGCATTTTGATGTATGATGACAGTATGATGGTTCATCAATAGAGATGATCATCATTTATCCTCAGTAATACGTGTTATCGTACATTGCCATAATACATATAAAAGTCTTAAGATTTGTGTCGATCTTAAGCATTTGAAGGTACCATTGGGCATATATACAGATTGACCTTGTATCACATTTAGGAAGGTTTGATGTAAACCATATATTGAACTGCATAATGTGCAAATCATGTCAGTTCCATCTAGATCCTGAAATCCTTTAGGTTGTACCATACAGACCTCTTTATAAAGGTCTTTATTCAAGACAACAATTTTGATAGCCATCTGATATAACTATATATCATCATGAGCTACAATTACCTTAATCACTCAAAATATATCCTACGAGGATATGAGAGAAAAGGTAACATAAAGTCAACCTTTCTCTCTGAGTGAACTATTAGGCAACCTAGCGAGCCCATAAACTGCTAAACTTTATCCTAAAATCCTTTAGGTCTTTAAACTTCATTTATAACTGACGAGTTTGTAGTTCCAATGCAAATCAACTAGCTCCTAAACTTTACTATACTTCATGGCTTGCATCTCATCATTCATCACATCACACCACACATTCAAATTGGGTCCAGAAATAGCTTATGTAAAAGTAACTGGATTCGTAACATGTCTAATAGCATACATGTCATCATAGACATCGTATTCTAAAAACTTAATTGTTTGTGAGTCCACTATTCTGATCCCTTCTCTACAGTATAAGTTGTAGCCTTAAACAGGTCGAGATATCTTACTAAATAGCAATGAGCAGAACAAGCTTGCAATTTATCTTTGTAAGGATTATACTACTTCAGTAGGGTAACCTTATACACGAATGTGTGCAAGGCTGAGTTTTTAAGCTTTTAGATAATTAGGTAGAATAGTCTTGTTCTACATTGATGTTAAGTCTTTTAGGGTGCAATTATGCCTTTTGGCAATACACTATTTTGCTCAAAACTACTCGACATAGTGAATTAAGTCACTAATCTAACTAATTCCATATATCTGACAAACGGACCTTTAAAGTCCTAAAATACCATGTTTGCCATGATATTCTCCTTTACAGTCAAATCTGACTATCTTGATGAACTTTCTCAATAAGTTCTCAACCTTCAGTCTTTAAACAAGAACGCATAATTGTAATGGGAATAGTCATCAGCAAATGTCAGAATAAATTTAGAATTGCACAATGCAACTGTATAAGGTCTATCGATATCTTTATATATTAGACTTAATAGGTCAAAAGCATTAGTTGACCTCAATATCCTTATTATTCAACTTACCCCTGTAATAGTCAGTACATGTTCCCAGATCATCGTAATCTAGAATTGAGAAATGCTTTCCTTGATTAGTCTCTCAACTCTAGCTCTAAAAATGTGGTTTAAACTTTTACGTCACACCATGTATGACTTCTTATTCATCAGGATCCTTCATTTCATAACTTGTTTAGTAAGATACGAAGAAGCATTTATCTAATTTGTGGTAAGATGCATTCTATACAAACCATATGATAAGAAAGTTGTACCTTTATGTTTTGCATTAAGCAACAACTACACAACAGAAGCACTAAATACACAACATTAACCCTCTTTATCCAAAATTGATCAAAAGATCATATATAAAAATATGTCATGTAAAACTCAAAATGACTTACAACAAAGTTCAGGACATACATCCCCTATAGATATTACTTCCACTTCTTGATTGATGTCAACCATTCGTTTCTCCTTTCTTTTATTTGGCTTTATCATGGACATTGTGGAAGTACCTTGATTGGATGCTCTACTAAATACCCACCATGTATTTAATGTGACTATCGCAAATTAGATTCATAAATTGATAAGCTAAGGAGTTACTTGATGGTCTCAGTTTTTCCTTTTAAATCTCATACTTCTGGTTTCTTTATGTCCTTAGGACCTTTACTAACACTGGTTTGACCAACATCAACATGTTGAGAAGATTTAAACTTTCTACCTTTGAACTCAGTGAGCTTCATCTTTGTCTTCCCTTAAGTTGCTTCGAGTGTTGTAAGAATAACAAACTTAAGTTTCTCCTCCTCAACAACGCAATGGCTTATCAAAGTATTGAAATCCCGACACTTTCAATCTATTGTGAAGATGAATCATCCTCAATATGCATTCCATTACTCCCCTTTCTGTTATATATACTTTATGGAGAATAATTCTTTCATCAAGGCATTTGTTTTAATATTAGGTGAAACTGTGTACCTCTTGGAGACATTATTAATAAACTCCTTTGCTATGTCTATGTCTAGAAGTCTATTTAGTAGATGGTTAGGAATGGATCTCTTAATGTTATTAGATATAATCTATTAGACCGATCCCATGCTTCATAAGCTGTTTTATGAACTCTTGAGCTCATGGATGTAGCTAGAGATAGCCTATCCATCCGTATGATCATATCAACCTCAACTGTCTCCATAGCATTCAATACATCCTCTGTCCACTTCTTTGTATTGAAACTAGTCAGGGTTTTAATGGTGACACTAATTTTGTTAATTGAAAAGGTGACTTCAAAATGATAATCTTTAAATCAACACAAATTAAGGACAATAGCGATACTCAAAGCTATTGAATATTATCTTTACTAAAAATCCGATCACATCTATTATGAAATACCTTTGGGCTGAATGCATAATATATGCAATTAGACTTCCACATAAAAATGATCAAAGTACAAACTATCAACTCTTATAACATTACCACCTTTGGGCAAATAGATCACTTGAACAACAACTTTCCTCCATCTAATGCCTTTATGTACATCTCAAATGTTATGTAAGGCCAACACATTTGAGCAGAATAATCAAATATAAAATCAGAGATATCCCCCAACATACAAGCAGATCAATTCAAAATACTGACTTGAAAGGCTACTTTGGTGACTACATCCTTATTAACACTCAAAATGTCTACAAATACAAGGGATACATCTTTATGTTATCCTCACATTCTTTATGGGCATATATTATGTGACAATGTTACATCAATAAATGCAAAAATCTGAATGTACAGTCTCATTGTCACACACTCATCTTGAAGACATTCTCTGAAAACTTCATTTGGGACTTTGTAAAAGAAAAATCTCAGTAGAGTGACTATCGTGCGTCACTGGATACTGATCGACCACCTGAGACACGAGAACCTCATGTATCTCCCTTATAGCAAGTTCTTTGCACAAAAATTCACTTAAAAATAGTTCATAATGTCTTAATTCCTTTTCTGATCGACTTCCTGAACATTGAACATAAGACACAAGACACAAAAACTTGAAGTATCTTCCTCATGTGATATCTGAAGCATGAAAATTCACTCGAAGTCGGATTCAAAATACCTTAATTCTTTTTTCTGGAATAAAACTTTAATTTATTACTAATGTAATAAATCTAGAAAAATAGAAAAACTCACTTTATAAATTTACTAGAAACTGATCTAAAACACCCCGAGGTACCCTTACAAAAAATATGAAATTTTTATGTGTTTTTTTTCTGAAAATATTGTAGCAGAATCACGTCAGACGTGCACTGACTTGAGGAGGATGTGTCTAGCATATGTCACATATGCACGACGACGCTAGCACGTATGTCGTACCCGTCGACATGTGGTGTGACACGATCCACCCACATATTGACACATGACTGGCGCGTGCATTGCACGCACAAGGGGCGATATTGTGTGTCGCCAGGCACATGTGACACACTCGCCCAGCGATCTCCGTCGAGCTGCCAAAAATTGACAAATTTTGGCAAGTTTTGGGACGATTTTTCAAGCTCCCAAACTTGTTTTTACCCTGTTTCTATAGACTATGCACATGTATACTACTTTTATGCAATTAAAAGCAAGAAAAAACCAGGAAACAAAAATTAAATATCTGAAAACCTTATAGAGAGAAACCGAAAAATCTTCGTTTTTAACCACTCGATCATGTCACTGCTTTAATATCACTTGTAATACGTAACGATACCTTAGTTAGGTATTCCAGATCGAATATAAAAAGGCAAGAAATGAAAAAATGTAGAAACACCTGATTTCGGTCTCCATAACTTCAAAAAAGCTTTTCGAATTCGAAACAAGTGCGAATACACGTTCGTCTTTACAAAAACTCCTCTCCTGGACACAGGTAAAGTTTTTTTTTTTTTTTTTACCTTTTCTCAAAATGTAAGCTCTCATAACGGACTAGAGAATTCTTATGCTTACGATTGATATGAGTAATTGCAGATGATCTTAACTTTTATATATAGCTTTTATATCGGACTTCCTCATCACAAGATCGATATGAGTTTAGTCTATACTAATTGAGGTCTATTTTTCACTCGAACTTTAACCCATTAATTTAGATCATTTATTGGGTTATTTTATTATCTTTATCTGGATCAAATTACGAAATTTAACCGATAATTTATTGAAAAACCAAAAAATGCAATTAATAGTTATCCAACATTATAAAAAAGATCCCACAATTTGTACAAGACTGCATAACTGGTTTCGATTATAACTATTCTCTTGTATATGATGGGATTAATATAAATACTAATTAATAATCTACTTTTGTTTAATCTAACTGCCTTGTTTTAAACAATCTGTAGTTATAAATCAATCTAGTGTTCGGTCTTTGATTTCTCCCTTGTTGGTATCTAATTAATAAAAGGGTTACCATTAAAGCCAGAAAAATCATCTTCGTCGTGTGATATAATTGTTATTATCACTACCACCAAAGTCGCAATATTGATGAAAGCATCATACGTTTTTTGTTTTATACTAATTTGGGGTTCTTTTAATCAGAAAACTAGATCCCAATTTATTAACACATCAACAGTGCGTCGCTAATTAATGTAGCCAAGCCTTTAATCTGTGGCCTGCAACGTAAATTACGGTTGGGTATTTAGACATAACCAATAGTCATAATAAAAGCATGTACACTGTGAAGCTTTAAATTTCCAGCATTAGTGACAGTAAGGACAACGTTAGATTGTACCGACGCAAAGTCCATGATTCAGTACTTCCCACGACACAGAAAAAGACAGCACTATAGATGTTTATTAGACACTCACAAGGCATTGTCTTCATTTTCCAGGCACGTGAATTTATACAGTTGAAAATATTAACCAAAAATAATTGTGTTCTTCATTCTTCAATCTCTCATTAATATAACAATAATTCATAATTCAACAAATTCTAATAGTTGCATTAATTCAGACTGCAGGCCGTATATCCATATTAATTATAATGAACAATTCACCGGTAGTACTTCCATTGAAGATGCATTTTTTCTAACAAAAGCAACTTCCAAATTATAATTAACTCTTAATTTATCATCCCCTTAAATTACTTTTGGATGCATGTTTGAAAAGAATGGACGCAAGAAAAAGTAACCATCTTGATGATTCTTTTGCACATAAATTATTGCAAAACGTTAAGGTCCCTTGATGATCTGTTTATCCATATATGGGCATTACGTGGTGAATTTCAACTCTAAAAAAAAAAAGAGCGGAATAGAGGAAAGAGAAATTTAGATCCGAGAAACGTACAGTACACTTGTTTTTGTTTATTTTTGGAGTTTATTTCTGCGTATAAGCCATTTCAGAAATGCCTGGTTTCTAGAAATGATACATTTCTTGACGAACTAGAATAACATATGGTTAGATAAAACACCTCAATAGCCAGCTTTTTGCCTTGTTTTCAACGCAATCATTAATTGCCACCTAAATCAAAAGAAAACAATTACTAATGATATATAAAAATAAAAAAATGGTGTGGTTTTTATTGCTTAAGTTAAACTCCAAGTGTACATATTATGTTGGACCCACATTTCCAATATTGTCCTGGAAACACCAGCATTCATTGACAATTGTGTAGGAAAAATTGCGTGATGGAGTAATAATAAAGTAATAAATGGCCGCATTTTGTGATGAAAAAAAATCCTATGCAATACATTTATACGTGTCTTGTATTGTTAGCTGTGAATGTGACTGAAAATGAATAATGTATGTATTGATGATGCAAAAGAAACATAAATGTGAATGTGAACGTGACTGATCAAACGGTTGAAATTATCCCATCACGGGGTCATTGTTGAAGCCCCTAGTTGTTAGCTACAGTGGTGCCCAACAAACACCTATACCTGCAATTGCCACAACAACCCAACGCAAATCTTTGGTGGTTGGTCACTCAACCAATGGGTATATCTTCTTCCTATTCAACTAATGTGTCTTAAAATTTCGGGGGGACAGCTCAACCCTCTCCCAGCCGACTTTCTTAAATAACAATAATTTAGATATTGGATGCCTATTACCTATTGGTTTGGTGATTAAAGGGCTTGCTTCTATTTTTCTTCTTTAGTGTCCTATTCCTATTCCTTCGTATATATATATATATCCTCTCCCTCTGCATTTTGTTGGTTTCTGATTTTCATATATCCTCTCAATATTTAGAAATTAATACAACAATGGGCTAAGAAACTAACTTTGGATTTAACTTAAGAATAAGATGATGTGAATTGATTGTTTGAGATGTTTCGAAAGGCTTCTGCAATATCTATTCTGATCGAAATGAGATCTTCTGTGTTCCTGTAACTTAGTTCTTACTCTGAATTACAGCATCTCATCCACGTATAATTTTTTGGTGGAAACTCTAATATCACCTATAGCCTTTTTTTAACAAGAAATTGTTGTCCTGCTGTACCTGTTAATATGTGGATACATCATACGTTGGTTATAAAGACTGATGTGAGTCACTTTAGAAATGAAAGGATAGAGCCATTTTGTCCTTGAGATTGGAAAGATACTGAGCATCCATGGATGGGGACCTATTACCCAAAAAGTGAATTGTCATCTACACCATTACATTACTCATCCAAATTGAAAATTGTGATATTTTCCGTTAGTTTTGAAGAAAATTTCATTCTTTTTTGATACACAGAACAGAAGACGCTGAATAGTATTAGTGTACAGTATTCTTCTGATTAACATGCCTACCTAAGACCCACTTTTTTTTTTTTGTTAAGAAAATGATAAATTATAATTTATGACCCAAGAACTTTACAAGAAGCAGAATAAAAGGAAACAAAAAGCAATTAAAAATTGTCAGGCCACCAGAAGCAGCTTTATCTGATCTCCCTTCTCCAACCCCTTTCATGCTAATGATTCCTCAACTTCTATCTTAACTCTTTTTCTCTCCAAGCCCTCCCTCTTTCTCTCTCACGTACACTCTATGTTTCATGTTTTTGGTGCTTTTCTTTTTTAATCATTTAGATGGATGTCTTCTTATAAACTTCTGCAATAACTCAGAAGTGGTGCAGAAAGTTTGTGTCTCAGATCCCAATAGGCCACTTCCTCTCTCCATGTCTCTTTCTACCTTACACCATTAACAAGAAAACACTGTTCTTTAACCCTATCCCTCTCTGTGTCTATAAAGACCCAATATTGAACACTGTACCTGTCTCAGACACAACGGTCTCTCTCTTTGTGGTCCTAAAAGACCCTCAAACAGATAACTCGCTTTGGTTTATTTAGATCCCTCCTTTTACTTCTGTACACCTCTCCACCTTTACTTTGAGCGTCCAACTCAATATACATACAACGCATAATACATAACAATAATATAGAAATATGCAAGAACCAAGCTTGGGCATGATGGGCAGCGGCAGTAGTGGTACTGCACTTGGTGGTTTAAGCAGTGGAGAAGTCTCCGGTGACCAGAGCCGCCAACTTAAGGCGGAGATAGCCACCCACCCACTTTACGAACAGCTACTAGCAGCTCATGTCTCCTGTCTCCGAGTGGCTACTCCAATTGACCAGTTACCGCTTATAGATGCTCAGCTCTCACAGTCACATCAGCTTCTGAGGTCTTATGCTTCTCAGCATAATCATCATGGACACTCGCTATCTCCGCATGAAAGGCAAGAGCTTGACAACTTTTTGGTGAGTAAATGACCCTTGGTTTAGTTTAGTTTTTTTGTTTTAGACTTGGTCTTGGAGAAAGTTTCCTTTCTTTCTTGACTGTTTTCGATCTATGCGTGTGTTACAGGCACAATACTTGCTGGTGTTGTGTACCTTCAAAGATCAGCTTCAACAACATGTGAGAGTACACGCCGTTGAAGCTGTCATGGCCTGCCGTGAAATCGAAAATACCTTGCAAGCTCTCACTGGTTTGCATTCTCTCTCTTCTTCTTCTTATCTCTCTAGCTCTGGTAATCGTTGATGTTACTTTCATGATCTTTCACTATCATCATAGTTTACTTTAATCAAGAATTACATGATCTCAATTCCCAAGAAAACCTTCTCAGATATATATTACTTTGTTTGTAGTGAAACATATATATATGCACATGTATGTTTATTAACTAAAAACAATTAAGTAGCTAGCTTATTAATTTCTGTAATCTGAACATACTTGGTTTTGGAAATTACCAAGTGCAATAAGGGAAGAATGTTTCGTGTCCAACACTTATCACAAAGTATATATTTATATGCCAACCAGTTACCATTTGGTGACGATTAAGATATTTTATTCTCTCCTTCCTTGATGTTTGATTGATGAGTCTGGTAGGCAGATGAAGGATAAGAATTAGCCAGCAAGCTGTCTGTGGGTTTTCTTATAATTTTGAGAATAATATTCCTACATAGCAGACTTGCGCTGTAGGTCCTACTAATACAAAAATCTTAAGTAGTTTATGGTTGGAGAGGTGTTAGTCCGGTGAAGGAAGGTCATAAGATCATCCGGATATTCTCGGATATATTATATTATATGGAAATTGTTAACTGGTTTGTGAAGGTTGATAGGCATGAACCTTACCAGCTGTTTGTTGATTTGGTTTTCTTTTTAACTTACAACCATGTAATTTCAACACATCTTAGTTAATCGTGACAACTGCACTAGTTAATAGAGGCCTCGCAAGTCTGGTCCCGGTTCTGCCTAAGTTGGGTAATTTGTTCCTAGAAAGTCGGCACTTTCCTTCTGTTTTTGTTGCTTTGTCTATACGATCCATGTCCAACAAACTTAAGTTCTTCTGTGTCTTACCATGCAATTGTCATCTATACTTCATACCTAATATAATCTATTGGATTAATTTAGGTATTTAAAAGCGTATTTTCTTCATTTATCACCTTATAAATTGGAGGAGATACGTTGCTTCCCATATCCACCTTCAGGCATCTAAGATTACTCTTGGAACTTAGAGCCACGATTCCCTGATCCCTATGCCACCTAAACATTAATTTAATAAGAAGAACAAGAGCTCCTTATGGAGCCAATGAACCAATTAGCTGCTAAAACGTGATACTATGACACTGAAGACAAGTTCGAGCACAGAACTTGCAGCAGATGTGCGACCATTTCAATAAATCGTTTGAAGTACTGGTAAACATCGTATTGTTGGAGAGAGTAAAATGAGAGCTTCATGTGGACCAAATTGAATAGAATTTAGTAATTAATGATTATTGTAACTCAATTTTGAAGTTCATCTTTGATGTTTGAAAATTTTATTAGGTGGTTAGACAATGGAAAATATATTTGCCAAACTTATGTTTTAGAGTTAGACATTACGTACCTGTTCAAGGAGTTGGTATAATTTATTCTATGTGTTTATGAAATCCCAAGGTGCCATACAGGAGTTGTTCAATTTCATCTATGAGCAACTTGATTAGTTTAAATTTTATTAACTGATTGCTCGAAATTATTTATCGTTTAATGCTCACTTGGAAGTGATACTTCATAATTTGTTTTGAACAAGTCTAAATATAGATACCAAGGAAAACTGATGAGTAATCCTCATTTTCTAATAGTACAGAACTCTGGAGTCTCAACGTATAATTTATACAAAAAGGAAATGAAATAAGGCGTAAAGGTTTCTTTCAGGTGTAACACTAGGCGAAGGAACAGGTGCAACTATGTCAGATGACGAGGATGACCTGCAAATGGATTTCTCTTTGGATCAATCGAGTGGTGATGGTCATGACTTGATGGGATTTGGTCCTCTTCTCCCTACAGAATCTGAAAGGTCTCTCATGGAGAGAGTTAGACAGGAACTGAAGATAGAACTAAAGCAGGTGTGTTACTTTATGATCAACTGCATGCTAGTGTTTTTTTTTAAATACTTATTGCAGGTAACATGGTTAGATATGGATTACTTGGGCAGGGTTTCAAATCAAGAATTGAAGATGTGAGGGAGGAAATATTGAGAAAAAGAAGGGCCGGAAAACTACCTGGTGACACTACCACAGTACTAAAAAACTGGTGGCAGCAACACTCTAAATGGCCTTACCCCACCGTAAGAGCCTTATTCTCACTTTTGGAATTCAAATGTCTGCGCTTGCAATATTTGCTGATCACAATAAACAAACGGGTTAATTTCTTCTCTGCTTTCAATTAAGAGTCCACTGAAGCTTCCAAGATAATAATCTTGCATTAACGCTTAACTCATAAATTTTACATGTAGAGTGTAAATTTCTTTTACATAATGGCACCCGGTGGCCATGCGTGTATCCTCGTTGGACAACATAAATTGCATCTTACCTGATCAAACTAGAACGCAATTTTTTGTTTTGTTTTAGTTTGATCAATCTATACTTGGAAACTATATAATATAGCATGTTTATAAACGAAGAAGTGATATTGTCCTCTGTTATTTGCCTCGCCTTTGTGAACGGTACGTGAAACAGAGTCTACAAGTTTCGTGATCACTGCAAGTAGTTGTCTAAGCATGAGGTCTAACAAAAAGAGTATTTGCAGGAAGATGACAAGGCAAAACTAGTGGAAGAGACAGGATTGCAACTAAAACAGATTAACAACTGGTTCATCAATCAAAGGAAGAGAAACTGGCACAGCAACTCCCAATCTGTAACATCTTTGAAGTCGAAGCGCAAGAGATAAGCAATCCCGCGCATCTTTGATTCAAAAGAGTCTGGACTTCACAAAGGTGACACTTATATGTCGATATTAACTCGAATATGACCTGAGGGGTACATAGTGTGTTTTCTAACAACCTGGTACAGAACGTAATATATGCTTAGCCTTTCTTACCTCTGTCTCTGTTTCTGGTCTTTGAAATATAAGGTTGTTCCTTACAACATTAACCCTTTTGGAAATAGGCTTAAATCATCACCGTAATTTCACTGGAATATCCCATTCAGGTTTTTGGAATTTCAATTGTAAACACTTTCTGCCTTAAATTTTAGATTGCAGCATCTGGAAAATTAATAATTATTCTCATTAAGTGGATTGAGTTTGTTCGCAGCTGAATACTGCCTTCAGTTGTAGTTTTAGGTTCCCTATCACTCGGACGTGGTGATTCGTGAATATGATTAACGATAAACTGATTATATAAATATAATTTGTTCATTAATTACTATTTTATTGTAGTGATCCAGGTTGAAAGATTAACTATGATTGAAGTATAAAATAATATTTAAAATTTTATCTTTTTCATTGAATAACTTGAAAAACAACACTAAAAAAATTAAGGAAATATACCTTATCAAGTATTAATTACAAGCTGTTCACGTGTTTAATCTCCAACTGTATTTATTGACTAGAGAAAAAGAATTCAAATGTTTTAAGAGAAAAATAGTGCTACCTCCCTGAGGTCTTTCCTATTTATGGAAATAGACTTTAGGGTTTTTTCCCCAATTAAAATTGAATTTTTAATTGTAGTTATAGTCTACGATTACAGATTACAGTTTAATTTTAATAAATTAAATCTCTCATAATTTATTCTTAAAATTTCTCAAATATTAAAATTAAGTTCAACTTAATTTAAATTAAAAATTGTCTCTTTAACTACTCTTATATGTGACCTCTTATGGTTCTAATATGTTGCAATGATTATAAAATACAATTCTAACTTATAATTAAAATTATATAAATTGATACTCGTTTTAATTTATCTTTAATTTTCAATAAAGTAATGAACAATCATTTATCAAGATTGAAGTCTAGCAATATATTATGATCACCCAAATATTAGGAATGTTAGTAATTTGATCAACTTGATGATGCATTATTATAACGCACAATTTAATATTTTGGTCATTTAATGTTCCAATTTAACATATAGTATAGAATTAGTGTATACATTATTTAAATCTAGTAATGTTCATTTTTTGTTAATTAATAATTAATTAATAATTGATATTTAAAAACACCTTTTTAAATCTTAATTTACTCTAACCAGAGAATTCCTTAAATTATTACTAATTAAGAATGATGCAATATATTCTCCCTTATTTTAGAGTAATGAATCTTCTGTTGACTTATTCAACCATCTCACTTTAATTCATACTATATCTAAATATTATAGATTGAATTATCCTAAATATAATATGTTATAAGTAGTATCAAAACATACTGATTCTCACATGAGATATTTTGATAATATCAATTTTAATAATCAATTATACAGCCATCATAATGAAAAAAATCTCTAGGCACACAAGTAATATATGAAATTCTCATAATCGACCCATTTTAGTAAATTTAATCTCTAATAAGCATCATCACATTTGTTTAAGTATCTTCATACTTTTAATTTATAATATCAATTACTTTCTTCATAAGAAAAAATATAATGTGTGCTAATTTTTTTATTAATATCTTGTTTTGATGAAACTATAACTAGGAATGATTTAAAAATAATACATATACAGTAAAACCTCGATAAATGAATATTTGATAAATTAATAACCTCGATTAAATAATAATTTTTTACGGTCTCGACTTGGGTCAATGGGATAAAATAATAACCTCGCTAAATGCATAAGATAATAATTTTAAAAAAATTCCTTGAGGCCCATTGAACATATAAAATAATAATTCATTAAATAAGTATAAAAATTACATATATAATTTATAAAATAAAGCACTTCCTAAACAATTTTTATTTCAAATTTTATGCTTTCCTAAAATATGAATCTATAGTCAATTGA
>JANITW010000236.1:55162547-55173081 GCA_027564335.1 Erythroxylum williamsii | reverse complement strand
TGTGAGCAAGGAAAGTTTGAAATCCAAACAGAGTAATGAAAGGTTTTTGTTGAGGGTTCTTCAAGGGTTGGTTGTCAGAATATATCATGAGTGTTTTAGAATAGTTGATGTTCCCAAGGCTATGATAAACCGTTCCTCCAAAACTTTCTTCTAACGGATGTTATTAGTTGTAACTCATGGTTAAGGTTACTATTAACTCTTTCAACCTTTTCATCTGGGTCATGACTTGTCAGATGGTTGATTACTTAACGTCACCATGTTAAGATTTTGTCTGATTTCTCTGAATCATTTTTCACTTAATGGCCTAGTGAAGATGTCCTCTCATTGATGTTTTTCTCAACAAACTGAAGACTCACGATCTTCCTTTGAACATAGTCTCATAGAAAATGGTGTCTGACTTCAATATGTTTAACTCTCGAATGTTGTATGGGATTCTTCGACAGATTAATGACACTTGTGTTCTCACAGTAGATTGGGATTTCTTCTTCTTGTACTGCGTAGTCCTCTAGCTGGTACTTAATCCACAATGTCTGCGAATAGCAACTTGCAGTTGACATATACTCAACTTCTGCTGTTGATAAAGCAATTGAGCTTTGTCTCTTACTTGACCATGAACCTAGATTATTGCCAAGAAAGTGACATCCTCCACTCGTACTTTTTCTATCAATCCTATCCCTGGCATAATTCGCATCACAATAGCCAATCAACCTGAAATCTTTACCTTTCTCATACATTAAGCAAAGATCAAAAGTACCTGATAGATATCTTAAAATTCTTTTGACAACAACATAATGAGATTCTCTAGGATCTGCCTGAAATCTTGCACACAAACAAACACTAAACAAAATGTCAGGTTTGCTTGCTGTAAGGTAAAGTAAGGAACCAATGATCCCTCTATACAGAGTTTGATCAACCTTCTTACCAGATTCTCCCTTGGACAAATGGTTTGAAGGATGCATCGGAGTTGACATTGGTTTTACTTTTCCCATATCATACTTTATCAATAGTTCCTTCACGTACTTCTGTTGATGAATAAAAATCTTTTCTTCAGTTTGCTTAACTTGCAACCCAAGAAAGAATTTCAATTCACCCATCATGCTCATCTCAAATTCATTTTTCATCAAATTTTCAAAATTAACACATAACACTTCAAAGGTAGCACCAAAAATAATATCATCAATATGAATTTGAACAATAATAAAATCATTCTTCATGCACTTCCTAAATGAGGTTTTATCCACCTGATCCCTAGTGAACTTATTCTCAATAAGAAAAGAACTCAGACGATCATACCAAGCTCGAGGAGCTTGTTTCAAGCCATACAAATCCTTATGAAGTCTATAGACATAATCCGATTTCTTGATATCTTCGAAACCTAGAGGTTGCTTCACATAAACTTCTTCATCTATAAAGTCATTTAAAAAGGCACTCCTCACGTCCATTTGAAATAGCTTTATATCGTGACAGACAACATATGCAAGTAATATCCTAATAGCTTCTAGTCTTGCTACAGGAGAATAAGTCTCATTGTAGTCTATTCCTTCCTGTTGATTATAGCCTTGTGCTACTAATCTTGCTTTGTTACGACTCACTCTTCCTGATTCGTCTAACTTATTCTTAAAAACCCATCTAATTCCTATGATGGACTTTGTTGGTGGTCTGGGAACTAAGGACCAAACTTTATTCCTAGTAAATTGGTTCAGCTCCTCTTGCATAGATAAAATCCAAGCTTCATCTTGAAGAGCTTCATTAATTTTCTTAGGCTCTATTTCAGAAATAAATGCAGTATTTGCTTCTCTTTTGAATTTGTACCTAGTCCGTACACCTTCTGAGGTCTCTCCTATAATCAACTCTTCTAGATGAGAACTCTTATATTTTCAATCTCTCTTCAAATCAAGAGTCTTAGGAATATCTTCAACTTTGTCTAAGGAAGTTTTTAATGGTGATACTTCTTCACTATCAACCAAGGGTACTGATAGAGTTTCATTATCAAGATCATCTCTCCTACTTGGTTGAGAACTATCACCAAACTTGACATAAATGGTTTTCTCAACAGTCTTATAGGTAAGGTTGTAAATCCTACAAGCTTTTGATGATAGAGGATAGCCTAGAAAAATTTCAGAATAACTCTTAGAGTCGAATTTATCCAAACTTTCTTTTGTATTCAATATAGAGCACTTGCAACTAAATGGATGGAAGTAGGATATATTAGGTTTCCTTCCATTCCATAACTCATATGGAGTTTTCTTCAACAAAGGTCGCAGAAATATTCTATTTTGAATATAACATGCTGTATTCACAGCATCTGCCCATAAGCACTTAGGAAGATTCATCTCACACAGCATAGTCCTAGCCATTTCCTGAATCGTCCTATTCTTCCTTTTAACAACTCCATTCTATTGTAGAGTTCTAGGGGCAGAGAAACTCTGGAAAATTTCATTTTTTCACAGAACATTTTGAACTTCTCATTTTCAAACTCACCAGCATGATCACTTATAATACTAGCTATAGACATTCCTTTCTCATTCTGTAACTTTTTGGATAGGACCTTAAAACACTTAAAAGACTCATTTTATGTGATAAAAACAATATCCAACAAAATGTAGTGAAATCATTAACAATAACAAGACCATTCCCCTTTTCGCCAAGACTCAATGTTCTAGTTGGACCAAATAAATCCATATGTAATAACTCTAGAGGTCTAGAAAAAGTTACAACATTTTTAGAAGAAAATGTTGTTTTAACCTATTTTCCTTTTTGCCAACTTTCACAAAAGAAATCCTTATTAAAACATATTTTTGGTAAAACTCTTACCAAATCATGTTTAATCAACTTAGAAATATGTTTAAAACTGATATGACCAAGTTTTTTATGCCAAATTAAATTTTCTTCATCAGTAGATATAAAACAGGAAATATTTTGACTTTGAAAATCTTCCAAATTGATTTTGTAAAGACTGTTTTGTCTTTTGACAGAAAAGAATATGGACTAATCCTTATTTTTGACTTCATAAGAATTTTGATTGAAAGACACTTCAAAACCAGAATTACATAATTGACTGACACTAATCAAATTGTGTTTTAAACCATCAACTAGCAGCACATTATCAATGCATGCAAAGGAATCTTTACCGATTTTACCGATTCCAATTATCTTGCCCTGCTGGTTGTCTCCAAAAGTTACCGATCCTCCCTTCTTATACTGAAGGTCTAGGAACATAGAACTTCTTTCCGTTATGTGTCGCGAGCATCCACTGTCCAAGTACCAATGATGCTGGCTGCTTCTTCCAAGGAAGGATATCTGCAGGTGATATTATTTGTCTATTAGGTACCCAGATTGTTTCAGGTCCTTTAGGGTTAGTTATAACATAATTCATAGTATGATGATGATGCAACTGATGACATTTTTTATGATGATGAGGCTGATGAAATTTTTTCCTAAAGGGAGAAGAATTCTTTTTATGTTGAGTATAGTTTTTTGCAAACCCTAATCCAGTTTTATCATTAGAGTATCTGTATTTCCCTAGCATATCATTCGTTTTTCTAGTACTCTCCATAAATGTTGATAGATCAGCTGAAAGGCTGTTTATTCTTTGTTTCAACTGATTGATCTCTTCAAATCTATCTACAACTACCTTATTCTTCATCTTGTCTACTTGTTTCTTTAAGCAGACATTCTCCTTTTCTTACGTGTTTTTCAAGTTTTATACGTACTTTTACTTAAGCAATTTGTACTGCTTTAGAATTGCATGAGAATCTTCTAATAATTCTGAGTACGCGTCTTGTAATTCATTAAGTTTTGAGGTTACCTCCTCATCACTTTCTCCTTTGGCTACCAGGCAAATATTTGCTTGCACCGATGCCTCTGAGTCAGTATCTGATTCAGACGAATCTAGATCTTCTCAGGTTGCTATCATGCTTTTTCTGCCTTCTCTACTCGTTTTTGGTTTTCTTTTTAACAGTGGACATTCAGCCTTGTAATGTCCCGGTTTATTGCATTCATAGCATATGATGGATGTTCTCTCATTCTTCCCTTCATCTTTGCTATTCTTCTTGAGGTAGGAATCTTTGTTTCCTTTAGCCTTTTTCTTCCACATACGTCTGATCTTCCTCGAGATAAAGGATAGTTCGTCATCTTTTTCGTTTGAAACATGATCTAATTCACTGGAATCGTCATCCTTGACTTCCTCAATCATCAACGCTTTCGACGATGAGCTCCTCTTCCTTTGATTCTTATGATTCTTCTATCCGACCTTCAATGCTATGGATTTGTCCTGTCTGGGCTTATCTTTTGTATCGAGTTCAACTTCATGTATCTTCAGATATCCAAGCAATTCATCAAGCTTCATTACACTCAAATCCTTGGCTTCTTGTACAGCTGTGACTTTTGGTCTCCATCTCTTTGATAAACTTCTGAGGATCTTTGTAATGTGATCTTGATTGTCGTAAGTTCTACCGAGAGCTTTAATTCCATTGATGATAGTTTGAAATCTTTCAAACATCTGATCGATAGACTCTTCGTCCTTTATCTTGAACAGCTAGTACTGGTGTACAAGAATGCTTGTCTTGAATTCCTTTACGTGATTTGTGCCTTCGTGTGCAATGGATAGCATATCCCACATCTCCTTCGCAGTGTCGCATCCGTGAACTTTATCGTACTCACTTCTGCTTAGGGCACATCTTAAAAAAAGAATTTGGCCTTCAAATTTAGCTGGAATCTCAGTTTTTGTTCTGCAGACTATCTGATTTGTGGAACAACATTTCCTTCTTCATCTACCGGTGTATACGGTCCATTTTCTATTATCCCCCAAAGGTTGATATGAGTAGATTCAATGAAGAGCTACATCCTGTCTTTCCAATAATGGTAGTTTTCTCCATTGAACGCAAGAGGTCTAGTGACGGAGGCACCTTCAGCTATATATATGTGTGACTCTACTATGGATCTTTATCCACACTTTGTTACGGTGGTTCTTAGACATCGAGCTCTGATACCAATTGAAGTGAATCACACGTTAGTATAGACTTAATATTCGATATACAAAACGCACAAGAAGGGGGGGGGGTTGAATTGTGTATCCGTTTTTGAATACAATCCCCTTTTAAACAAACTTCTTTTTAAGAAAAAAACTTACCTTCTCAAACTATTGAAAAATAGTATTATGAAGTATTGCAATCTGCTTCTAAGTATTTGTATTAACAATAGAAATTAAAAGTTGAGAGTTGACAATAAGAATTGACACAGTAATTTTATACTAGTTCACCTCAAACCGTGGGCTATGTCCAGTCCTCAGAATCCTTTCTGAGATTTCACTATTACTTCTCAAAGATACAAGTATTCTTTTCACCAAGCCTCTTTAGGTCTCTTACAATAAGTATTCTTTTCTGACTTAGTCTCTTCAGGCTATCAGCTTTTCTTCCTTCTACTGAAAGATGTTTTGAGCTTTGTTACAGACAATAGTAGCTCTAAGTTTAGCACAATGAATAAGATTTCTAGCTTTTGAATCTCTAGCCCTTCTTGAAAATCACTAACTTTTTTAGTCTTCGACTCGGACTAGTATTTATAGCCTTCATCTTCAACCGCTTCTTGATAATTGCTTCTTTCTTCTTGTTTCTTGATCTTTGAATAAATAGTTATTTAGTTGAGTTCTGTAACTTACTCAAACTGATTGATCATCTGACGTGGTATCGGGTCTTCATCTTCTATTCTTTCATCTCATTTTCAGCTTCGTTTCGTTTCATTTCTATTGTCTCATTTTTCTTTCTGCTTCCGTCTCATTTCTATCATCTCATTTTGTTTTCTACTTCCATCTCATTTCTATCGTCTCATGTTGCTTTTTGTTTCCGTCTCATTTCTATCATCTCATTTTGTTTTCTGCTTCCGTCTCATTTCTATCGTCTTATTTTACTTTTTGCTTCCGTCTCATTTCTATCATCTCATTTGGTTTTCTACATTATTTGGTCTTTATCAAAATTATTAATCGTAAAGTCATTTTGATTTAACACTTTGTCTACTCTTTTTCTTCTTCTTCTTCCTCATAGACAAAGGTTTTTAGCTCCTCTTCTTCGATCACCTCCTGCTATTTCTCTACTTCCTCTTTTTAGATAAAGACTTCTTCTTCTTTTTTGTCTTCTTTTAGGAGCTCATTTACACTCCTAGTGGTGATTACCATTCTAAATTCTTTAGGATTGGCTTCATTAGGACTAGGAAAACTCATCTATATCTCATTAGATATTATCTTCGCTAACTAGTCTATCTGATTCACCTTATTCTATATACACGCCTTTGTTTCCTGATGCCTTATGATTGATTCTTAAATACAATTGACCATTATGTCTTCTAAAGTTGGCTCCTTAAATTGAAGTTCTTAGTACTAAAATATTCAACTAGAGCATAATCAATCCATCCATAAGTGTAAGATTTGTTCCACTCTAAGTTATAACCATAAGATTTGCTCCATTTTAAGTTATAACCATTCTCATATAGTGCACCTTAAGGTTGATTGTACATGCTAAGTTTCTCCTATATATAGGTTGGTGCTTGACATTCATGAATGTATTGGTTACTCCCAAAAATGTCCCAGCATGGCATAAATGTCGGTTGAGCCTCCAAAAACATAAGACGAAACCTCTTTCACCCATATGGTAATGCTATGTATTGCGAAGATACATCATAGTTCCTATAAAAATACTATCTGCTCCATCCTTCCATTGTGAGTTATGGTGATGATGTTAAATCATCCCTAAAATAAACCATAAACATACTGTTAATGTAAAGAAAGTTCAAAAGATAATTAAACGAATAAGAAAATAATACAACAAGATATAGTAACATTAAAAAAATAAATATAAATATAATGACTAGAGTAATAACATTTAGATGTTCCTGGTTGAAAAAATCTACAAGTGCACAAACTTGTTCCTAGTACCTATAAATCAAGTATTCCAAGGTCATCTCCTATAAGGACTAAGATACTCACTACTAAATTAATCCTAGTTACTTGAACTAAAATAACAAGAAACTTAAAAGATGATTGGATTAGAACAGACAATAAATTGTAAAGACTATAAATAAACAAACAAAAAAAATATGATGATTTAGACTTAGGGCTTTGGCACCAATTTAAAAGATCGACCAATAGATTACAGAATTGATTGAATGACATGTTATACTAATAATGGCATAAATTTACTTATATTCTCTCTTAAGACATATAAGAATACCTAACTAGTTGATTACCATCTCTCAATGCGAAACCTAAATAGTCAAATTCATTAAGAACAAGCAATGATAAGTTATCACACTAGTTTAGGATATCTCTGTCTCTATCTCTATCTCTAAATCTAATGTGTCTATCTTCCTAGTGCATAAATCATACTTCACCTCTTAGTTCATCATATGATTCCTAAAGTTGCATCTATGGTGCTCAAACACAGAAACAACAATGAAGTTCAAGAAAGATAAACATAACCCAAAAACTTTCATTCAACACCAATCAATCTATAAAATATAAATCAATCCTCCATACATCCCTTACCCTAAATGGGGTTTAGTTCCAAAACATGATAAAAAAATCTAAACAAATAAAGACAATCAACATCCAAGAAAGAGTAGAGAAAGATGGTAGAGAGAGCACAAAACAAGATTACTTCTAATGCTTGATTTAATCCTCTTTGATCTTCTTCTTTGCCTCTTTTGGTGCCTCTTTTTATGCTGCCTTATCTTTAGTGTCCAGGCCCTCTTTTGGTCTAAAAAATGAGTATCTATAGTGTCTTAGGCTCAAAGAAACCTAATTTTTTCTAAACAGGGGAAGATGAATTGTAACAACACCATCAAAGTCCGTTAGGCAGACTTTATGTCTGCTGGGCAGACCTTCTCGAGTTTCGAAAGCAATTTTGGCCAGTAATTGTCTGTTAGGTGGATATAATGTCCACTAGGTAGACCTTATAGGGTTTTCTAGCTTTCCAACTCCGCTTATGTTTGTTTAAAGGGACATAATGTTCGCTGGGTAGACATACACTGGGTATATACAGAAATGTGCAATTTTGATCCTTTAGACAGAAAAATATCTCCTCAAAGTCTGCACAAAAATTGTAGAACTCAGAGTCCTATTCGAAAGATTACTTTAATGACCTTAATTTGATATTTACAAAAAAAGTTATGCCTCTTGACCCAAAATCTATCCATTTGCACCTATTAAGCAATAAAGTTGAAATGTGTGAGAATTAACTAAATAAAGCTCAAAATTCACATAGAGTTAAGTAAAATTAGTTCTAATTCGTCAAAAATCATATATAAATAATTTGACTTATCAGTTCCTAATATCACTGCCCCAGATAACGATGTAAAAAACTTGATTGACTTAAACTTAGGGCCAATGTATTAATTAACTGTAAGTGCACGACGTACTTGTACTTAACACAGGCAAATAAGGGTCGAATCCCTTGAAGACAATGAATACTAATAATAATCATTATCCTATTATCTAGTCTACAAATTTGATTTTGGTTTTAATAAAATAAAACTTAAACAATTAAAATAAACAGAAAACAATAATGAGCAGAGAACAAAGAAAATCATTTAGAAAACAATCAATATTAAGAATTAGTGCCTAAGTAATGAATCCCCATAAAATCATTAGAAATTAACCTTTTATTATACAATTATTTTATTGACTATTTGATCATAAAAATACCAATCGTATGTTAATAACTCACTAAAGACTGCTAACAACTAATCTTTGGTTTATTAACCAAAGTACTTAAGTTAAAGGTTATAAGATTGCTTTACTAATTTATGAATTTCATTACTAGGATTGAAGCTAATATAGAGGATTTTTATTGACCTATATCTAGGTTTGCAATCAACTCCTTTCAATTATAGTAGATCTATTATACATAGGATTTCCTCTGTAAGTTTGCTCTCCTATTTTATCTCTATTCACGTCTTTTTATAATAATTTTTAGGATTTTTGGGAGATACACGATTTAATACATAGGCGTGTACTAGAGACTTACAGGCCATATGTTGGACCCCGAATTTTCGGTAGAAATTAGAAATGTTAAATGGAATTAAATGAGTGTGTTTGTATAGGTATTGTGTTATAGATGTTATTGTACTTAAAGGAAATTGATGAGAAATGGAGTGATTGGTTTTGATGACTCTGAAGATTAGTTTTGGTTATGAAAGTTTAAGTAGATGAGATGATTGAAATGGAAGTTGAAATCAAGAAATAGAAAGTGAAAGTGTGAAATTTTGAAGAAATTAGAAAATTTGACTTTTTGGAGTAAAGAGTTGACTTTTGATTTAGGAAGATTTTGAGGAAATGATCTTTATGAAGTTTGTAGATTATGTTGAGAGCTTTCTGTAGCCATAAAGTTTGACAGTTTTCAATATCGGAATCAAAAGTTGTGAGTTTTCAAAGTTAAGTATATTTGGCGTTGTTTTGAAAAAATACTATGAAGTATAGATTTGTGTGTATTGTGCTTTGAGGCTGATCGCCATACTAATGTGGTTTGAATTGAAGTAAATGATTTATATGAATGTTATAGAGAATTAGAATAGCTTTAAAATGATGTATAATATGTTATTCTTGGTTGTGGAGGTTGAAAGATATGATAATGTGAAATTTGGATATTGCTTAGGTGATTGCTATTAGGGTAGAAATTTTGATTGAAAAATTGACTTCGCTAGAGGTTGAATTTTCTTTGGAGTTGTTCATGAACATTGTAGAGCTTGTTTTTATCTTTCCATTGATATAAAGCACGAAAATTTTAGACATGGGAGTAGAAAGTTATGATTGTTAGAAGCTTTGATGCTGTTTAGTGTGAAGCCGATAGACTAGTCACTTTGTGTGAAATTTTTGACCCATTTAGAGGTCGATATAATTTTTAAAGCCTTAATAAAAGTTTTAGAGGGTTCTTTTAGCTTTTCGTAGACACCAAGTTTGTCAAATTTGGAGTTCTAGGTCGAAAGTTATGATATTTACAAGTTGAGGTGTTGTTTACAGTTTTGAGGAGATTATCGATTGGTCATCTTTGAGTGCATTTTTGACCCCTTTAAAGACCGATCTTATTTTTGAGTCCTTTTTGAAAATTGTAGATCTTTCTTTTATCTTTCCAATGGTATCAAGTTTGTCAAATTTGAAGCTCGGAATCAAAAGATATGAAAGTTGGAAGTTAGGAGGTCGGATCACGCGAGCGATCGACAGCGCTCGAGCAATCGCGCGGCCGCTCGCCCAATCGACCTGGCGAGGCTCCCGAGCGCTGGTCGATAGGCCCGTGGGGTAAATTTTCAGCCGATCGACCTCCCTTCACTCTTTTGGTCATAATTTCTTCGTCTGACCTCCGATCGACCCGATTTTCGAAGCGTTGGATTCTTAAGGCATTTTTCTATCTTTTCATACTAGATTGATCAGTTTTGGCTTTAAATTAAAAAAGTTTGATTAGATCAAAGTGAGCTGATCGGTTGTAAAAGTTTGAACAGGGTTTAGTATTTTGGAGATATCTCGATCAGTAGAGCTCCGATAGATCTGATT
>JANITW010000236.1:54921307-54936219 GCA_027564335.1 Erythroxylum williamsii | reverse complement strand
CAAGAACATCGGAGAAATTAAAGAGGAGAGGGAGCATGACTTACGAAGCTGTCGGAGAGGAGGAGGAGGAGCGACGTTGGCGTGCGGGGAACCACGACCAACAACCGGCGAAGGACGAGCAGCAACCGGTGACGGACGAGCAGCAACCGGCGGCCACGAACCAGGAAGAAGATGGATCGAAGAATCGCCAGGGAAGAGAGAGGAAGGCTGCGTCTGCGAGGGAGAGGAAGAAGAACGCAGACGCAGCCCTAAATTAACACCAAAACGACGTCGTCAAACTTAAGTGAAGGGCGGGAATTTCACCGACCCCTTCACAGATGGAAATTATGCGTCGGAAAATTTTTGACCAAATTCACCGACTGAAACATTTTCGGTCGGAAAAAGTTCCAAGCACCACCAATATCTCCGACGTTTACGTTTTTCGGTCGCTATTTTCGACGGTTTACATTCCATCGGTATTTTTTCGTCGCAATTTATCATTTCCCTTGTAGTGTGTGTAAATAATATGTAATTTCATTCAACTTGAAATTTTCAATTATTATGAAAAGCATGACTTAGAAAACTATTTTTCCAACATTATCCTTTTGCATACCAATTCAAATCAATATTCAATGAGAACATATAGTATTCATGGATAAATTAAATCAATTCAAGATATTAGTTAATAAAATTTATATTCAGGTTTATAATAAGCTTGAAGAAATCAGTTAAATATTCATTAACCCACACTTAAAATTGGACATTATCGTCAATGTACATAATATAAGTAGATATGCAAGTGAGAAGGTTGTTTGGTACTTTCCTGATTGTGGTTGACAGGCCCCTCTCTTAAAATAACTAGGCAGCCTGCTCGGTACCGCATGGTGGCTCTCCAGTCAATATCTAATATAGTTGGAAAGTTCTCGTCCATCTAAGCCTATTGCCTTTTTAACGAAAAGCCTTAACTCAACATTAATAAATATAAATAGTAGAGTTTTTTTTCAAATCATTTTATTAAAAATTTTGGCATCATAATAATTGTATTTTTTATATTTCCAAAATTTCCAAAACCCTAGAAAATGTTCAAAACGCTTTTATATTCACACAAAATTCTTCACCACAAATTTTAGACTTCAAGTCCACTCACAAGCAATCTCAAACAATCAGATATTGAATCTTAATATCTATATCGAATCTTAATATCAGAATAGCTTATATAGTCATGAAAAAATTCAGGTGCACTAACTTTTTTTTATTGATTTATCTTTCGGATCTAATTAGAAAAATGTAGAAGTAGGAATACTTTGTTTGGTGGCAATTTTTTATGGTATCTAGAATAAAATGTCCCAGGATATAAAATATGATAAATGAAACATGAGGAAGAGTATACCCTGCAGTGACCATAGTTGTTTCCCTAATCGACTACTTATCATCATATCATGATATAATTAGCATTCCACTTTTTTAAAAAAACTACTCGATAAGTGTTTTTTTTTTCATATTTATATCCTCTTTTGAAAAATGAAAACTAAGACAGGAGTTTCGTGGAAAATAGAAACACACTTTTAAAACATTCATCCATTTAATTGAAAAACATTTACATACATGCATTCTTTACACAAAATTACATTCAAAACCTATTCATAGATACGCAATAGTTCCCAAAAAGTATTTACAAGGAAAATTGCCCACACAGTAGCATGTGACGAAGCTAACTACTTATGAGGTGCAGTCTTTGTTGTTGAAGCTCTTAAGCGTGCATCTAAGAGGTTTTATTTTAAAAACATAAAATAAAGTTTGAGCTAAAAGAAATTAGTGAGTATTACACTTTCTATTCAAATCATATTTAACAATTTAAACCTCATTAAAACAAATTCATTTTATTTCATATAATACAATACCAATATAAAACATACACGCTTCTTGAAATCAAATTAAAATAACTTTTAAAATAAATAGTGATGACATTATTATTTTCATAGATTTTCTTACACAACATAGCGCACCACTAATTTCTTTACCACATGGTACCCCAGGCATCAAGTCATGGAGTTGTCTCTACATCGATTACCTAAGACTGATTAACTACTAGTTGCAAAGTTAGTTTTACATCACTTGCCCGCAATAAGTTAACCTCTATATATCGACAATTACGAAGTTGATTCTACATAGCTTTCCTATAACAATTTTTAGCTAGCATTATATATACCCAATACATGCAGAGGGTGACTCACTGGACTACTAACAAACACAATACCACCCATTGTTAGTAACTGATGCCC
Source organism: Erythroxylum williamsii (assembly GCA_027564335.1). Classification (NCBI taxonomy): domain Eukaryota; kingdom Viridiplantae; phylum Streptophyta; class Magnoliopsida; order Malpighiales; family Erythroxylaceae; genus Erythroxylum; species Erythroxylum williamsii. Next base: position 54,933,958 of record JANITW010000236.1, on the reverse strand, counting down.
CCACAGACAGTACCTTGCACGTTTTAGGATACTCCAACTAGTAAAGCTGTAATATTATCATAGTGTACCATAGGCTAAAATTTTATTTTTCTTCGTACCTTAACTTTCGACATAGAAGTTAAACCCCTTGGTAAATAAAAAGCAACTCATACATTTACAACTCATATTATTTTTGAAATCAACTATGGGAGGATTTTATATTAATAACAATACTAATAAAATTCATAATCATACAGTTTAATGCATAATTTAAAATAACATGTCATCAATTCTTTTGCAAAAACTTTATTTGTATAAAAAAATTAAAATACACTTACTTTTTTGTAAATTTATTGCCAAGTACACTTATGCATTCTGTGCCTCTCCTTTACCTACACAAATCATATTTTGCTTAGGCATTTATTTCCAAATTCAAAAATAAGGCATTAAAATTATATTTTCGATTTAACCAAATTCGAGATTAGTGTTTAATCACGTAACACATACACTAATCATATTTCTGCTTTAATTCCTGTAAGTTAATCTATTGTTCTCCGTTTCAAAATCTAACTTTGAAAAGTACTTAAATATAATCTTTTACCCATTATGACTTATCAATTTTTTTCAAAACACTATCTTACCCAATTAATTCACCATATACCCGAATATGTAATGTATTAATGCTAACTTTTTTCCATTTGATTGTTTACAATAATAACCTTAAAATTCCAACTTATTTACACCATAACCATAATAAAACTTCAACAACTCACACCAATAACTACATTTCCTCTTAAGACAAATTGCCCTCAATAGACACATAGACACACATATAGCACAATTCACTTAAGATCCATATCAAGCATCGATCATCCAAACACATCAAACTAAAAATTACAATTTTTGTCCAACAATTTTCTAGCTTAGCCAAATTGAAACACATCAATTATCCTTCCATTTTCTTAACATATCATATCAAAAATATATGTTTTAAAACCCATAAAATTATTCAATTCACATAATATCATTCCCAACCATTTAACCTCAAAATCCTCAAACTTACATAAACTTACATGAATATGGCACAACAATTTATAATGCTATAGAACTTCGAAAGAAAGATGCCAAAGCCTTATGTTTCATCCAGCAAGTAGTGGATGATGTAATTTTCCCTTGGATTATTGTTACCACCAAGTTAAAAGAAGCTTGGGATGTATTGAAAAATTTTTACCAAGGGAGTGCAAAAGTGGGAATAGTTAAACTTTAAACCCTTTATAGAAAATTTGAATGTTTATTTATGAAAGATGGAGATAGCTTGTCTAAACATATTCCCACCATGATTGAAGCTGTTAATCAAATCAAAAAATATAGTAAAATTTTGAGTGACCAAAAGGTGGTTGAGAAAATTCTTATGAGTTTACCTAAGAAATATGATCATATTGTAAAAGTCAAAAGATTTGTAGCTATTAACTGTTGATGAATTATAAGGGTCTCTTTATTATCATTAAGATAGAATGAAGAGATATGATAATGATTATGTGATAATGTTTTTTACAGTAAGATACAAATTTCACAAAATAGAAAAGATGCCAGTGAATCAAAATGCAAGGAACAACAGTTTTGCTCTTAGCCGTCCCTAGACGTGATGATAACACTTTTCTTTTATAAAAAGATTATAGCTTATAAGTATTCACACTTTAACTAATATATTTTGTGTAGTCAGTTATAAGTTTCTAAAAACATGGTCAATAAATACGAATGATTAGCATTCAAGTAAATACTTTCTTGCAAAAGTTTGATAAAAGTATATCCAAAACTATTATAATTCAAAGATGCTGAGATGTATGAGCTAAAAGATTCTTGTTACAATCTTATAATCTTTTTATATATCAGAAAATACGTACTAATAAAAAGTTCAGTGCTGTTTTATTTTACTAACATTACTAATTTTTGTCTAATAGATGCATTTTCCCTCAGATGATCACCTCTCCGTACACATCCAATGCTTGAAACTTAATGGATAAGGTAATTACAAATATTAAGGGGTAAAACATCAAATAAAAACATAAACTTGGAACGCACTTTCTGTCATCCATTTGCATCGCCTGATGCAGGCGTTATGTAAAGTTTCTATGTTATACACGCAATCGTATAAGGCAATAATGGACACAGATCCAGAATGATATATAGAAAGACGTATTATTTAAATCTTAAATGAGCACTGAATAACTGAAAATGACAATTTAGATAAAATCAGTAACTGAATATGAAAGTTCTCGAAAGTGTTGGTTAATTATAATTCTGCCTGAGGAAGTTGTTCTTGGGAAACTTGGAGGAGCCATCGAATTTGGATTGTTTCAATAAGTAGGATGAAGAATTGGTAGCACCAGGCAGAACATTGTACACGACCAGTGGGCTTCTTACCACATAAACAGCGTCTTTCCAAACGATCGCACCCGATACTATTGGTTGCTGAGAAATAACTGGACCATTGACGCTAACCCAGAATGTTTTTGTCTCTCCAATGTTGGAAAATGTCAGGACTGGTGGATCCACAGTGACATTAAACAAGCTTGGAATGCTCCAGCTGGCAGCGTAAGTAGAATTTGGTGAACCAACATTGGTAACAGTCCTAGTAAAGACTGCGTTAATTGGCTGGCCATCTTCAACAGCCAAAGCAAATGATGGGTAATTCAGATCCCAAGCTCTTCCTGGTACTGTGCTGTTGCAATAGCTGCTATTATCACCTGTAATCAATCTAATGTCCGTCGTGTTGTAACCTTGTTTACATAGGAAATTTATGTAATCCGCTTCTGATGCGTTATAAACAAGACCAGGTTGTATTGCTGCTGTTAGATTGATATGACCCGATCCGTATGCAAATTCAAGCTCGGGATGCTTGTTTGGATCAACTACAAAAGCTGTTCAAAACGAAAATACCCCAAATGGGCACATCAGTGGATCAGACATATATATTGAAACATAATTAATGCACCAAAAGAAAGTGGAAACTTTGTTCACCTGTGGTCATGAGTGCTGATTTAATGGCTGCCGGAGACCAGTTGGGATGAGCAGCCTTCACATGGGCAGCGGCGCCACTGACATGAGGACAAGACATGGATGTGCCGGAGATTATATTGAATTCTACACTCCTTTTGTCATCAAAGTAGATTGAAGGAGGTGCAATAGGAGACCAAGCAGCTAGGATGTCCACGCCAGGAGCAGTGAGATCAGGCTGTTAACATTCACTCATAAAAAACATTCAATATAATGCTTCAATATGGAGAGATGGTGAAACTTAATAAACTAAAGCTCTCTCGTTGACAAATGATGATTACCTTGAGAATATCTGGTGTGATAGGATTAGGTCCTCGTGAAGAAAATGATACAACATGAGGTGCAACAACATCCTTCCAAGTCTCACCAATTAGAATAGTCGCAGTTGGATTCCTGAAAGAGTATCTTATGGTCTTAGTTTAAAAAAGAAATGCATTAGTTTACTAGCTATATATTGTCATTAGATAAAGAAGATTGAGGTTAATTTACTCCGTGGATCTGATGTACTCCAAAATCTTTTGGGCGTCTTCGGTACTGATTACTGTTGCTGGAAGAGGGTAGCTGAAAGCAACATCGGAGAAGAATGAACCTGCCATTATGACTCCTACACCATTAGATGATAAAATGGCAGATCCATCATTGAGGCTGGGAGAACCATCACTGAGGGATTCGCAGAAAACAATTTTTCCAGACACTTTATAGGAGTTGAGGGCACCAGGATAACAGTATCTGGCGATATCTGTGTCAGCTCCTGCAGAGTAGTTTGCTGCATCTCCTCCCCATACCAGTGAATACGAGGTTCCATTCAGATTGAAGTTGTTAATGGAATTTCCCTGCCATTTTGCCGTATCATAAAGTTACGTCTGTGAAACAACATATAGCATATCATATACGTGAAAAATGTATAACAAATAGCATGTAACCCACAAGATAGATTTGTCCATTTCCAAGAACCACTTGTGAAACAAATTTCCTGTCAATAGTGCTGGCAGCCACTGTCAACGACCAAGGTGAGTAATTAGAAACCGAATATGGATAAGGGCCTGAATTGCCCGCAGAATTGGAAGTGAGAATGCCACGTCTCATGGCGTGGAAAGCACCAATAGCGATCACATCTTCCATATAAGGGACAGGCCAACCAGAACCAAGGGACACAGATATAATGTCAACACCATCCGCAATGGCGTCGTCAAATGCCTTAAGGATGTCGACACTAGAGCAACCGAATGACCAACAAACTTTGTAGACAGCTATCCTTGCATTGGGCACTCCACCTCTTGCTGTTCCTTCGGCTAGTCCATAGTAGCTTGCACCTGATACCTCCCTTCCAGCTGCTGTTGAAGCAGTATGACTTCCATGTCCCTCGGTGTCTCTAGGAGATATGATGTCGTTGGAATTTTCACTTGAATTGTGGCTTTTGTAGTACCTGGCTCCGATGATTTTACTGCATGTTGAAATAGTGTCTCATTAGTTAGGGGATGAAGTTCATTGTGTTTAAGTTGTCATTCAAACCCCACAGATGGTTTCGGAAGATCTTGAATAGATGCAACTGACTGCTTAAACTTAAAGCTCACTTGTTGCAGGTAAAGTTGACATTCTGGCAAGTCCCTTTCCATTTAGCAGGTGGAGCAGTCATATTGTAATCACTGAAGCTCGCAGATTCTGGCCAAATTCCTGTAGCATAGAACATTGGGAAGTTTCTTATCAGCAGCCAATCATCTTACAAAACCTTGACAAACTGAAGCAACTGAGTATAGAACTCGAACCTGTGTCTAAAAGACCGACGATGACATCTCCTTCCTGAGGAGCTAGTAGGTTGCTTTGGGATTCGGAGAAACTCATGAAGTTCCACGACCTCGTCGTGTGAAGCTTAAGTATCTGATTGGGTATCAAAGATATTACTCCTTCCATTTCTGCACCCAACTTTCATGTTACCACTCCGTATAAGTAGCAAGTTAAATTTATTATTTCTAAGAGAAGTAAGTACCTTTCATTTTTTCGACCTCTTCATCTAATAACTTAGCCGCAAATCCATTGAAGCTCCTTTCGTAGCTATGAACTAGCGACTCTCTTGCTGAAAAAGTACTGCGAATTTAAAAACACGCTGATAATTAATGTTGGGTTATAAAATTCGACCACGAAAAGTTGATAAGTGATGATTAACTAGTGGCCGTGCCTCCAAGAAGGAGCACTGAAGCATCTGAATGCTAAATATATAGGAGCTGTAGGCTTAATGAATTCAATTTTTACAAAAGCAAAATGCTACAATTCTAGGCAACTTGAATTCTTAAAAATTTTAAACGTTGGAATTAAGCTGAAGGAGTGATACATAGAGGATTATATTTTGAACCTTCCAAGTACAGTTCGTAGCATGGAGTGATGAGCCTCGGCAGCAGAATAACTTCCCCGCGGCTTGTCGCCCATGTATATAATGTGAACCTACAAAGTGTGCACAACAACTTTTAGCACATCTTAATCATGCATGCATAGACTACTTCAAAACGAATTATAGCATGTAATGGCTCCACCTTCCTCTCATCGCCAATTCCATGCACCAGAAATGATGCAAGCAATAGTGAGTAGAGAACCCAAACCATAAAACTTCCTGTCTTGGCCATCGAAACCCGCTCTTGATTCGTCTGTGGAAGTTGGGCTGGGTTTGATACTTCTTGCTTAATGTCAAGCCCCAGTATATATGCCATCCAAATTTGACTTGTAAGAATCGCACAATCTCGTCTATTGCGAGCTTGCCGCCATGAGCGGCTGTGCTTTTGTCGGTATATATCTGATTACGTAAAGATCCCTGAGTGGCTGTGCTTTCCATCTGCTATCAAAAGACATTGTTGTGCACGTCAATTTTCGTCTCGTTTTGCTGTCTCTTGTCCTAAACTGGTCATAAAATACACTAGTCGTTCAACTCGAAAGCATTGTCAGAGTTGCCAAAAGGTGTTCCATCTTCAATTGGAATAAGGATTTGGAAAGAGACCAAAAAAACAAAATGAATGTTGGTTTCTCGTGTCTTACGACAAGCTATTTGCAGGTCATGTAGTTAGTAACAATCAAAGAGAGAGGAGGAATAAGCTATTAGAAATGATATCTCAGAAAAATATTGACAGTACATAATAAGAAATTTAACTTAATAAAAACTAATTAAAATTATTTTTTAATTTTTATATTCCATACAATCAATTTCAGAAAAAAATATATTACTCAAATAATTTATCTGAAACAACTAAACATAGATAAGAGCAATGAAATGAGATTGTTTTCATCTTTAATAAAAACTCTTTATATATCATCATAATTTTATAGCTTCAAAAAAATATTGCAAAGATAAATAAAGAAATAAATTATATTTTTTGGAAAATTTAAAATTAAATTAAAAATTCTTTTAATTAGAAAAATTAAATTAACTAAAAATATTAATAAAATATTTTTAATTATTAAAACTTTGTAATCATTACATTAAAAGACAATTCGTGAAGATAAAAAGAATAACAAAAAAAATGATCTAAACTTTGAAGTTAAATTAAAAATGCATAATACTTTTTCAAAAGAAATTATCCAAAACAAATGACTCATGAAAACAATGTGGTTAGACAAAAGAGAGTGCAAAAATTCAATACTTATAAGGACGAAAATTTAATTTAAAAAGATTAAAAAAACATAACAAAAATAATATATTTCAAAATAATTACGTTTCCTTATTATGCCATAATTCTTATTTTAATAGGTTAATATTTATAAAATATTTTAAGTGTGTATTGTATGTTACTAGCAGAACGAAGGGAAAAGGCTATTTGTGTAGGGGATAATAAATTAAAATGTGTTTAATTTTTTAAAGATTTTTAGTTCATTGTTAAATTTTAAAAAAATTAATTTAATAACTAAGCTTGCAGAAATAAGATTAAAATATTATTTTTATATAATGGCATAAGAAAAAGTTTTGATCAAATTAATGCGAATTTTGAAATGTGAAAATTATAAAAAATAATACTGAATTGATAAATTTTAAGAAACATTGTATTTTTTAATTTGATATCTTTTAAGTTAACAATTTTATGATTAGTATTCGGTTGTCTTTCCCACTTCATACAATCCTCAGGAACGCGTACGTTGGTCCCATCGTTTTAAATAATTCCAATAACCTCTTCTGCTACTGGTGCTGTTTTAACTTTTTTACGACCGGTTTTAGCATTAAGCACACTGCACATAAGATGAATAAACATAATATACATATTTTGACCTACAGTTTGTCACTGCATGATTTCATAATAAATACTTTGTTAATTTTTATTATATAATCAAAAATACATCTACAATTTATATATTAACGTTTAGGGCTTATTTATTAAATGCTATTCTTATATATAAACGTCAGCATTTGATATGCACAAAGCAAAGCTTTATACAGCCTATGGCGCACATAAACAAAAATGAGCTAGCAACCATCTGGCAAGGGTACGAAAACCTCTACTCCCAATCAACGTCCTCTCTTTTGTTTATTGCTCAGTTAACCAATAACTTCTGAAAAATTATTTAGGGAGTTACGATGATAATGATGTAATTGATATCTACGAGTGCTAACTTATTTTCAAACCTGATTAATTATTTTTTGAAAATTTTAAAATTAGTTATAAGATTGGGATTCAAATATAAAATTTTTAAATTAATAGGAGATCTATCATTTTTAACCAATTTCTTGAATCTTTTAAATTTTAAAATTATTAAATATTAATTAAGTCATAATTTTTTAAAAATTAATTTAATATTATCATTATTTAAAATTTTTTAATTATAAAAAAAATTAAACTTTACTCAATCTTACAATACTAGCTTGAATTAAGGGAAAAAAAAAAGATGATGAACGTTAATTAAGTTTTTGTGCTTCTTCTTTACAACGGTCACATGTTCTTTTTTTCACATAATTATTTTATTATTTAATAAATGTGAATTATGATTTGATTTTTTGGTCATATTGATTATTTTTCCTACAATGTCAGTCTACTTTTGCAACTTCACCTACGATTCAGGTGGATGTGAGCACATACCTTGAGGAGGTGGAGGATTTGGAAGACTATAAGAAGTGAAAATTAGGGTTTGTTTTGGAGGAGAAGCGAGAGGAGAGTCAGAGCTTGATGGAAGAAAATGAAGTTATAGAGAGTGTGCATAAAAGGGTTGTTCGTAATAATGTTTTTTTAGAAATTAAAAAATTTTCATTAAATATAACCAAAATTACATAATGAGAAGATTTTTTCTCGTATGGGAGAGCCACTAAACAACTGAACCCAAATAAACACAAACGACATCATTTGCAACTTTCAAACAAAGACCATGAGCATTAGACTCTTAGGATAAAACTAACTACTCCTTTCGCGAAGCTTCGATCTTTTTCCAAATTAGGTCAGGCGATTATGTTGCGATAGACAAAGGTCTGGGTTGTTCGTAATAACGTTGATGAGGAGACTTTTTAGTCTAGGTATTACTATTTTAGAAGCTTAAGCATGATAAGGACTTCAGAGCTAATCTCGTGAAACAAGCAATATCTACTGAGGATGGGGACTTGAGTTGGGATGCTGATGATAAAGAAGAAATGATTAAGTAAGAGGATTAAAAAAAATCATAAAAAAGTTAAGGATTTAAGGAAAAAGGGAGCTCAAGTAGTGAAAAAGTTGTGAAATACAAGAAAGTGGAGCACATAAATGAAGTTAACACAAGGGATAATCAGGGTTTTGAAATAAGATAGGTAGTAGAGAGTATGTACGTATATCTGATGAAGGTGACAATGTAGTTAGCGAGAACTAGATTTAGAGAAGAGTAAAGAAGAAATTCCATTGAAGTTTGATGAGAAAGTGGGTGTAGAAGTGAAAGGTTATAGTCTTTTAAAGATAGTGAATTCTCGGTGGTATCAAACCTTCAATTAATGGTAGAAGAAGAAGATCTAGATGGGACAAGATTAAAGACTGAGCAGCACAGATGAGAAGAAGAGACCAACAGGTCAGAGTGAAAGTCTAAATAAGATTTATATATAGAAACGACTGAATATTTTTTTAAAAATATGAATGTATATCTATTAGCATAGTTTTATAATTGATAGAGAGTAATAAAAAAACTATCTAAGAAGAATGACAGATCAGATGTCAATGGTCAGTGAGAAAAAAAACAAAAAGACTATAAACTCTATCTATATCGTATTTCCATGGAAAGGTGATGTTGACATTTTAAGCATATTTGTAGGTTCTGATCTAATTGACTATTTTGTCCACAATTTGATATGGTTCTTATTTCAAGGCAGTGAATCTCCTACTGTTTCTTTCTCGTCAAATGTTGTAAATCATAATGGTAAACGTAGCTTAGAAGAGTGTGGCATTAGGGACTCCTTTCTATGATTTGCAAGTAACCCAATTCAACACTTATTCCTAATTGTTGCAACCATTATTATCCAATAGTAGATGCAGTAGTCAGCTCCAAATAGCCTTAGAAAAATTGCATAAGAAGAAGAGATAATCTCCATTTCGACAACCATATTACAAAGGAGGCATAAATCATTTACATTGTCTTTCCATTGACTGAAGGTTTTTAACCTATTCTTGATTGCCAGATAAGTGATAAAGAAAGCCTTGGGGAAAAAGTGTTCTTCCATAAGAGACTAAACCAAGGTACCACAATATGAGAGATAGCAAACAATTTTGAATGGTTAGAGTACATACCATTCGGGTTAAACCCCTAAGTGTTGGCATCCTCATTATCTACCTCATTTAGTGGAGGTAAGTAATCCAAAAGAGAGTGAAAGCCTCTAAAATTGCCTTGCAATGCACTATTCTCAATCAGGTATGAAAACTTGAGATTCAATGGTAGTCTATTCCTTAACTATTAAAGTTGAAAAACATGTACAAAAGGACTATTTGGAAGCCAATTATTAAACCAAAACCATCTCTTTTCACTATTTCCAATTTTATGTTTAATGCAAGGATATATAGCATCCCTCAACTCCATCATTTGCTTTAGAATACAAGAATCTTTTTTTGTAAAATCAGCTTGTCAAAAGTTAATATGCTTCAAGTAATATTCATGTATCCATTTAATCCACAAGGCATTCGAATCAGTATATATTCTCTATAGTCTCTTACACGTTAAGGCATTTTGCATCGTTGAAATAGAAATGATACTAAGGCCTCTGTGCTTCTTTAGAATAGTAACTTTACTCCATTTAATCTTAGCATTTTTAGAATTATCAAGTTTAGCTTACCATGAGAATGTCTTCGTTGGTCTGTCCATCTCCTTTATGGCTTTCCTAGGCAAAGCAACATGCATAGTCCAATGAAGCTGCAAACTGTTGAGAACAAAGATAATAAGAGTGATCCGGGTGACAAAGGAAAGAAATCAATTTTGCCATGCCATCACCTAATTTTTCAGCCTTTAAATGATAGGTGTACAATATGAAAATTTTAGCTTATAGGCTATAATATGAACTCCCAGATATTAGAAGGGATTTGGGAGAGCATTCAGCCCAGTAATCCACTAGATTCACTATTGCTCACATCATGAGAAGTATATATGTTGCTCTTAGCTAGATTGTGTTTTAGGTCGAGCCATGTAGCAAAGGAAGCCAGAACTTGTATCAAAATGTTAACATAATGTTCATCAGCTCCACACAACAAAATCAATACATGAGACGTGTAAGATTGACATCCCTACATTTATGATGAAACTTGAACCCTCGATGGCAAGATATAAGTTTGTCAATAAGCCTAGAGAAACCCTCCATGACAAGTGTAAACAGATATGGGGATAAGGGATCACCTTGTTGAATTCCCTTAGGTATTTTAAAATGCTTTGTAGGGATACCATTAACTAGTACATTGAAAGTTGGAGTTTGTATTCATACGATGATCCATTTGATAAAAATTAGAGGAAGGTGCAAAGCTTAAAGATATTGATGGATGAATTACCAGCTAATAGTGTCAAAAGTTTTAAAGAAGTCTACCTTTATCAGGCAACTGTTGAGTTTTTTACCAGAATTGTAGTCCTTTAATAGTTCTTGAATCAGTAGAATATGATCTCCATCATATCTATCTAAGAGAAAAGCTCCTTGTGCTATGTTCACGATATCATAAATGGCCAATTTGAGCCTTTCTGCAATAGCTTAGATATCACCTTATATATCATGTTGCAACAAGAGATAGGATGAAAATAACTTATAAGATAAGGCTATTTCTTTGTTATCATGCAAATAAGGTACAATTGATTTTCTGAAACAATTTTGAAGAATACAAATGTTCTAGAACAGCCTCAGCAAAGAGTTTACCAGTGATCTCCCAAGCATGTTGGAAGAACATAGTAGAAAAACCATCAAGGCTAGGAGATTTTGAAGGATGTAAGCTAAAGAGGATTCTTTTAACATCAACTTCTGTGATGGGTGAGATCAGAGAATCCTTTATGCTTGGATCAACATTGCAATCAAAAAGTCTTAGCACATTAGGACTTGGTGTATTAGTTCAATAAAATAATTTCTAGATAGATCCAATAAGGAATTCTTTTCAAAATGTGCTCAATCGCAAGCATCATGAAGCATGGAGATCTTATTGATATTTCATTTAGCCAGCGAGAATGAGTGAAAAATAATTGGTATTAGAGTTACCGTCCTTTAACCAGTTAAGTCGAGCTTTTTTCCTCAAGACTAAGTTATGAAATGTAAGAGCTTCCTGATATTCCTGTAAGCATGTCCATTTTACTTGTCTAAATGTAGAATTATGAGGATAATGGTAGTAATTATCTTAGGCAAGATTGAGCTTCCCTTTAAGAGTTTGTATATTAGAATCTCTGCTAAGCATAATTGTCTTAAGAGCAGCCTTCACTAGGTGTAATTTGAACATAAGTTGATAGGATTTAAAACCTATTATCTCATAGTTCAAACAACTGCTAACAACTTCATGAAAACCATCCATACTAGTAATAGCATTGAAAAATCTGAAGGGGGCATACATTGTTCTGGAATCAGTGAGCCTTTAGATCCACATATAGGAATCATCGGATGTTAGGTTTTTGCCAAAATGTACAAAAGAAGGTGGAAATTGGGTCGGACATATAGAGTTCGCTAATGATCTATCTGTTTTCTTCCTAAAAAAGAAGGTTGCCTTGCTAGTTATTAAACTAGGTAAGTAGCCTTCCTATAGAGTGAAGGTCAACCAAATCCATCCTCATTAAAAAGGTTGATAGTTTTGTGGTCATACTGAGATAGTATCTTCTATCCCCTTCCATTTCATTCAAGTTGAATAAGTAGTAGTTAAAGTCCCTTACTACAATCCCTGGTGATTGAATGTTGAGTTGTAGGTTATACAAACTGTAACATCCCATTGCTAGTGAAAGGGGTAAGATGGTAAATGTGAGTGATTAATGAGAGTTAGGAATGTATTCTACATGTTCATGCATAACTTGCTACATACTTAGACTTGATTGTTGCACACGAAAATACTTGTACATGCATTCATGAATAATTCCGGGTATAATTGGAATGATTTGAGAATCTTGAATGTTGTTATATTGAAAATTTTATGGGTTAGTGAGATCTTGATGTTTTGAATTTTAGTGGAATTATTGTATTTGTATATGTTG
>JANITW010000236.1:54891774-54907275 GCA_027564335.1 Erythroxylum williamsii | reverse complement strand
GTAAAACATAGACACTCAACAACACAAATCTATAGAAGTTTAAGATAAAAGAATATCTACTTGGATAAAAGAACATACTTTCTGGACCCCGCTTTCGAAGTCCAACATTCGAAACCATAGCTGCATGTAGGGATCACATTTAACCAAGACCGAATACTACACCCGAAATCGGTCCAAAAATTGAAAATCTTAAGGCCCAAATTGAAATTTAATTCCTTTAAATAAGTTGTAGCTCCATGTCTTTAGTTTAATTTGAAAAAAAATCAACCCAAACGGACCTCTGCAGATCAAGAAATCACCAAAATACTGAAGCATGTTCAGTGAGATAACCCCAGTTCATATTATTGAAGAACACAATCACTATACCCGTCCTACTCTTTTCAATAAATCTTTCTCCATTAGTTTCATATGACTATTATTCTTGGTGGAGATGTAGGAAAATGTCTTACGAATCCAATGGTTCAAGAATCAAGTCATTTGGAGGTCTAGAGGAGAAGTTATGGCCAAAAGAATCCAATATGTTCATATCTTTACTCGTACTGTACATGTCTTGGCACACTTGCTATAACTCTCACTATAGATTTTGGTTTAACTTTGCTTTTGGACTATTGGAAAGAGGACTTCCATCTAAGACTTTCATGAAGACCTCGAAGGCCAATTCTATCGTTTAAGTTCTGTATGGTCTCACATTTTGCATCGTCTCACTTTTCTTTCGTCTCAGTTCTATCGTCTTATTTCCATCGTTTCATTTCTATCGTCTGCTTTTCTTTCATCTCATTTCTATCGTCTGATTTTCTTTCGTCTCATTTCTATCGTCTGCTTTTCTTTCGTCTCATTTCTATCTTCTGTTTTTCTTCCATCTCATTTTTATCGTCTGCTTTTCTTTCGTCTCATTTCTATCGTCTGCTTTTCTTCCATCTCATTTCTATCGTCTGCTTTTTGCGCCCAAAACGTATCCACTTATACGAATCATAATTTTTGACTCCGATGTCCAAAATTTTCATATAATATACAGTTCGAAAGATAAAAGAAAGATATACAACATTACAGAAGGAAATTTTGCCAAAATCTATCTATATCAATCCGAAATTTGCCTCTAAAATCTGAAGATAAATTTTTCATTCATACACCAACACTGCACCCAATTCTTCATTTCATAACAATTTTTAAGACTCTTAGACACAGAATCGAAATTCGATGTCTTCATACAAAATGTATTCATATATATCTAGTTTAATCCTAATCAAGAATTATCTCATTTGGACAACTAGTGAAAACGTTATGGCTAAAAGACTGAAGCATATTCAGTAAATATTTTTTAGATCACTACCAATCTTATTTCTAAATCTTTCCTTATCACAACTCATACCAAGATCACTCTTTCTACTCCTTCTACTCCTTATTTTCAATAAAATCACATTTAATACCATTTATACCCAGAAGTTGTCAATGAATGCATGTACCATTTTTTATGTGAAAACATTCCATATTTATATGCATATATGCTAACATGATGCACGAGCAAGAAAATGCATTGTCTTAATTTCTCTTTGAGCTCGCATGTACTGAAATTTTGGGTCATAACCCTTACTATGGGGACAGGATGTTACAATTTAGATACTCGTTTCTATGAAAAAAAACTAGCTAAGTTACTTAGTCAAAAGACCTAAAATTATGAATGAATGTGACAACTTATAAGGTGATAAACTAACACTAAATCCTAATTAACGTACATATTTTAACCAAAGATTCCAGATCACTAATTTTGCGAGCTAATGACTCTTTAAAACTTGATAGATTATGTTCAAATTTAAATCAATTTCATTCCATCTAAGACATTGACATATTCACACAATTCACAATATACAACCTAAACAACCTATCATACAATATGTAAAATTTATACTCAAAGCAAAACACACAACCTTCCCTACACTTGAACAACGCATTGTTCTCAATGTGAGAAGGAGGCAAACAAACATATACGGTGAGAAGTAATATAAAATAGAATAAAACACAAACATAAACAAAGATAAAGACTAAATTTAAAAGAAAAGGGTTAGAAACAAAGTCTCACGATGATGGAGGAGGGGATGGTGTCGAAGGTGGTAGTTGGACACCTTGAGCCTCGAGGTATTGATGAATACGACTTATATCCTGGCTCTGACGTTATTATGTGCAAGCCATCTCCTTCATCCTTCTAGAGTTCTCCGTAACTGTATTTGTAATTACCTTAATGTTCAAGGAGAATGTATCGAGCACTATCTTCAAGCCAGGTTCTTCTATGTCCTCTTCCTCTTTGAACACCTCGCTAGTCGAGTCCTCTTCTGCCTGCTGAGGCAGTGTTGTGCTAGAACTCGCCTGACTAGCCTTGATCTTTACATGAGTCTTTTGGTTGATGTCCTAGAGTTCCATTTTATGGGACTTTTTAGGATTTCAGCACGCCATAAATGATGGTGATTTAGAAAATCAGGGAAGTAGATGGTTAGGCCACTACCATCCCTGTCATAGTACTCAGCAGTGGTGGAAACCAAGTACCTCATACCTAAATTGTTGCTCCTCTTATGCAAAGTTGCAACAATAGCATTCAGCTTATGTGTTGAGGTGCACATTGGGATGTTGTGATCCATACACCACAATAGAAAAAGTTCCTTTTTTGAGCACTTATTGGTTCCTGATTTGTCAAAAACCATTTGAAACGTGAATTTATTCAATAACAAGTGCTCATGGGTTCATATAATGTTGTTGTGGGCATTCTTAGCGTCGAATCGCTCTAAGCTAGTAAGTTCATTCTAATAGTGAGAAACTTGAAAATCATTGCGCTGATCGATAATGGAAGATTCGGGGAACCTGTAAATATCACACATGATTTCAATGTTTAGCTTATAAGTTCATCCCCATAACCTAAACCACATTTCCTTAGGGTAACTCGGTTCGAAATAAAGGCAATTGAAGAATTCAAGAATGAGCTCTTGGTAGACAGGATATTAGAAGTGTATAAACTTAGCCCACTGAATTCTTTCTGCTAGATTCTCTACCCTATCTCTCAATTCTAGCCTATCAAGCGTATTAAAATCAAAATATTTTGGGACTTCTATTTGTTTAACATTAAGGGATTGGAAATGAATACCTTCCTCCTCTGTGTAGATTAGGAAGGGTGTTTGATTAAATCCTTTCTAGCTATTAAGCCCATGGAGATTTAATCAAAAATATTCAAGGATTGCACTATAGGGTATAGCCTAGGGTCGTTCTCTTAATCGAAACCTAAGTGAATGGACCTAAGTTAACCTATATGTCATGAAATGCAAGCTAATTGTGTAAAAAGGGGTTATGGTTTTGAAATCATTAACTCAACTAAATTGAATTGCATAATGTATTTTTTATGTTAGGGAATCAGACAATCGAAAGGTAAAAACAAGTGATTAAACAGTGATAAAGTACTCTTGAAAATGAGCTTTGGCTATCATAGTTCGAAATTGATTTTAATGAGAGTAGAAATCACTAAGTTTCAAATTGGTAAACCTTAAAGAACTCTTAAAGTCTAGGATCTTAATTAATGGCACTCCATTTCTTAAAATCTTGTTAAATGCTCTTAGTGTGTGTAGTAGGATAAGTCCATGCAATAATTCAATTGAAATCTAGAATTAACTCAATATCAAACATGACCATGTAAAATAAGAGAGACTCAAAGATTACAAATAGACATATATAAAACTTCATATATTTAAGTGCAAGTTCTATATAAATGAATCCAAACTACCCAATATGAGTATCCAATGATTTGATTACAACTATAATCAAGTAGCCTAACCATACATTACAAATCCTAAACCTAGGAATTTATAAGGTAAAAGTTGAACTATGGATTGAACTACTCCCCTCTTAAGTTCCTGGAACTCCAGCCATTGCTATATCTTCAAGAGGAAACGAAATGCCTAGCCACGCATAGCTCTCAAATGCTTCACAACTGAGAAGGAATCAAAGACACCTATAGTGGAAGATTGATAGTGAAAAATAGAAGAAGAAAATTAGGGTTTGATGAGAGAAAGATGATGGAGGATGTTTTTGTAGGCTGGGTATGTCATGTCTTCTATCCTCCCCTCTTACTTCTCAAAAAATAGGGTTTCCAAGTAGGTATTTGGGCCAGTTTTTACGAATGGGTAAGTGAGTTTCCAAAAATAACTCGGGTCCAACTGCGATTTTCGTCGCAATGAAAGAAGCAGTTTGCCACGGTGAACTTTTTCTGAAAGGTTTTTGCTTGAATTCTTTGGTTTTCATTGTGGCGAAAGATCATCCCTGCCATGGTGAACTTGCCTATTGGTGTTGTTGACTTGTGTTCTTGAATTTCTTGGTTTTCAGTCTTGGCTTTACTTCTTGAGTGTCCTACAATGAAAAGTAATAGTTTGTAGTATCAATTGTCCTAAAAATCAATTGAGTGCAATTACTAACTATTTGTGACAATTTTACATTCAAACTACATTAATTAAAAACAAGCACTCATAAGCTAAATTAAACACAATATCCGATAATAAGAGCCAAAAAGTATAAGAAAAATCATGAAATTGTCACCAAATAATATAGAAAAATTGGGTTCAATCAGTGCTCTAAAATTTGCCGCCGTATTTCGTCGCCCTCTGCTTGAGACTTGATTTTGTCCTGATGATTGGTTGCGCTTTGTTGACTGCTTAATGTGCAGCATACTAGAATGCAAATAGGTGGAAGTTGGAATAAAGTGGAAATTTGGAAGTTGGTTAAAGAAAAGTGAGAGTATTTTGAGGTTCTAAACTTAGAAACATAAAGTTAAAATGAAAGTGATTGAAAAATGAAATATGTATATAAAGGTGAAGGAAGGGTAAAATGTTAAAAATTTAGCTGAAAATCACGTGGATAATTTTACACTGCCAAATTTTTTATTTTTTCTTCTTTTTTCCTTCTACACATTCTCGATATCACTTCCTAACTCTTTATAGCTCTTTCACCTCTTTTTTGCTTACTTCCTTGATCACCTAACTCATGTCAAAATCCTATGCCTTCCCGACCTTATTTAGAAACGAAATAACCTAACTATATAATTCAAACTATCTAAACATCAAAGAAAATAAAATGGAATTAACAATCCATAGGTTGCCTCCCATGCATTGCTTCTTTTAACGTCGGTAGCTCGACACTCTTCTTGTGCTCAAAGTGGTTCAAACAAATAGTGTAATGGTAGCGCAGTCATCGATCTTAACATTTGCACATGAGCTACCATGCCCTGTGTTCCACCTTTCCTTTTGCTTCACCTTCCTTCACTTTCTTCTCTCCAATCATTTATTTCTAAATTCATTCCCAGGATCCTCAATATCTACCCATTGTCCTTCGAATTCGGTTTCTGTGATGTTAGCTAGAAGTAAGGGAGAACTATTGTCATTATTTGACACAACGAAGGTTATTTTATTCTCTACAATCCTCAGAGTTAGTTCACCCCCATCAATGTTAATTATTGAGCAAGTAGTAGCCAAGA
Organism: Erythroxylum williamsii; assembly: GCA_027564335.1. NCBI lineage: Eukaryota > Viridiplantae > Streptophyta > Magnoliopsida > Malpighiales > Erythroxylaceae > Erythroxylum > Erythroxylum williamsii. The sequence continues at coordinate 54,901,772 of JANITW010000236.1, read as the reverse complement.
ATGGTTGTCCAAGGACATAAGAGTTTCCATATCTTCTCCAATATCCAATACAAAGAAGGCTGTGGGGAAGGTAAATATATCGATCTATACTTGCACATCCTTAATAATACCCTTCGGCTAATGAACTGTTCTATCATCATCTTCACTAGCATCGTAGGAGGTTCTAACTCTGCTAACCCCAACTTTTGACTAAAAGTATAGGACATCATATTAATACTTGCTGCCAAATCTACAAATGACTTGTCTATTTTAACTCCGTTGATACTGCAAGGAATGTAAAAATCCCCTGGGTCCTCTTTCTTCTATGTTATCTTAGGGTTTTTCTTCCGCTATGAGCTCCTTAACCTTCTTCTTGATTGATTCCCATAGTGTGAGCCGCATTTGCAGTTGTTCTATTATGTCCTCAACTTTGTTTAATTTAGCCTCGTTATAATTCCTCGTCACCTTACTTGAATGTGACTTTTGTTGAGTTAGAATAGGATACAAAAATTCAGGTCGAGATTTTTTGATTAGCTTAATTGCGAGCTCACTTAGAAGGAATTCCATATTTTCTTGTCCTTCTCCCCCCATCTTCTTTCGTATTTTCAAGCTTCTTTTCTTAGGTCTGACTAATGATCATGATCCGTTCCTTTGGGTTAGATTCGATATTGCTTGGAAGGATTCCTACATTCTGAGTTAAAATTACATCTACTAGTTGACCTATTTGGACTTCCAAATTGTGTATTGAAGAGGTGTGATTCTTAGTGACTTGCTCGAATTTGATTTCAAGCCTATTGTGTACATCCTCCATGTCTCCAATTTGATCTAAAATCCTATCCAACTTGGATTCCATTAAGCTCAGTTTATCTTATTGGAAACTTGGTTGTCCTTGGGTTCTGAATTATCCTTGAGCATTGTTCGTCTAAGAGAAGTTAGGGTGATTCTTCCACCTAGGGTTGTATATGTTAGAGTAAGGATTGTTTCCCCCTCCTCATCCATATTGAGCTCTTATATAATTAACTTGCTCCAGATCGTTGTCCTTCATCATGAAGCAGTCCACTATATCATGGTCCATCTATCTATAGAGTTCACACTTTAGTTGCACGACTTTTACCAAAGCTGAGGAAGAAGCTTTCATATTGTTGAGTTGTCGAGTTAAATTGTTGATTTTCACCTGCATCTTCGTCATTTGATCAACCGCTATAACTCCTTTTTGTTCTCAAAAGGTGGTGGGTTATCTACTCCTCTTGTTCGTCCATAAGCAATTATTACTTGTCATCTCCTCTATCAGCTCTTCTGCTTCATCTACCATCTTTCTCATTAGTGATCCTCTTAAAGTTGCATCAATTATGCCTCTCTTATGTGGGGTTACTCCATTATATAATGTTTGCAACAAGAATTCCTTATGTAAGTTATGGTGTGGGCATTTTCATTGCAAGTCCTTGTATCGTTCCCACACTTCATAGATCAATTCCTCGTCACTTTGTCGGAAGTTGGTAATTTCCTTGATAATCTTTGTGGTCTTGGTAAGGAAAAAAATACTTGTCTAAAAAGGCACGAACTAGTTGATCCTAAGTGATGACATTGGCTAGGTTGAGAGAGTGATGCCAGGCTTTTGCTCTATCTCTTATAGTAAAAGGAAAGAGCCTAATTCTTACCGCATCCTTCGACATCTAATGGTACCAAAAGATATCACAGATTTCAAAGAAATTTACTATATGTGCATTGGGATCTTCATTCGTTAGTTCATAGAATTGTACATTCTATTGAAGCATATTTAGGAGGGCTAGTTTAATTTCAAAAGAGGCTACTTATATGGATAGTCTAGCTACTCCTTAGTTAGCTGCATTGAACCCTAATCTTATAAAATCCATAAGGGTTCTTTAATGATGTCCTTTGTTTGCTTCGTGATCCAAATCTTGCGAAAATTTCCCGGCCGTAGTTGCTTTTGAAATTTCTACCTCTTTTTCACTCCGAGCTTTCCTAATTGATTGTTGTAATTGATTGATATCTAGCCCTAAGTTTTCAACTGCATAACTTGAACTTCTCGTGACTCTTGTGTTCATGCAAGAGAATGGATTCAGAAATGGAAAGAAAGAACAAAAAATAAAAAAAAAAACTAACTGAAACGCTTAGACTAAAAAATTAAACTAATTGACTCCCTAACAACGGTGCCAAAAAATTAATCAGTGGTTTGGTTGTGTGTAAGTTTTAATTAATAACCTTCGATAATCCGCAAATGCACGATTCTCTAATGTAACACCAAAAGTGTCGATCCCACGACTAGAGAAATAATCTAATCTTAAAATCTAAGGCCAAAACAAATAACAAAAATTCAAAATGCAACGAAACTAAAACGAGAATTTAATTCAGTCAATCAAATTAAGAATCAAACATAAAAATACTAATTACTAAGCAATTGCAACACATCCTAGAATCAACCGAAAGAAATTACCAATTGAGATAAAGGATATTTTACCTATCCTTAATGCTAACCTAATTGATTATGAATTATCGGATTGTTGGCTCGAGATTATCATATAGTTGATTACTCACTCTCGAATTATAACCATTAACCATAAATCATAAACCCTAATCAGATTATGGAGGTTGCAATCTCTCAATTCACAACCTATCCAAAACCCTAACTAATTCTAAACTTCTCTAATAAACTATCAGAAACTTATATAAGATCTCTCTTCTCACAAATTATCGATCTTATTCAATTCTGGTTCTATTAAATCACCTAACTCTCGTTAATCTAATTTAATTATTTTTCATTCGATTTACCCTCTCAATTTGTTACCGAATTATGCAATAACATAATCAACCACAACAAAATCCAATGAACACATAAACAATCATATTTTTCATTAATTCAAAAATAAAATTCCAATGTGAGTTTAGAACATCCTCGATATTCTAAATCTATCGTCAATTATTCAATCCAATTATATACAATAATAAAACAGAAAGAATAGGAAATACAATCTAAAATGGATGACAGGAAGCAACAATGTTGAGAAACTCTTGATCCGGGAAGTACTTCGAGTTAGCTTCTTCTCCTCTTCTCTTTTCCTTCTTCTCTTCCTCTATCTCTCGATAATTTCTCTCTAGGGTCTCTCAAGGTAGCTTATGCAAAAGCTCACTTTCTGTCTCTTTTCTTGTTCTTTAAATATGCTTTTGTGTTTTAGGTAACCCTAGAATTTTTTGGGGTCCAAAAGGTTTAAAAATCCCTCAAAATTTGATGTTCTTGAGTGTCTAAGCATCTGCCCGACGCAGGCTACGATTGTGGGCCATTCTTTGGGTTTCTACCACGATTGTGGCATGTAGGCCACGATCGTAGGCCAACGCTGGTACTTATGTCATGATCGTGGCCTGACATGCTACGATCGTGGGTATTGTTTCGACCCCAAATATCTCCTATACTTCTCCGTTCTTTAATATTGACTTTAAAACACCAACAAACACATCAAAATATCTCAAAAATATAATATTTAAGCTCAAAAACTTATAGTAACCCATAAAACACTTAAAACATAAATAATTAACAAACTAACATAATTCTAGCCTAAATACATACTAAATGATTGAAATAACAACTAACTATATATCAAACTATACCCTAAAATACGATACAATTTACACTTATCATGTGTCTATAATAGCAAGCTTTTTTATCATTACTTTTACTTTTATATGTTTATTCACTAGTATTGGTAGGTCCTATTTATTTCTAACATGCCAGGCTAAGAAAATCTAAATTAGATTGTAAAAGTAAAGTTATTGTTGCTCTTAATATCACCTATTGCCAAAAGATGATTTTGTTTCAAAATTTGTTGTTTACTACAACTTCTCAACATTGCTGCAATATAAATTGAAAACCTAAAAGAATCTAGATATATTATATCTTCTAGGTTACATTTATTGGCAGAAAAAGAAGCATAACGTAGCCCAACTCCTAAAATATGGGTATCTTTCCTTCTGATACTTTTGTTTTATATGATAACTATAACTTTTCAACATAAGGCATTCATAGAGTTTTTTGCCTTTCCTTAATCAATTACAATAACTCACAAAAACATTCAACAAGACATGAAGTTATTTGTTTATGAAAAGATTAAAATGACATAATAAAAAATCCTTCCGTCAGAGCTATTTCGCAGTCCTCAACACTTTGGCTGTACTGCAGCTAGGAAGCTATATGATTGACATCATAGAAATGTGAAATTTTATTAGCACCACTAGAACCTAATCTTTTTCTCAAGGAAAGGAAGAAAAAAACAAAATTTTCTAACACTCGTTAAGCCTTATTTGTAGAATTGGAGAATCTTTTTAAATAACATAATGTTGTTGATTTATTAACATTTCACTTAATTTATGCCAATTTTAAAAAGTTCTTCACTAATTATTTTTTTTTAAATTACATACTATTTAATTTGTTATATTTAAAATATTTGATAATGTAAATAACTTAAAGTATCTCTCTTCAGCTGTTGATAGATGAAGCTTAGGCACAAAAATCCGTATATCGATTACAACACTGGTTTACTTATGAATGTAATCAAATGCAAATGAGTTGGGGCATGAAATCCTCTGTCCCTATTTGTGAGTACCACCCCTATCCTATTTGATCCAAGCCATTTATTTATGTGGGACTCATACAAATAGATAACTTAGATCAAATAGAACAAGGTTGGTACTCATGAATGGAGATAGAGGATCTGACCCCGTAAGTTGGCACTTGCATTTGAAGGATTGAGTAGGCAACGCTGAACCCAACGCTGAAACACCTACAGTCCCACACATCATGTTCTCTTTGGCTGTTGCGGCTGAACTCACTAATCGCGGTCATCTACAGTGGGGGAGAAAGAGGGGGGTTGTTTGAAGTGGGCTAACTAATCTTTAGCAGACAAGCATCGGGAACTCATTCATGACGCACTCAACAGAAGGAAACTTTTATGACTTAAAACCAGAAACAAATAAAATACTAAGAGTCTTACAGGAAGAGAGAATTACAAAGGGAAGCCTTACTGCTTCCTAAAGCCAAGGAAACAACTAAAATAAGAAACATTTTACTGCCATTGAATTTGACCATCAGTGACCATTGGCGATTGAACCGTTCTCTAGGATGATACTATCACCAGGCTTCTGAGCATAGAATCTTCTATACTTGGAGTCCACTTCTGTTAGATAGTACGTTCCTGGAGCCAACAAACTACAGTCTTTGCTTGTCACGAAGTCCTTGGCTCCATACCTGTGCTCCATCAATTTCAAAGTTTCTACAAATTTCTCTGGGGGAACCTGCAGGATAAAGATGCTATCAATAATCCACTGTTCTAATTCCAACAATATCAATAATTATTTGACAAATTATCTTAGCAAAATTACCTCTTGTCTGGATTTCAGCTTTCCTCCAACATTCATCACCTTGGCAATATTTGACAACGAAAATGGGTTCTGGCCTTCTTGTAGTTTCAGTGAAAACATTGTCGATGTCAGGCCACTTCCATACGAGAACATTATTGCCCGCTTGCCTGTCTGCGAGTAATCAAAACAATGGCATCAAACTCAACTGGTGCTAAGGTGCAAAAACATTATTACTACACTCTTACTGAATTCCTAAAGCTAGGATTTCAAATTATGGAAGATTGAAAAGACTTACCAACTCACTGTGCTTATTGTGAATAACAGAGGCAAGTGCTGCATAGAGAGATGCGGTGTACATATTGCCAACTTGCTTTGGTATCAAAGTTGTAGGTTGTACCTTCACATCATACAGAGGCTTGGCAACTACTTGTGATATCTGATAGATGCATCACAAATAGTGATTATAATCAGACTAATTATAAAAACAGATTTCAGCAATTTAGAATTCAACTTCCTTCTTCCTGCACGAATAGGAAAATTTGAGGCATATATCACTGTAGGACCTCTCCGCTACTCCACTCCCAACTTCATCTAGGAAAAACAGAAATCCAAGTTTTTTCTTTCTAGCAATTTGGACTTAATAACCTTTTCAAGATCCCGATTTGTGTAGCTTTCATCACCAGTTAGATTTGAAAATGGTAACAGCTTTTCTTTAGCTACCTCATCGACAGAACTGCAAGTAAAAATCAATGACCAGGTATTTGTAAATAGGAATACATAATCCTCCCAAGTCAATGAAAATATTTCTCAAGTGTCACCAGTATACTATAGAAACCTTGCATTCCTCAAGAAGTCATTGAACAGCAGACGAGCAAAGCTTTTTTGCACAAGCTGCGGTCAAAAAATTGTATTTCAGAAGTAATGCAAAAAAAAATTGCAAATATTAAAGAATTATATTAAACATGAAAAAACAAGCAGATAGTACATACAAAATCATCATAAATGATTTACCTTGTTGTAAGGAGAATGAAATACAATGTAATCAGCGTCGGAAAGTGAGAACTGTTTGCCCTCCAATTTCTCATATCTAAAGATTACAAGGTAGGCAAGTATTTGCTTCACACATCACCTTTAATCATCGAAACTCTAAAATTCAAGAAAACAAGTTCAGAACTTTCTATGAGCTTACTTGGCGCAGAAATGTTTGTAACATGCATCAAGAGCCATGAGGTAGCATGTTTGAGATAACTTTCCATCCACAACCTACAGGATCAACTACCAGGTTAAGGAAATGTAATATATAAAAATGTTCCAAGCAAATCATCATGCTATGTCAATCATAATGAACAATCATTTCAGCTTGAGCATTTTATATAGCTGCAGAAAGGATTATTCTGTTCAAGGCAGTCATAAGGACAATTACAACTTGCTGAAAAATATAATTCCGGTGGTTTTTTAATGCCTGAGATTGATCTAGATTTTCAACATCAAGCTATCACTTGCGTTTCAATGACCAATTTTAATGAGCTTACACTTAGTAGCCAGAAAATAATAACTTAAGATGATAGCAGAATACATTCTACTGTTTCTGTTGATTGTCCACATTGATTAATCGAATATATAGATGCAGATCCGTCACGTTAAGTAGGTAAGCTCCAAGAACAGTGGGAGAATTTAGGGGAAACCATTCATTAACATTGTTTTCCTTTTCATTGAAATCCCTTTCATCTTGTTTCTAATATACCTGATTTAGGCACTGAATAGTCGCATAATATAATAGTCGAAGTCAAGCAAATCAAAGAACCACAAGTAAATGCAAATTACATGAGCTAATGAGGAACCACCGTAAATCATAAAATTATGATAAGACGTATAGAATTAGCTTTCTCAAAGACAATATGGGGTAATGCATGTCTCATAGAACTAGAAAAGCATAACAAGGAACTTCTGTCTCATTTACTGGATATTCACTAGCAAGATCAGGCTTGTAGAAATCATAGACATGAGACATATGACTGCCCCTAAATTTGCTTTCGAAAGCAATTGGTGCATCTGGACCTATTAGCAGGGCAATGGCGGCTGCTCCTCCAGTAGGACGAGCTGGTCCTTCTGCATACACCTGATGAAGAAAATATCTTTATGAACATGTGCAGAAATACAAGGTTTGCATACCTATATAACCATCTCAGCAGATACAAGATTTTCAGCACCATAATTTCCAATTAAATGCATGTTAATGTTTCAAATATCTTCCAACAAGTTCACTTGTGGATGCAGCAGCAACTTAATTTGGTCTTACCGCACTGTCAGTACAGACAACAAGCCCATAACGTCCATCCCATGAACTACTCTCAACCCAGTTCACACAGTTGAGTAAAGCTGCCGTTCCTCCATAGCATGCATTAGTTGAGTCAACACCTTCAATATCCGTGTTTCCATATTTCTGTTCGTTTTCCAAATAGAAATAGCAGCTAGTAAGTAACAAGTGTGCTATAATAAGAGACCATGCATATGCAGCAAACATCGGATAAGTAAAATCAGCATTGCCATTATAAATTAACTCACAAACAATCTAACGAATTATGAAGCTTTTAATTGTTTATTATAAGAGCAAAAAAGCAAGCAAGTTAGTCAATTAAAAACCAATCCAAATATCAGAAATTGGAAAATAAAAATAATGGTAACCCAGCCAGAATGTCTCTTAGCCAATTATCATCCCTTTATTTCTCTTAGACACAAGCAGTAAACTATAATAAAATAGGTGGCTATCCCAACCCCCCATCCTTCGTGCAGAGAGACCAATCTCACAAATGACCAACAAAGAAATGCAATCAAATTTCCTGGTACTTATTGTCATTGTTTATGGATCCCAATATAGTAAAACTAGATCAGGTCACAACTCAGTGATCCACTTACATCTATTCGCTCGGATTTGAATCCCTACTGTGCAAAGGACTCGAACATCCAGAATTTTATATCAAACAAGAAAGCACATCAGTGTCTTTTTCTTATTCTTTTGTTTTTTACCTCGAAGATTTGCATCAAGAAAGTTTTAATGGATTTGCTCTTGTCAATCACAGTTTCACTACCCACTTCCAGACGTCCAATTTGCTTTGGGTCAATCTTGTATTTCTCAAGGAGCGAAGTAACAACTGTCAAACTAAATTGTCCTCAGGACGACAGAATCATAGTTAGGCCTGAACTAATTCGTAAGTCGTGAAAGAAGATAGATATTGGACTTTCATGTAAAATTACCGACCTCATTGAAATGACATCTTCGACCTCCGTGCAGAATGCCATGCAATCTTGCCCAAGTCCAATGGTATACTTTCCTCTACTAGCACCGTCATGAGCCTCTAGTGCTTCCTATTTCCAGAAGATCAAAAAAAAAAAAAAAACAGAACAATTATTTTACGAAAAAGGCATGCATATATTGTGATTAAATGGGTTGCCAGGAAGAACTAGAAAATCCAAACTGCACCTACAAAGTAATTTCGAGTGACTAATTTTGGGTTTGAAAACTTTAGGCTTTAGCAAAATGTCAGAAACAGACAATCAACAACAAACCAAATTTCTCTCTTTTTTCTTTTTAACAAAAAACACAAAATAATAACAAAAAAAGGCAAAAGTTAGGAACCCTTTCATCTTCCAACAAGAAAGAAGGCGAGAACAAGATAGTTATCCCATTTCACAAATTCAACAAAAAAAAGCTCCGCGAAAACGAATAGGATCGTCTAATTCAGATTACAAATGCAACAAACTCATTTTATCTCCCAAAAAGGAATCAAAACCAATTGTCCAAGCACAACAAAAAGCTTGAGTGAGCTAAAAAAGCTTCCTTTTTTTCCATGTACAACATCGTAATTCTCCACAACCAAACCAAAGACTCCATCTTTAGACCCCGTTCATTCCTCAGTCCCCACATTCCCTCCGTAAACAAGGAATCATAAACAAATCCAAAACAGTACACACAGAGAGAGGGAAAGGATCAAAGAAGACACCTGCTGAACACAGGTTGGAGGAAAGTATATATCCACAGCGAGAACCCCAACATTCTTTGTCATTTCCTCTTTGTTTCTTCACTTCGTCAAAATTCCGAGAAGAAAAAGGATATAAGAACCTCAAACAAACAATTATAACAACAAAATTTCGTTTCCGCTCACTCCAACTGAGTTGAAAAAAAAAAGAGAGAAGAAGACGAGAAAGGTCCTGCAAAGAGAGAGAGGCGAGGTGGCTCACATGACTGGTTTGTTTAAGTATATGCAGCCTATTTAACGCAATCGTTTAAAAGAACAAAACATGTGCACACATGTAGAACAGCCTATGTTGTCAGACATGAATTGCCACTTATTTACGAAATTGGCATCATTATGTTTGACGCGGAAGTTAATGTTTCTGGACCTGTCATTTACTCCTACGGTCTGCCGTTTTGGTATTTTTCCAGCACTTGCACCTCCGCCTCTTATGGCATCATTTACCGTCTTGACTAAATATTTGGCAAGTTCCACGTCAAACAAGCAATTTTGAGTTAGTTTATACATGTATAAAAGATTTTTAAAATAAATTATTATTTAATTTTTAAATATTTTATCTATTCTAATTTTCATATATACATTTTATTTTGAGTTATTTTTAAGCTAACCCTATCT
>JANITW010000236.1:54744385-54769907 GCA_027564335.1 Erythroxylum williamsii | reverse complement strand
GTTTGACCAATACCAGTATGCGTAACATTATCCAATTAGTCCTAATCACTCTCGACCTTTGCCAAATTACTATTTTATCCTTCCTGTCGGGGGTGGGATGTTACATTTAGACTTTTCCTTAAGCAAGAACACATAGCTATAGTAGGACTAATCGTCTATACATGTCATAAAATATCTAGCATTACATAACATGATTGTATAGGGACAACTAATGTCTGTATATATGAGGTCCAATAAACCAGAAGTAAGAGTTGACCCCTTTTTCTTTATCTTAGTCAACTTACCCTTACAACAATAGATACATGTTTCTGGATCACTGAAGTCTAGAGTTGGGAGAATGTTATCCTTTATCAATCTCTCAACCCTCTCCCTGGAATGTGGCCAAGACGTTTATGCCACAACATGTATGATGTTTCCTTTATGAAGGCTCTCTTTCGAGTAATAGGTTTAGCAATATAAAAAGAGGCATACATTTCATTAGGAGTAAGACACATTCTATACAATCTATAAGATAAGAAGGCAGTTCCGATATATCTTGTATTGATAGAAATATTTACAACTGAAGTATCAAATACCAAACAAAAACCTTCTTTATCTAAAATTGATACAGAGACCAAGTTTTTTCTAAAAGATGTTATATAAAATATGTATCGTAAAACTAACACAAACCCGTATTAAGGTTTAATTCTACATCTCTTATATACAAAACATCCACCTTTTCATTGTTGCCAACCATTGACTTCTCCTCTCCCTTAGTTGGCCTTCTTCTGGATTTGAACCCCTATGTTATAGAAGCAACATGGTTAGAAGCTCCACTTTCTAACCACCAAGAAATTGATGTGGTTATATCTATATTGTATTCATGAATCATAAAATTCAAGGAGTTACCTGACAATTCTTGTTTGACCTTCTATAGCTTTTACTTCTCGCAATCAGACTTCCTATGCCCCTTCTTCTTGTAGAAGAAGCACCTCATACCCTTTAGGTCATGTGGCCCCTTAATGATGCTAAACTGTCTAGTCTGAAATTTTGGAGAGGGTTTGGGTATCTTACCCTTACCCTTAGACTGTTGGGGCTTAGCCTTCCCCTTACTTTTGGTAGTTGCATACATAGTTGTAGAACTTTTAATCTTCTCCTCCACTGCAGCACACTGGGAAATCAAGGCATTGATCTCCCAGGTCTCATCCTAAGAGATGTAGGAGGTAACCAACATCTTAAACTCTTGAGGGAGAGTATTTAGTGCCTGATGCATTATGAGATTATCAGGAATTGGTACATCAAACACCTTCAACCTAGTCTGAAAGTGTACCATCTTGATAATGTACTCTCGGACGCCTCCTTCTCCCGTGTAATTCATGGAGACCAACTCCTTAATCAAGGTGCTCTGCTCCGCATGAGAAGACACCTTGCATCTCTGGGAAATGCCATCCATAAATTCCTTCACTATAGTCGTATATGGCAATCTACTCAGAAGATGATTTGGGATCGACCTCTTAATGGTCAAATAGCACATCCTATTTGACTGCTCCTAGAGTGTCATAACTACTTTATTAACTTCTGAGCTGATATTTGTAAGTGGAGAAGGTCACTCGATGTGCATCGCCACGCTGATGTCAACCATTTCCAATGCAAACTCCATGTCCTTGTTCCACTTCTTGAAATTGAAACCATTTAAGGTCTCAATCATGACAACATTGTTGTTTACCATAAAGGTGACTGCAAGATAGAAAAGAAAATGCAAAAAAAAAAGTTTAAATACAAGACAACAGTGATACTGAAAGCATTAAAGTATTATCTCTATTAAGAATTCGATAACACATATTATTAAACACCTTTGGGTTGAATACATATATGTAATTAGATCCTCATATAAAAAAGATTAGAGTACAAATCATCAACTGTCATGATACTACCACCTTTGGGTGAATAGATCATTTAAGCAACAACTTTCCTCTATCTAATGCCTTTATGAAAATCTTAAAACTCTATGTAAGGCCAATACCTTTGGGCAGAATAACCAAACATAAGGTAAGAAACATTCCCAACATGTGAGCAGAACAATCCAAAATACTGACTTAAAAGGCTACTTTGGTGATTGCATTCTCATCAGTACCCTATAAAGTCCATAAACACAAAGGATACAACTTTATATCATCCTCACGTTCTATATGGACATAATGTATATGAAAATTAGTTATAAATAAAAAAACTAGATTCACAATTAAACTTCACATACTAATATTGAAAACACTGTCTTTAAATTTTATTTGAGACTTTTATAAATAAAAAACCTTAATGAGAGTGTCTATCATACTTTCTCGAATATCGAACCTACCGTACAAGACATAAAATTTTAAGTGTCTCCTTCATGTGCAATTCAGAGTATGAAAATGCACTCAACATTAGCTTAAAAAAAGACTTTAAAGACTTTTTTGAGATCCAATTACCAACGTAATAAATCCAGAAAAATTGAAAAAATCACTTAAAAAATTCCCCAAACTCGAAAACTAATCCAAAAGGACTCAAGTTACCATTACGGGATTTTTGAAAATTTTTCTTCTTTTTTAGGTGTGTTGACATCATGCTGATGTCAGTAGTATTGTAATACTGACGTTAGCGCTGACATCAGCAGGGCATGAAAAAGGGGCGCGTGGGCATTGTATATGTGTAGATAGATGCGCTGCAGATGTGTCTGGAGTTTTTGAAGCACACACCCTCATGCACACATGCATGTTCATTGTATGGTGCGTGCAAGCGATCCGGCGATCCACATGTGGGGCCGAATGCGGGGAGTGGCACGAACGCACCAGTCTTTCCGCACTTATGGGAGAGCGCGTCGTGTGAGACGTGTGCAACATGCGTCCACCAGTGGGCCACTCTGCGACATGCGCCCTTTGTATCGCTGCTCCTCCGACTATTATGGCACCATCAGGCACGTGCGGTGAACGCACTGGGCATTCCATCGCCCTCTGACAGGGAGGATGATTGTTAGCATCTTGGGATGCTTTTTTTTTTTTCTCTTTTTGACCCATTTTTCATAGCTAGTCTTATATATACAACTTTTACGTAATTATATACATAAAAAAATCAAAAAACGAATCAAAAACAACAGAAAACCATAATGAATGGAAATCGAAAAACCTTCGTTTCCAACAACCCGATTATGTAACTACTTTGATACTACATGTAACACGTATGATAGACCTTATTAAGTGTTTCAAATCGTTCATAAAAGGGTTAAAAATGAAAGAAATGTGAAATATCTGATTTTAATTCCATCCAATGTTCCCATGCCAAAATGAGCTCCAATCTCCTCGAGACTTTTAAGGAAGTTGATCATCGACACTCGGTTAACACCTTTCTTTAGTTTCCTTAAGACGTAAGTACTCTTATTGAGCCAACGGTTTTGTATGCTTACGAATTACTTAAGTAGGGAAGACCTTAATATTTATATATAGCTTCCATATCGAGCTTTCCCATTACAAGCCCTATATGGGTCCGGTCTACACTAAATGTGATCCATTTTTTTCTAAATTTTGACCCATTAATTTAGATCATTTACTGAACCACTTTATTATCTTTGTTAGGATCAAATTACGCAGCTTAACAGATAACTTATTAAAAAACCCAAAAATAAAATTAATAGTTGTCCAATTTATAAAGAAGGATAAAAATGTCCTACAGACGGTCCATAGCTTATGGACAATGAGGACTTTCACTTCCCAAATGATAATTATGTTGGATTTATTATCTTGGTTAATGGTGTCCAGTTTGAGATGGAGGATGGTACTGATAATAGCTAGAGTTATTTATTAGAAGTGGTTCGTCATTGTAGCAATATATTTTGATAAACACATAATCAGAATTTTATTTTAGGGATTTTGATATTGTTGGTTTTAAGTTTTAAGTTTTTATTTTTATTTTATTTTTATATGTTAATTTCATGTGTGGTAATTAATAATATAGTTGTCACCAACATGGCAAAAATATTTGTTATTATCGCTAGTCCTATCACCATTATTACCAAGAAGTCTAACCGTAGACAATTTTTGTGATAAATTAAAAGTTAGAACATTCTAACGCCACTTTTTAAAGTTTAAACTAATATTACAAAATTAAGTCAAGTTCAAAATTTTTTTATAATTAAGCTAAATTCTAATTATAATCATTATCAACATATTAAAAACTTAAAAAATTAATTTAAATTAAATTGGACTCAATTGTGAAGTTTAAGAACCTTCATAAATCAAATATAAGATATTTGATTTATTTAAAATTAAACTAAAGAGACTCTATAATCTTTTTCCATAAATAGGAAGAAGACATTAGAGTTATCACTCTTATCTTTTTCTCACAAAAGGGTTTGAGTTCTTTTCCTCTGCTTTATAAATACTCTTAAATGTTAGACACGTAAATAACTAATAGTTAATAGTTTGAGAAGAAAAGTTTTTGTACAAATTTAAGTCAAGTAGGTTTCAATCCTTTGATTTCTAATTTGTACTATCAAACTATTCAATTAAAGAGATTCAATAAAAATTATAATATAAATTCTTTTTTGCTACGTCTATAATTCAATTATGATTGATTTCCTAATATGAAATACATATACTTCTCTTTGTCACGATGATCTATAGAGTTTATAGTTTATTTATACTAAATTATTATATTTTTACTGATGAATTTACTCAATTTAGTGTATGATAGAATTATTCTTTTAGTGGAAACCTTTATAGAAGCATGACCTTTATGCTTAACCCTAATCATTTTATATAAGTAAGAGTGATATTTCTAATAATTTATACTAGAATACTATTAAAATTTTTATACCAAAATCTTATGTCATGCAAACATCTTTTCAAAAGTACTTGCATGATTTTTAAACTAACATATCTTCATAAAAGAACATGATTATAGTTTTATTCAAATATAATGAAAAATAAAACCCTTGATCGCATATAAGGATAGTAATGGGCCTAGCCTAAAGCCTTTTACATATGGTTCAAATTTGATCCAAAATTTAGTTTGAGTTTATTATGCCCTAAAACAACATTATTTTAGCATAATTGACCAAATTGACATTATTTTAGTCTTGCTTTTCTTAAACTTATAGATCAAAATAATGGTATTTTGAGCATTACCAAAACAATATCATTTTAAGGGGAAATTTAAATTGTCAAGACTTTTGAACTAATCCTTTGATCCTAAGCCTAATTCTGACAAAAAATTGATCAATCCAAACCTAATATGGAGAAGGAAGAATCTATTTATTGTCCTGTCTTTTCATGATTTCGAAATTTATACGACTTAGCTATTGATTTATATCCTACAGTCAACTGGCTGTAGTTTAGTGATATAATTATTTAAAAGCATTTTTTATCTTATAAATATTGATATATATATATGTAACCAAGTTCATGGGATAAATGTACATTGCAAATGAAATTATGATGAGATCATAATTATGAGATTTATATTGCATTTCTAAATTATTTGTAATCATTATTATATTAAGACTGGAAATTAATAAAGTGTAAAAAAATGATATACGTTATGTTTCTTCCTTATGAAGGAAGTAGTCGATCTTATAGACTAAAGCTGATATTTAAACAAACATGAGGATGCTTGTTAAATAACAAGTTTATTAAATTAACCTTATATGAGAGTTCCCTTTAGAAAACTACTTGTATATCTGTGAAAGTTCTTATTATGATGATTATATATGTGATCATTTGAATTGAGATCTCCAAACTATCTGATATAGTAATTATTATATTTTGATACTATTTATGACCTATTTTTAGTTGATGGTAGCTCAATCAATGGGTGATTGGATATAATATGAACTATATGAAAGTAAGTAAGTGATCAATATAAGATTCAACATCCTAAAGTAAGTTGGAAGAATATTCTATTATTCTTGATTAAATTAATTTAAGAAATACTTGGCCAAGGTAGAATGGCACTTTGTAAAATAATTTACAAATATAATTAATAGAATCAATTGCTAATGGCAGAGAACTAACACGATTACACTCAAATATAGTAGACATTAATTTTATGCTCAATTTTTAATTGAAACGTTGTATGATGAAATGATTGAATTTTACAAAAAAAATCATATATGAAAAAGCTAGTTAAAATTACTTTAAAATTCTTAAATATTTAAGTGATTAAGATGTGTTGCAAGACACTAATCATGATATGTGGATATAAATTATTTAATTATAGAATTAAAGATGAATTAAAGAATTTTAATTTATCTAATTCTAAATATAATTTAGAGTTATAATTTATATTTATTGTCAGCATATTTAAGAATCTAGCGGATCACAAACAAATAATAGGTTGAAAAGAGAAAAATATTTTGATAAAGTTGAATTTGATTGTAAAGTTTAAGAAACTTTAGAATTAAATATGAGATATTTAATAAATAAGGATAAATATGAGATATTGGAACTTATTTAGGTCTAATTAGAATTAGTTGTAAATTAAATTAAATTAAATTAGGACGATATTTTAATTAAATTACTAAAAGGTTTAATTCTTATTATAAATAGGTGAAGGTTTTACACTAGCTACCACTCTTAGCTCACCCCTTTCTATACCATTTGGGGGGTTCTATCAACATGTTTTGCGAATACTATTTGTGGCTTGACACTTTTGTAACTACGGAGATTGAGATGATCTGATTTTAAAAATGATTAGAAAGAGATAACAAGAAAAAAAATTAAGATATATAATAAAGTATGAATTTATGATTTATATTTTTCTATGTTTTATGTGCCAATCATGTTATAGATTTTTAGTGATTTAGATTTTTAAAAAAATCAAATACAAAGGTTATAGAGTAATTGATGAGATGTTATGTAATTTGATGTTACAAAAAGTGAGCAATAAATGTTATTATAATATGCCTTTTTACTTCCTTTGAAACTATCAAATGTTAGAATGGGAAACTGAGCAATGTTTTCTTTATACGGAGTGAATATTGGTCGAAAAGTGGTCGATGATAGTACGTGTAACAAACCGCAATTTATAATTTTGGCAAATTTAGTCAACAGCCAACGGCATGTCGCTTGAGGCAGGGAATTGGGAAAGCGACGACCTAACTCTTTCTTCCATGTGCGGTGGCTTTGATTTTTCTGTCTTAACTAGTCCTTATTATTTTCTTCAGATACGTTTTGGTCTTTCCTTGAAAAATCATATACGCTTATGGAATTATATTTCTTGCGAATATATATTTGCTATTTTCTATTTATCGTGTTTGTTTCGATTCGCTTTTGTTTTCTGTATTGCATTTATACTGTATAAAATCCCTTTTGTTATATCCATCAATCGATATACTAGCTCTTTGCTTATCTTTTTTCAATTATAAATGAAAAAAATGGATGATATATTTCAAATTTGGAAAGCTTGGTCCGAAGGTAACAAGACGAAATTTGGAACGCAGGTACTTATTGTTGCGTAATGTAAAGGGAATTAGTTTGATAGGGAGACGTGAAAGGGAGAGCTGCAATTTAAGGATTGGGTTAATAAGCAAATCTTAATCAGATAAATGTCAGAAATGTGGGGAGTAGTAGAATTTGAATTTGTTTTCCAAGGGTAAATGAGATATGCAAATAACAATAACTTAAGTGCTGAGACCTTTATGAATAATAATAGCAAACCTTAATTAAGGACAACTGCAAAAACAATTTAGAGAGTTAAAATTATATAATAGTAAAGAAGATTTTCAGATTTTGATAAAAGTTTGAAAAATGTAAAGTTGTCCGATGGTCTCAGACAAGTATTACATAAAGTGTGCAAATTTATGACGTCTTAGTCAGACGTCATAAATTTATGTAATACTTTTAAGACAATGGGCCGTCCTTAAATTTGATGGAGGACAGCCTCAACCACAGCCACAAATGGAAGCTGAATTAAATTGTGAAAATGGAACAATGATTTGACTGATCACGTTAATTACGGGCAGGGACGGAGCCAGATTTGTTAAACAGGAGGGCTAATGTTTAATTTTTTAAATTTTAGAAGGGCTCAACTCTCAAATAACTTCATTTATATATATATATCTATATATAATATTTATTTTTTAAAAAAATTTTGAGGGGCCAGGGGCCATCTAGCTACGTCTCTGATTACGGGACCCGTTAGATTGTTCTTCTGTCTTTTTAAGACTTGTATGCATGCTACTGTCGTCTCAATATGGACACTTCAAGTTGTCTTAATAGATTAGATTGATTAACGTTATTGAGACGTGCTTTACATGGAACCTTGCTGGAGCTAAAAGTGATAAAAGGAAAAAAAATAACTTGCTGCAACCTCAAATCGGTATATGAAGTCGTGGAAGGCGTATCTTTTACTTTAAAGCATTTAAATTGAAAAAATAAAAGTTATCGTTAGCACAAAAGAAATGAGAGGGAAGAGAAGAAAATACCCGCTTACAGCGAATTAGGAGAAATAACAATCTCAAATGTAGAAAAATTTATAAATCATATCAAAATTAGTTAATGATAATAACTAATTTTAATATTTAATAAAGGTGATATGTCGTTAACTCTCAATTTAGTGGTATGAACATGATGTAGGGAATGACACTTCAGATCAGATAAAAAAGCAAAAGATAAAGAAAAAATTAGGTTAAATTCTTTGTAATCTAAACCAATTAAATAACAGCTTATTTGAGTAACTGAAAATGCCCACTTATTTAGCAAGCGAGTCTATTGGGTATATACATACAGAGAAGTTCAAAATATCATGTATACATGACTTTCTCAAGTACTAATAAGATAAGGGCAATCGTTACATGATCAGTATCCTAGATCTATGTAGGATAACAACCATAGTTGGTTATTTAAACACAACAAGCATTATCTCTTAGGATTCGATATTGTCTCACCAGATTCCTTAAGTCTCAGAACTCATTGATTGTGTGGTAGCATATATGGTCTGATAATCACGTGAAAGACCAAATTGACAGTCAAATAAGTTGCTTCCAAATTATCACACCACAAGATTGGTGGTTTTGAAAGAGTAATACCCAACTCAGGAAGCAACATTTGTAGCCATAAAATCTTAGTCGTAGTACTCTGCCTCAGTGGAGGATCGTGAAACCACCTTTTGCTTAGCCAATTTCCACGATAATAGATTTGCACCTAGAAACACTGTATAACCACCTGTAGACTTGCAATCATCAACGGAGCCAGCCCAATCGGAGTCACT
This sequence comes from Erythroxylum williamsii, assembly GCA_027564335.1. NCBI lineage: Eukaryota > Viridiplantae > Streptophyta > Magnoliopsida > Malpighiales > Erythroxylaceae > Erythroxylum > Erythroxylum williamsii. Next base: position 54,760,688 of record JANITW010000236.1, on the reverse strand, counting down.
GAAACCATGTAGCAACATGGAAGTGGATAGTCGTATGTGCAAACCATGATTAGAGGTGGATTTCAAATTGCGGAAGATGCGTTTAACTGCCACCCAATGAGCCTACTGGGGTACATGCATAAACTGACATATTTTATTGACAGCAAAAGCAATATCTAGCCTAGTTAAGGTTAAATATTAGAGGGCCTCAACCGCCTGTCTAAATTTGGTTACATCTTTAAGCAATTCATCCCCATACTGTATCAGCTTTGTGGTTGTTAAGAGTGGAGTGAAAATTGGGTTACATTGGTCCATACCATACCGATGTAATAAGTTATAAATGTATTGTCGTTGAGTAAGGAACAAGCCTGATTTGCTCCGGTGGGCTTTTATTCCCAAGAAGTAATGTACATCACCTAGGTCCTTAAGTGAAAACCTGCTAGGTAACTTTTGAATTAAAGACTGCACTACTTCGTTGCTACTACCCGTGATCAAAATGTCATCAAAATAAACCAAAACAAACAATACTACCATAGGGAACTTGTAGATAAACCAAGAACTGTCTGCTTTGGATCATTGAAACTCAAGTCTTCCAGACGCAGAGTTTACCTTTGGGTGCTTCTGTGGGATGGAACAAACCGCTGGAGGGTTGGATTAAACTCAACACGGATGGTGCAGTGAACACAGGATCCAACCTAGCTGCAGCTGGAGGAATCCTCCGATCAAGTCAAGGACACTAGTGTGGCAGATTTCTTCAGAATATTGGTATAGGAGCGCCCCTAGAAGTAGAATTATGGGGGGTCCATTCCGGCCTCTCCTTGGCATGGGATAGTGGGTACCGACGAGTGGTAGTCGAAGTGGACTCACTAGAGGTCATTAATATACTCTCCTCATCCTATATTATGTTGTCTGACAATTTTCCTTTGGTGGCAGGTATCTGAGAATTGGTTCACCGCGAGTGGAAGGTTCACATCCAGTATATCCATCGGGAAGGAAATCAATGTACAGATCAACTAGCGGCATTAGCATCTCGATCAAGGCCTGGACTGCAATATTTTCAAGATCCACCGATACCTATTTGCGATATACTCTTTCATGATATGATCGGCACGATGTATCCTCGCACCCTGCGTTAGGGGTGGACAGGGTTGCGAGTTTTGTTTTTTTTGGTGTCTTATCCTTTGTAAAAAAAAAAGATTACTCTAATACCACTAATAGAAAATCAGGACGAGATCAAATCCTGATTGTAGTGGAATAATTAAGAAACTTTTTTGCATTTTAATTTTTACAGAAACTATATTACTTTAATTCTATAAAATGATTAACACATAAATCAAACCTTGAATTTTAATTCGTACCTTATTCTAAAGATTGATCATTTTCTTGTCATATCCTACAAACTATTTCCAAAACTGATCCATCTCAACCTCGATAGTCGGATAAATGTTCAATCTCTAACAATATTCACAGAACAGGTTGAAAGAACTGTGTAAATCTTATAGAGAGGGTTAAGTAAGAAGTGCTAGCTTCATTAAAGCTAAGCCTATTTATAATAGGTTTTGAACATTTTAGCAATTTAATTGAAATTAAATTCTAATTTCAATTGAAGTTTAATTAGAATTACAAATAATTCTAATTAAATACCAATTATGCACAAATAAAATACAATATCTCATATTAATCCTTATTTATTATATATCTTATATTTATTCATAAAATTTTCAAAATTTATAATCAAGTCCAATTTGATTAAAACATATTTACTCTCTTCAAACCATTCTTTTTGTGAGACCCATTAATGTTGGCAATGATTATAAATTATAATTCTAATTGATAATTAAAATTAGACAAATTAAAACTCCTTTTAATTTATCTTTGGTTGTATAACTAAATAATTCATAATCATATATCAAGACTGATGTCTAATAATACATCATAATCACTCAAATATTTAGGAATGTCAAATTAGTTTTGACTAATCTTTCCACGCATGATTTTTCAATATAATTCAATTATATCATCATATAATATTTTGATTAGACAAAACATATAATTAATGTCTACTCTTTTTTAGTCGAATCATATTAAATCTCCTCTATTAATTATTGATTCAATTAACGACATTTGTAAACTGTTTACAAAGCGTCATTCTACCTTAACCAAGAATTTCTCAAGTCAATACTAATTGATAAAAGCGGAACATTCTCTGTAATTACTTTAGGATAATGAATCCTATCTTGATCATACAATTACCTTTATATAATTCATGTTACATGCAATAACTACGGATTGAATAACTCATAATTAAATAGGTCATAAATAGTATCAAAACATATGAATCCCTGTATAAGATAATCTTGAAAATCTCAAGTCAAATGATCATTTATACAATAATCATAATAAAAATTTAATAAAATAAGTAATGTTCCAAATGAATTTCTTATATCGAGTCTGTTCAATGAACTTATTTTCTAATAAGCACCCATATGTTTATTTAAGTATCTACATACTTTTGTTTATGAGATTGACTATCTCCTTCATAAGAAAAAACTTAACATGTAAAGTCTTTTTTGTATTCTATTAATGTTCAATCTTAATAGAACAATGACTAAAAATAATTTAAGGATAATACATAAATGTAATATGAATCTCATAATTATAATCTCATTATAATTTTATTTGCAATGAATAAATATCTCATGAACTTTATTATATACATCTGAACATGTACAAGAAAAAAAACTTTTAAATTATTTTGTCACTATACTACAACTAAAGTGATTGATTATATGACATAAACCAACAATATGAAAAAAATCGGTATTACTACACATCCAATATAATGCCTGCTAAAATTCTACTAAAGACTCCTCTAATATCAAATAGAGTGGAAAGAATTCCAACAACTTTGTGTGACAAATGAACCCCATCGTAACTATAATCCAAAAAGTAACGAACAATCTTTATAACATAACAAATTTTTAGTAGTTCAATAACATTAGGGTATGCTTATGCTTATGTATACCAAAAATTGGTCCACACTCATCTTCTAGTTTGCGATACAAAAGTTTGATTTTCCTCATCCCACATATGACAAATCCCCTGACATAAGTTATAACTTCAATACTAAACAAATGAATTTGGCCCTGAATCTAGTTTCTAGTGAATGAATTATAAGCAAGTTGAAGCAGATATTTGTATACCTAGTGTAAAAGGGCAGTCAATATAGAAAAGTGTAAGCACTAGTTTCAAAAAGATGACGCAGAAAGCAAATGACACCACCCATAATAATCATCAGACCTCTGTTGCACCACCACACCCAATGGTGACTATGATATGGTGATATCATCGTGGTGTACAAAGACAAACAAATTAACTTAATTTTTTCTTATTTGTAATTCTTTTATTTAATGTATCATTTTAGTGTAATAATTTTGCTGACATGACAGTACTGTTAAATTAGAAGCTAGTGGCACACTAATTTTATTACAAATTAAAACTTCACATATTTTATTATTACTTTAATAGTTGTAATTAATATTACAAAATTAGATAAATTTTATGAATTTTATAATTTATTTAAAATATAAAAATATAGTAAAATAAATTAATTACGACATTGGACTCGAATTGATAATTTTATTTCAATTGATTATTTTTTAGAAAATATCATTAAGGATAATTGTACTCCCCCAACAATTTTATAACTTCTAAACTTCAATAGTTTTGTTAGTCTTTCAAAATAAATAATGATTTTAAGTTATATTTTATCTTATATTTTTTATACAACACAAAAAATAACATCATATATATATATATATATAAACATTTAAAAATTATATTTTTGCTTCATTTTTTACTCGCAATATATATATTAATAAGATAAAAGTAATGATAAATAGCAAGAATATTTAAATTTTGTGAAAATAAGAAGTGAAAATTTTAACAATTCATAGGGATGACATTAAGTCAGCCTATGTCTAACTTGTCAATAACTTAATTCAACCTAATGCTATCTTCATTGTATTGCAAATTCAGAGTGTACTAAAATTACATTACTTTAATTTTTAAAATTTTTATTGTATAAACCAAACAAGATTGTTTTAATTTTAAAATTTAAATATATAAATTAAAACGATGTGGCTTTAGTTAATTATATTAAAATATCATTATTTTGGTTAAAAAATTTGAATATGATGGACCTTTTGATCAAACTTTAGACTAATCCCTAAGTCTTTAATCTAACACAAACTTAAATCAACAAATTAATCGAACCAATATTACTAAGCCTAGCAAGTCATTTTTACATGATATCGATAGACACGCTACGATTACATCCAAGTATACATAAAAGTACGAAATTTTAGAATAAATTCTTAATGTTAAACCAAAAGACAATTTTTTATGCATTATTGGGAATAAGGTTGTTCACAAGTATTGCTGGCAGACCTTCAACTAACCAATTTCTTCTAATCTTTTTTTGTGGATTACACCTTATCATTTTGTTATAATCCTCTCAAATATGAGAGGCTTAAATCCCTTCATTCTAGCATCAGTTTACAAGTATAAATAGGGATGCAAATGATCATATAAAACATAAAAAGTTACATTGTAACATTACCTCAGTTGTACGATTCATTTCATGGTATCATAGCCCACCTAAATCCATCCTCTATAGTCTGTTTTTTCCTTTACTTTTCCTGATGTTGCTCTCTTTATCTTTTCCCATACACCAATTCAAAATGACAAACCAATAACCAAGATGACTCCAAAAGATATTCACATTACCATTTACCAATGTCACTAATTTCATCAACTATAACTCTTGACAACAATAAACTATTTAATCTGGCATAATCGAGTTAAGTCCATACTACTAACCTGTGATTTGCTTGGCTATCTTGGTGGATCAATTTATCTACCATAAAAGCACAATGATATTACTTCTGGCACATCATCTCTCCCAACTTAATTTTTGGAATTGGTAAAACAGAGACAAACTTGTCTACTATTGCCTTACTGCCACCTTCACCTCTACCAGTACATCACTAATGCTTGGTTGTGACACTGTTTGACATCTCTAGACCACTCTTGAAGATTATTTTCTTCAGAAAAATGGTCTAAAAGTCCTTAGTCTGAAATCGTCTTCACACCACTAGAAACAGAAACTCCTTAATCACCGATTACCTAATGACCATTACTTTCACCATTGAAGATTTAGCATCCGTCGGTGACTCAGTGTCATCTGAAGACCTAGTAATTTTTACACTCAATAGACTGCCCCCTGATTATGAATTGTTCATCATTGCAATTGAAAAATCACGACATAAACCTTCTCTGAATTGAGAGCTAAGCTATTGCTTCATGAATAATGCTTACTCTCTCTTCATCAATCTCCATCTAAAGCAGCTTTTGTTGTGTCTTACGGAAGTCGTATCTTAGCTTGTGGACGACATCCTAGGCAACATTTTTGCCACAGATTTCTAATTGGCCACAACACCTAACATCCTAGGTCTTTTCTTCCGCTAATTGGGCTGGGTCATGTACCTATCTTATTGACTTCATTCAAACATATCCAGGTATTGAACAAGTGGTTATCAAAAATGATAATTCTCTTTCTGTCTCATCTAAAGGCTTCTTAACTTTCCGTAAAAACTATTGAACCTGCAATTATGCAATATTCTCATTATTCTTCATCTTACTACAAATTTACTTTCTATGCACAATTTGTTAAAGAAAATTCTCGTTTAATTAAATTTGATCCCTTTAGTTATATTATGAAGGAATTTTAACCAAGACTTTAATCCTCACATGACACATCTACAATGATTTCTATCCTTTCAAGATTCTTGTTTGCTTCATTAATCATATTGCCTTCACTGCTAGTAAGCTTCTCTGAATATTTGACATCAACGTCTTAGCCATTCATATAATAAAACTCTTTCTAAATTGTTTTATTCCATTAAATTATATATTATCAATCTTAATTATATCTCTTGTCTTCAAGGAAAAAGTTGTTGTCTTTCGTTTACTTCTTCTACTAGAGTATGTGCAAAGCCCTTTGAGCTTATTCACAATGACATTTAGGGACTTTCTCTATCTTTGTCTCTATCTTATTCAAGTTATTTTATTATCTTTATTAATGATTTTAGTTGTTACACATGGATTCTTCCTCCATAAATAAGTCTTAAGTCATACACAAAATTCAAATTTTCAAAGTCACTGTTGAAATTTTATTTTTTACCAAAAAGTAAAATGTTTCAATATGATGGAGCCTTTGAACTCATCAAAAGATCGTTTGCCTAATATCTTACTACTCATGCCATTCTATTTTGCATCTCTTGCCCTTATACCTCACAACAAAATGGTATTGCTGAATAATTTTTTTCACGTCACTGAAACTAGATTGACATTACTTCTTCGCAACTCTCTTCCCAAGTGATTCTAGTTTGAAGCTTTTTTCACAATTGTCTCCATGCACTACCTAAACTTGATCATCTTTGTGTTTTTAGTTGTCCATGTTTTCCATTTCTTGGTTCAATTAGATCTTATAAACTCACACCTAAATTCATTCCCTATGTGTTCCTTGGTTATGCTCCTAACTATAAAGGATATTGTTTTCTTAATCTTTCAACTAACAAAATCTATATTTCTCACCATGTTCATTTTCTTGAAACTCAATTTCCTAATCCTATGCCCCTCTCTTATCCTCACCTTCTCATTCCCTTTCTTTACCACTACCATTAAATTTAAACATTTACGCTTCTCTTAAATCCCAATACTTCATCATCACCTGTTTCCATACCTTTTTAACCTCTTGTCACTTCTCTACTATCATCACTAGTACCTCAATAACCTTTATGTCACGACCCAACCTTGGATCATGACTGACACTAAGAGAATAGTAAACTTAAGGTTTACTAAACATTTAGTAAGCCTACGATGCCATCAAATCCCAATATCCAAAGTAAAGGTGAGATTTCAAAGTGATCACACTCATGCTAACAATAAGAAAATAGTTCTAACAATATACAATACTCAATGTGCTATAATATTAAGATAGTTAGTACAAAGAAAATCTAATATATTCAAGACTACTGTAACTCTAGAATCAAAGGTCACCAACAAGCATACATGGAATCGCCAGAGAGGAAGAATACGAATAAAGTATCTTGTTAAAAGAGATTTGAAAAGAAGATCTTAAAAAAATAGTTGAGGGGAGTACAGACCTCACTGAGTGAATTAATAGTATGGTTATGTTATGCTCTCCTAAGGATTTCAAATGATAAAGATATATATATTTATAATGTATTAAAACCGTAATGCAATTTCATAACATAATTTTTTTTTCATAAACATGCATGCATCTCATAACAATATCATGTTACATAATCATCACAATAAACAATAATAGTAGAGGATTGACGAACGACCTTATGATAGACCCGTTACCTATAGACTATAGCCATTGGGGCTCTCTTGTTCCACATGGGTCACTTGGTCTAATATAGTGGATTTTCGTCTGAGAGCCACACTAGACCAAACCACCATAGCCTCACTACGACATGATTGTCGTACGAGAGCAAGCTCGACCAAACCTCTACAATCATGCTACCTCTCATATACCATATATCGGTTGGCATCAGAGAGCAAGCTCGACTGAACTGCCCTAACTATGTTATGTCTAAATCAATAGACCCAATACTAACCCAAATCTATACCCGACTAATGATTCACTGTGCGCACAACCTAGGGACATCCACCAAGTAACTTATATTATAACAATCCTTTTCATTATCACATAAAAAGGCAAGCACAACATTGCAGAACAAAAATATGTATACATGTGTCAATCCATATATATGAATGTCATGCATGCATATGAAAATGATGGTTATTTCCAGGATGAATATGAAATTCTAATCTATATTCATAACCATAAATATTAACTTGTCAGTAAAATGCACTCCTTCGCGCCGAATCTGGTGTCTTTAAGTGGAGGGTTCAACTCCTAATTATTCTATAGAAAGAAAAGTCAGAATAACTATTAGGATTTAAAACCTAAACCAATTGTACACTTTGAGAATAAGACCATAACTCAATATTAAAGAGCTTTATTTTCTATTTTAAAAAAACGATGTCACATTTTACAAGGAGCCTACTAAATTTTGGCAAAGTTTTCCCTGTAAAATGGACGTCTCCCTTCTGAAAAAGGGTAATTCTTGCAATGAAAAGACACTTCTATGACCACTAGTGATCACAGCTCGATTTGGGCCTCCAAATTACATGTTCATGCCCAACTAAGTCCATACTTACATAGCAAAAATTCATAATAAATACAATAATAATTCAAATATACCAATTTCTAACCCATACACTCTCATTTATACTCAATACTGCAAGATATTCTCAATTCTAATCAAGAACAACTCAGTTTAATTAATTTCATGCATTTATATAAGAACATAATCCTTTTAAAATTTTTATCTCACAAGATATGAAGAATTTCAATACATTGCTTTTATGAAAATTATAATATTTGAAAATTTTTAAAATTATTTTCGATCATTTTTTGGGTTGTTCGAAAAATCGCCTTCGTCACCAGAACATGGGTTACATGCGTCAACACTGAAGGAGTGGTGATCTTCAACACTACCTAGAAATGACAAGCTTACCTCTAGGAATCGAATGGTACTAGTCTCGTGTCAAAATTCCTCCCGATTTGTGAGAATCGAATGTTTAAAGCTCAAAGGCGACCCATTTTTGTTCACTAGCAAAATGGATCGATTGGTGTCTAGTTTCCCTCCTTTCCTATGTTTTTAGGGTCGTTAGACATGATGGTGGTGTTCACCAAAAAATGATTAAAATAGAAGATCAATGACTTACCTAAATGAACCGAAATTTCCAGTCATGATTACTCCAAATCTGAGTCGGTTTTGAAGAAACAAGTTTATAGTTTTGTAGAATGTCCCGAGACCCCTCCATAAAGCCCTAGGTCATCAAAAATGGTGGTTGGATGGTGAAGTTATAAGTGTCAGAAGTTGGGAGTAAATAGTAACCTATAAGGAACAAAGTTTAAGAGAGAAATGAGCTTAAGTTTTGTTAAACTCAACTTATACTTTTATAGGCTTTTCTTTTTATTGGTCCATTATAAGTAATTTAACAAAATTTTGGAACATTACACATCACTACCCCATTCAACAATTACTTGAACTCGTGATTACACTTGCAAACTCAAAACTTTTTATGATCATATTATATATAGTACCATCATTCACTCCTCTCCCATTCCTGTTCCTACTTCTTTTACTTATGCCAATAAATTCCCTCACTAGTGTAAAGCAATGATTAACGAATTCAAAGCTCTTCAACACAACAACACTTGGTCCCTTATCCCTCCTTCTCTAGGTGCAAATATTTTTGGTTGCAACTGTGTTCTTCTATACCAAACTTAAACCTAATGACTCTCTTGATTGTTATTAAGCTCATCTTATCACCAAAATGTACCATCAATTCCTTGGTATTGATTATATATATACTTTTAATCTAACTATTAAACCAACTACATTCGTCTCATTTTTACCCTTGCTTTAACTTGAAATTGGAAAATTTGTCAATTTGATGTCAACAATGCATTTCTATATAGTAATCTTCAAGAACCGATATTTATGCAACAACTCCTAGGTTTTACTAATCCTCACCATCTTTACTATGTATGTCTTCTTCACAATCATCTTTATAGCCTTAAACAAGTAAACTCCATGACTTTCATTTCACTTCATCCAAAGCTAACACTTCCCTTTTTATTCATGCCACCTCTACTCAAACTACTTTTCTTCTTATTTATGTGGATGACGTCTTGGTAACATGTTTTTCATAAGAATCTATCCAGACTATCCGTAATGATCTTCTTACTACTTTTACCATAAAAGATCTTAGCTTTCTTCACTTTTTTTTTTAATATTGAAGCAACATTCATATCCATTGGCCTACTTCCCACCCAATCCAAATACATCTGTGATTTTTTTCACTGAACTCGACTTGATTCTTCCAAATTGGTCTCTGCTGTCATTATCCCTTCTCTACCTCTTTTCCAAAAATCATGGCCTTCCAATTTCTAATCTTACTGAATATTATAGTACTATCAGAGATCTTAAATATTTTTTCCTTACAAGACTAGACGTACAAAATGCTATTAACATAGTTTCTTAATTCTTACAATGTCCTACTAATGTTCACTAGTCAATTGTTAAACAAATTCTTCGATACCATCATTATGCTCCATCCTATAGACTTCATTTACCTAAATCTACCCACTTAATCTTACTTGCTTATTTTAAACCTCATTGGCTAGATGTCCTGATGATTGTCGCTTCATATCTAGTTATTACATTTTTCTTGGTTCCTCTCCAATATTTTGGAATTCTAGAAACTAACTAGTAGTTGCCAGGTTTTGAACAGAAGTTAAATGCCAAAGTATCGCTTTTGCAACTGCTGAACTTTATTGAATCGACTCTCTTTTTGGTGAAATTGGACTTTCTGACATTAAGTTGCTCCTGCTTTCTGATAATCTAGGAGTCACTTTCCTTGCAGTAGATCCTGTCTCTCATGATTGCACCAAACATATTGAGATTGACATCAACTTTTTTTGAGATTTGGTTGCCAAGACATCTCTATTCATTCATCATGTGCTAGCTACTTAACAACTTGTTGATATATTGACCAAGCTTTTAGGATCTACTGCTTTTCTTCAAATGCATATACCAAGCTCAATTTTGCTTCAAACATGAGTTTGCGAGGGTCTTTTAGCAGATCTTCGACTGATTAATTTCTTCTTACCCTCTTTTATAGATTACATCTCATCATTTTGTTGGAATACTCTTAGAAATGATAGGTTCAAATACCTTCATTTTAGCCTCAGTTTACACGTATAAATGGATACGCAAATGATCATGTAAAACACACTAAAATACAATACAATATTACCTTAGTTATACAAATCATTTAAAGTATAAAACATTCTAAAATTTGCAAAAGAGCAAAATTGCAGTCACTCCTTGGAGGATCTCATATTTGCTGTAGCAGAACACAGAGTCATAAAGATACATGGCCACTTCTGTCAGAATATGGCAAAAGGAGGAGGATCAGGATCCCATCATATCCTAAATAGAATCAGTCAAACGTTATCTCTGAAATAGGGGCATGATTACAGCAATTAGAATTAAATACCTTTCCTTGTATAGCATCTGTCGTTCCTATATGAGTAGCTCTGTAAATCTGTAAATTAGACCAAAATACAACATATTCTTTCCATTTCATGAGTCCCGTATACCAAACTAAGATGGTATCAGAGCTTGGTTGACAATCCTACAAGGGATCTGTCATATCACTGCTCATCATCTACCCAGAAAGCCAATAAACATCTGAAAAACAACCATGCCCCTAACAATAGAAAGTAACCCAAATGGGTCAAGCATCAACCATGATGACATTACCCTTCAAATCGCAAATCTGTTGAGAAACGGGTTGAACCACTCCACAAACAATCCAATTTCAGACACAGTGAACGTTGGTGTCAAATTAAACAGCCAGAACTATGCCCTTTGGGCCAGACTTATGAAGGTGGCCATAGGGGGCAAGGGTCGATCAAAAATTAGGCACATTACAGGGATACCTGCACCACCGGAGGAAGGAGATCCAGAATATGAGAAGTGGGAACAAGATGATCTGGTTATATTTTCGTGGATAATTCAGAATGTTGAACCACAATTGGCCAACAACGTAGCTCATTATCCCACGGCCAAGGCATTATGGCAGGCGTTGGCAGTCACTTACAGCAGCGGGAGGGACTCGTTGCAAGTTTACGATCTGCACAACAGGGCAAGTCGCCAAGTGCAAGGGTCATCAACCATAGAAGATTTTTGGCTTTTGATGCAAAGTCTTTGGGGCGAAATTGAGCGTCGTCGTCCGAACCCTATGGTGTTGGCTGAAGATATAACAGCGTACAACCAGATCTGGAATGAGACCAAGCTCTTCCAATTTTTGGGAGGGCTCGACCAACGATATGACGTGATTCGAAGGGAAATTCTCAGGGAGGACCCTTTGCCCTCAGTTGAGGCCGCCTACGCCTCAGTCAGAAAGGAGGCCGCTCGGCTGAATATTCTTGGGCCGACGACTGGAGGCGACCTGCCATCACAGGGCATTGGAGGGGGACTACTGACTAAGGGTGAACCAGCACAGATAGAGGCAACAGCTATGGCAGCCCGAGTTTTTCGATCACAACAAAACCGATCAGACACCACCGGAAAGAACGGCGGCTCATCATCTCGGGATCGAGTGGATAAATCCAAGTTGAAGTGTTCCCATTGTGGGATGTCCAAGCACACAAAGGAGAATTGTTTCCAACTGGTAGGATATCCCGAATGGTGGGAAGACAATCACAAGCAACCAAAGGAGAGACGGGGCTCAGGCAGCAAGGTTGCCGCCATGGTAAGCAACCCGGAGGCCACCAGCCCTAGGGGTGGCGGCTATGCAGACGAAGGCGAAAGGTGATTTGCAGCAGCAGCTAGGGTTTCCTCAAATGAGGAAACTCACAAATTTAAAGGTAAAGGGGCCTGGAAATTATGCCCAGACCCCTGTATTTCTAAAACTAAATTTTTTAGTCCAGAAATTTTAAGTATGTTGGAATCTGCTCCGGATATTGGTGTGTATGATGATTTGGCTGTTGATATTTCTAAAGATTCCGAAATGGTCCCAAAAGTTTTGTCTACTACCTGTATGGTCAAAAAGGTATGTGAAACCAAAAATACCCACTGGATCTTTGACTGTGGGGCTACAGACACCATGACTTTTGATGCATCTGATATTATTGTGCCATCACGAACAAATAAAACTTCTGTTCAAACTGCTAATGGGGAAATAGCGTATGTTGAGGGAGCTGGGACAGTAGAAATTTCGCCCACTCTTAAAATATCCAACTGTCTATATGTTCCTTCGTTGTCACACAAGTTGTTGTCGATTAGCCATGTTACGAAGGAACTCAACTGTACGTTGCTGATGAATCCAAATTTCTGTCTTTTGCAGGATATTCGGACGGGGGAGATTATTGGGCGTGGCACTAAGCGAGCCGGCCTGTACTACGTGGACGAGGTGGCCCAACAAGGGTTTGTGTTGCTGGCTCACGGAACGGCTGACCGAGAGACTTGGCTCTGGCATCGCCGCTTGGGGCATCCATCTACGGGTTATCTTAAAATTTTATTTCCCAAACTCTTTTTGAATAATAATAGCACTTTATGCTGTGAGACATGTGTTTTGGCGAAAAGCCACAGACATACTTTTAAGTCGAATAATACTTGTGTGGATTCCATTTTTTCTCTAGTTCATTCTGATGTGTGGGGCCCTGCACCAGTTTTGGGGGTCATGGTTTGAAATATTTTTTGCTATTTATTGATGACTGTACTCGCATGACATGGTTTATTTTTTAAAAAATAAGTCTGAAGTTTTTGAAACTTTTACCCACTTCTATCGAATGGTCCATACCCAATTTCATAAACAGATCCAAACTCTTAGGTCAGATAATGGGGGGAATTCGTTAACTCTTCAATGAAACAGTTTTTCCAGGAGCGGGGAATAATTCATCAAACATCCTGTCCACATACCCCTGAGCAAAACGGGGTAGCTGAAAGAAAGAACCGGATTATCCTTGAAATGACCAGAGCTCTATTAATTGAATCCAAAGTTCCTACCTCATTCTGGCCCGAAGCGGTCGCTACATCCACATATCTCTTGAATAGACTTCCCACCAAAATCCTCAACCTAAAAACACCTATCCAAACCCTCTCAACACTTACAAAAATACCACCCGCCTTAACTCTTCAGCCTCGCATCTTCGGATGTTTCGTGTTTGTGCATATCCCTAAGTCTGAACGCTCTAAGTTTGATCCCTGTGCGGTTAAATGTGTGTTTGTGGGGTATGGGGTCCATCAAAAGGGATACCGGTGCTACAATCCTAAAACCCGTCATATGTTCACCACTATGAATTGCGACTTCCTCGAAACTGAATACTTTTACAACCACCAACCCAGTGATCAGGGGGAGAGTTCAGTAGATCCACTGAGTTGGATTCAAAGTCCAAGTCTCTCTGATGTTGGTCCAACAGAACCAGTTAGCGGACCCACCGGGCCAACTTCCGAAGCTTCCATGCAGAACGACGACCTCAATGTTATTTCCAATGCTCCTTCGCCTGTGATATCTGAGGTAAGACGTTCTGAGACTCATGAGACCTCTTTGGATACTGATCAAGAGAGCTCTGTAGTAGTTGAACAGGTTGAACAGGTGGAGGAAATACAGGGTGGAGAACCAGAGAGATATGAGCTACCTCCACGGAGCAATCGGGGTGTACCACCCAAACGGTATTCCCCAGAATGAGAGTCTCAACGATCCAGATATCCGGTGGCCAATGTTGTAAGAGGGAGACTATCCAGTCGAGCCAAGGCGTTCATCACTGCAATGTACTCTGAGGAGATCCCGGTCACTGTTGAAATAGCCAAGAAGTCAGAAGCTTGGAGACAGGCTATGAATGTTGAGATGGAGGCTCTGAGAAAGAACAATACATGGGAGGCTTGTTTGTTACCAGCAGGAAAAAAACCAGTGGGATATCGATGGGTCTTTACAGTTAAGCACAAACCTGATGGCACCATTGAAAGATATAAGGCGAGACTGGTAGCAAAGGGCTACACTCAGACATATGGCATCGACTACTCCGAGACATTTTCTCCAGTAGCCAAGATAGACACCATTCGAGTGATATTTTCGGTTGCTGCTAACAAGGAATGGCCATTGTACCAGTTTGATGTGAAGAATGCATTTCTTCACAGGGACCTGAAGGAAGAGGTCTACATGGATGTTCCACCAGGTTTTGCAGATACTTTCAGGAAAGGTGAAGTGTGTCGTTTGAAGAAGTCACTATATGGCCTCAAGCAATCTCCTCGAGCGTGGTTTGGAAGGTTTACAGTAGCCATGAAAAAATATGATTACAAACAGAGCAACTCTGATCACACTTTGTTCTTGAAACGGAGAGGTACTCGTATCACCTGTTTGATTATATATGTTGATGATATGATCATTACAGGTGACGATGTTGAAGAAATGGCCCAACTGAGAAGAAATCTATTCAAGGAATTCGAAATGAAGGATCTGGGGGAGCTGAAATACTTCCTCGGAATTGAGGTGCTGAGATCGAGGTTGGGAATTTTCATTTCCTAGCGAAAGTACATCTTAGATCTCCTAGCAGAGACTGGCATGTTAGAGTGCAAGCCGGCAGAGACTCCGATTGTGGTAAATCATGGACTCCGGTTAGTTGAAAGGGCAAAACCAGCAGATAGTGAAAGATATCAGAGATTAGTAGGCAAGCTCAGATATCTCTCTCATACCAGACCAGACATCGCTTACGCTGTGGGAGTGGTAAGCCAGTTTATGCATCAACCTCAGGTAGATCATCTGGAAGCTGCACTGAGGATCGTGAGATACTTGAAGGGAACATCTGGGCATGGGATTTTGTTCAAGAGAAACGAACATCTTGAGGTACAAGGGTATACTGACGCCGATTGGGCTGGCAACCCAATAGATCGATGATCCACCTCAGGTTATTTCACCTTGGTTGGGGGAAACTTAGTAACTTGGAAGAGAAAAAAGCAGAAGGTCGTAGCATTATCAAGTGCAGAGGTAGAATTTTGGGGGATTGCTCGAGGCTTAGCAGAAATTATTTGGGTAAGAAAACTATTATCAGAGATTGGGTTCCCACCATCAGAGGCATGTGAATTATTGTGTGACAAAGCAGCAATCAATATTTCAGAGAATCCAGTCCAACATGACCAAACCAAACATGTTGAGGTGGATAGACACTTCATCAAAGAGAAGCTAGGCGCGGGAATAATTGAGTTACCTTTCGTACGGTCTGAGGATCAGCTTACCGACATACTTACTAAAGCAGTCAACGGGAAGTTTTTTAATGAAGTCCTGTGCAAGTTGGGTATCAGAGATCCCACTACTCAACTTGAGGGGGAGTGTCAGAATATGGTAAAAGGAGGAAGATTAGGATCCCATCATATCCTCGATAGGATCAGTCAAATATCTCCGAATTAGGGGCATGATCACAACAATTAGAATTAAACACCTTTCCTTGTATAGCACTTGGTGTACCTATATTTGTAGCTCTGTAAATCATTCCAAAAGACATACTTTCCAATACCAAACTAAAAGTTTAGTCTGTAAACTTTGTCCTCTTCTCCTGTAATCACAAAACCTTTAGGCTGCCCCACATACA
>JANITW010000236.1:54731720-54744285 GCA_027564335.1 Erythroxylum williamsii | reverse complement strand
CTCCGATTGTGGTAAATCACGGACTCCGGTGAGTTGAAAGGGCAAAACCAACAGATAGAGAAAGATATCAGAGATTAGTAGGCAAGCTGATATATCTCTCTCATACCAGACCAGACATCGCTTACGCTGTGGGAGTGGTAAGTCAGTTTATGCATCAACCTCAGGTAGATCATCTGGAAGCTGCGCTGAGGATCGTGAGATACTTGAAGGGAACATCTGGGCATGAGATCTTGTTCAAGAGAAACGAACATCTAGAGGTACAAGGTTATACTGACACCGATTGGGCTAGCAACCCAATAGATCGACGATCCACCTCAGGTTACTTCACCTTAGTCGGGGGAAACTTAGTAACTTGGAAGAGCAAAAAGCAGAAGGTCGTAGCATTATCAAGTGCAGAGGTAGAATTTCGGGGGATTGCTCGAGGCTTAGCATAAATTCTTTGGGTAAGAAAGCTATTATCAGAGATTGGGTTCCCACCATCCGAGGCATGTGGGTTATTATGTGACAACAAAGCAGCAATCAGTATTTCAGAGAATCCAGTCCAACATGACCGAACCAAACATGTTGAGGTGGATAGACACTTCATCAAAGAGAAACTAGACGCAGGAATAATTAAGCTACCTTTTGTACGTTCTGAGGATCAGCTTGCCGACATACTTACTAAAGCAGTCAACGGGAGGTTTTTTAATGAAGTCATGTGCAAGTTGGGTATTGGAGATCCCACTACTCAACTTGAGGGGGAGTGTCAGAATATGGTAAAAGGAGGAGGATCAGGATCCCATCATATCCTAAATAGAATCAGTCAAACGTTATCTCTGAAATAGGGGCATGATTACAGCAATTAGAATTAAATACCTTTCCTTGTATAGCATCTGTCGTTCCTATATGAGTAGCTCTGTAAATCTGTAAATAAGACCAATATATACAATATATTCTTTCCATTTCATGAGTCCCGTATACCAAACTAAGAACTTCGATACTTTAGATCCATGATTTTGATGAGATTGCATATAAAGATATATTTTATTTGCTTTTCTTTGCAAAACCACACAAGAAATTTGCTAAATTTCGAAAACTTCTTCTGGTATCGTTATTATTGCTATGAAACAATAAGTATAAGTTTATTGCCACTACAAAGTTAGAAAGCATAAGGGAGTTTTGGTTCGTTAATAAAAATTAACAATTAAGTATAAGTTTATTGCCACTATAAAGTTGGAAAGCATAAGGGAGTTTTGGTTCGTTAATAAAAATTAAGATCTTCATCATCTTGAAGCATGAACGCGATGACATCTTCTGATGACTAAAACATCTTCACAGACAATTAAGATGCAAACTTAGAACTTACCCGTATATATGCTTCAGTCATGACCTCATTACTGCATGAGGAACTCAGCACGAGAATTAAATGTCACTAGCCTTATGAAAAAAAAAAAAAGAAGTGGGATATATCATATACTGATATGCGCAATGTTCATGAAACAAAAGAAACCTAGAAAAACGTAACATTTATGTGCTTCTTGTTCTTTGCACAACTTTCCTGCATGAGATACTTCACGGCATTAAATTCTTGAGATTCCATTAAGTTGAAGAAGTTAAAGGGCAACTCTCCTTTGGCGGGTAATAAATCAATCTATAGAGTTGACACCATCACCTGCCAAAAGAGAGAAGCCCCACAACTAGTTCACTTAGCACTCATAATTCTATGCGTGTGGTTTCTGCAGAACATTAACGCTGCGAGAGGGCTTTATAGGTTCTAACCTGCAGAGATGGCTCTAGGCTCTAGCAGTATTGAAGTTGTTGAAGAAATAGCATATTTCATGGATATTCCTTAACGTGGTGCCTGCTTTCTACGCATTCCAAGCAATGGCACCAAACCTTTATCTTAAAAGCTCATCATACTTGGGAGATTCTCAGTGGGCATGATTTAAACTCTTATGTGTTTTTGCTCATGTCTCTCTCCCTCTTTATGTCTGTCTTTCCATGCTTTGCAGGTGAAGGTGAGAGGAGCGCAAAAAAGAGCAGTGTGGAGAGAAGATGCTTTCTTTTTCTCTATAGAGGTGGCAACAAAGTCCGGGCCTGCAGGCATATCCCATTTATTGCTTTCTCGATTCTACTTGATTTTTTTTTTTCACTTCTATAGTTTTTGGCATTAGGAAGTCGACATATATTAACAATTTGATTAAGTTATTATTTTCCGATTAGAATAAATCTTAGTTGGCCTGATTCAATCGCCTATGGTTTTCGTCACCAATTCCAGAATTAAGATGTTGCAAGCCCACTCAGTCCAAGATGTAGGAGACAATGATCAGAAGTGATTGGCCAGATAAAATCAAAGAAATAAAAGTCACTAATTGTTGAATTTTATAGTAGAATAAAAAATCTACTGGATATAATATTAAAATGCATCCTCAACATAAACTACTGATCAACTAAAACATCAAGTTTTATTGGGAATTAACCAAATCCATCAATTAATAAACTCCTTTGCTTCTTTCCCACTCCTCATCAACCATTTGTCTTCTTCCCAAGTCCTGATTAAGAATTTAGTCGTGACTTGTAACATCTGTATATTTTTCTTTTTGTTCTTCATCTGGTCGCTGGATTTACATTGCTAGAGTTTGCATGGATAAGTGTTATCGTCTACCTAGATCTTTGGCACTACAATGTTAGATGTAAATTGGACTGAATAAGTTTAGTTGTGCTTCCGATTATGTTTTTATCGCTCTACTATGTTTCCTACGGTCTTTTTGTGAATAATTCAAATCCATTCTACTTGGATTGGATCAAGATGTATTTTAGACTGGGTATTCTTAATTAACAAAAGTGTATCAGAATAGTCATTCTTAATAATTCTTAGGAAAGTTGTTTTACGTGAAAATAGTAAACACGCTATAACAAAGTAGGAAAAAGGCTACTTTTTTTGGCTACGATATCCACGTTTTGGAAAAAGTCGCTAATCACAAACATGACAACAGACACCAATCTTCCTACATTATCATTCCATCAAATTACAAATTTTTTTACTACGCCACTAAACTCCAATTATTTGGTATGGAGAAACCAAATCAAAATCATTCTCATTACCTCATAACATCTTGGATACATAGATGGAACTATTGCACCTTTAGAAGACCCTCACTCAACAAACTACATCAAATGGCAAAAAACTGACCAGATTGTTTATTGCTTCCTTGTTGGCTCCCTCTGCCGCACTACTGCTTGCAACCTCTGGGTTTGAATTGAAACCCATTTCATGCTCCAGTTTGTATTAAAATTGTCACGCCTTAAGCGAAAAATTTACACCTTTAAAAAAGGTTCCAGCTTAATCGTTGAGTACCTTAAATCTGTCTCTACTACTGCCGAAGAGCTTGCTACCATTGAAGACTCCATTTCTAATGACAACTTTGTCCTTTTCACCTTAAATGGACTACTTGCAGGCTATGAATCTTTTATCACAACAACCAAAAACAGCATCCAAAGCATTACCTTTACCGAACTCAAGACCAAAACTCTTACTTCATGAACAACGACTATCATCTTTCCACGCCCTACTGCCATCGAACTCCTCTTCTATCGCCTTCTCCAGCAGTCGCCCCAATTATAACTCCTCTAATAGAGACAACAGTAAACCTAGACACGGGCGACGCCAAACTGGTCCATCTCCCACCTCTCCCACATCTGATTTTGTTTTTATTCCCTAATATGACAAATGGACCCTTCCGTCAGTGGGCTAATCCATCAAATGGACTACTTCATGAGCCTTTAAATGTTGCTCATTTTAGGCTTTCTCCATTTACCTCTTATCATAATTTTTAGCCTAATCATAATCACACTTTAACCGAACACCAAACCCGACATAACCCCTCTTACCCTAAACCTATTTTTCATAATAAGTCACCTATTCAATGTCAAATTTGCTAGAAGTGGGGGCACATTGTTGCTCACTGTCGTTTTCAATACTCTGCGTCTCGTAACCGCCCCATTGCATTCTGCAACACTACAACTAATCTTACCATAGCTTTATCTACCATGAATATTCAATCTGACCATGATTTTACTCCCTTCAATCGCAATACTATTACTGACTAATCACCAGATGCTAGTGCAACTGCTTACGTGACGTAACATCCCAATTTTGTAGAATTCGTCACACCATATAATGGATCTAATCAAGTTATTGTCAGTTATAGCTACACTCTTTCTATTTCATCAACTGATACCTTAACATTTCTCACTTTTTCACATAATCTTCATCTTCTTAGTTCAAAAGATAATCAACAACTAGGCAACTGAAATTTGTCGGCAACTAAAATTCACCTATTAGGATCTAAAACAAACCCATCCATTTGATCAAGATGATGCTTGATTTTAGATACATGAATAGAAATGAAATTAATAAACAAAATAAAAAAAGCAACTACAAATTTCATTCAGGGGTTAATATATTGCAACCTAATTACTAAAAGATTCTCAAGCTACCAGGGGAAATTAGATAATGTATTAATTCTTGTTCATCTGATGAGGTGCGAACTAACTTTCCATTGGGACCATCAAGTTTGCTCCTTCTTTACACGAGACTCTTGGGTCTATTAAAAGTTACACAAAACTCGGTGAAATGAATCTCGCTCACAGCTCAAGTCAAATTTTAAATCTGATATTGGTTCGATGTCCAACCTAAATGACCCGACCCTCCACTATAAGACAACTTTATATTGACAAATTCGTTAAAATAACGTTGTTTATATGGATCTAATTAAACTTGGGCCTAGCCTTTTTATCATCTTTAACATGAATGGTTTTGTTTTTATATTTTAAATTTTGTATATAAACTTTATTAATTAATAAATTAACATCGAATATTTTAATTTTATATTAAATTTAAATTAAAAAATATATTTTTATTAATTTAATAATAATTCAATAAAATATCTTTATTTTAAGTGACATAGAATGTAAATTTTAAATTATTTTATTTTAATAAATAAAAATTATTTTAATAAATATTATTTTAATAAATATTATATAAAAATAAATTTATGTTAATTAATATTTATTGCTATTACTAATGAAAATGTGACTAATATTTAACACCAACATATATTTTTATGTTCATTAAATAAAAGATCGCAACAAATAAAAGTAAAATTTTATTAAATATTCAAAAAGTTTACTTTATTATTAATATTAATGTAAGCATGATCACCCATGAATTTTCAATTCAGAAGAAATTTATGTAATGAAAAAATAATAAAAGATAAGCGTATTTTAGAACTAAAAGAATTAAATTGTTATAATCTGAAGCGTGATATCTTATGAGTTTCTGATATTGCTGAAATATCGGATGAATTGCAACGCCTATCAACCCCAGAATGCTCGGTATCGGTTAAATCAAGGAAAAGGTTTGATTCACCGATCCCTCTATAGGAATTGGCACATCCATTCCTAGAAGTATCTGCTAACTTAATATTAGAGAAAGATTATAACATTTGATAGTCACTGCGTGACAATTTACGTTAGTTATATTATAAAATTAATTAACATTTAAATTTTAAAAATATTATTTATTCAAAATAAAATGTAGTGAATATTATATCTTATTATACAAATAAAAATGATAAAATTATTTTATATTAGAATTTTAAATTTCACCAATATATATTAAAACATTAAAAAAATAAGCTACATTTGCAAATTAAAATTGAAAAATATATAATAGGGTATTAGATTTTAATTATATAAAAACTGATATTTTATTTAAATAATTTTTAAAAATCAACTAAAATGCTATTTTATATAAATGAGTACCAGGAGCTAAAATTGATGTAAGTTATATTCATAACTTTGTTTAAAAACTCAATGCCGATATTAAATAATTATTAACTGCTTTTTTTCATTTAAAGATTGCTTTTATATATCAATATTAATTTATTCAATATTGAAATCGATATCTACTACAATAATATTATTCATATAATCGGAACCCTATTGTTCTAAAATAGGATGGCAAAAATTATCTGACCAACCCGAAACTAATGAACCTGACTTATTTTAATCAAATTTTGAGCCAGATTCTTTTAAAATAATACTATGTTTTCAATTTTAAAATTAAATAAATATATATAACATTTGACTTAACCAGATTTTTTTAAATAATATGATGTTTTCAATTTTAAAAAACTCAACTTTAAAATTTTAAAATAATATAAAATAATATATTAAAGGCAATATATATATATATTTAAGGCAATACGCATTTCCCAAGAGCCTAAAAAACTCAACTCCCAACAAATGAACTCTACACAGCTGGCCTACCATTGTGTACATTCTCTTCTATATCTCTCTTATTATTTCTGTCCACTCACTCATGGCTGTAGCAATGAAACTAAATGCAATAAGAAATTTGGCATTGTCACTCTTTGATTTTCACACCAAAGGCCTTTTCTCTTCATCTACTTCGTCTTCTCCCTTATTACCTTCTAAGCCCCTCTCTTCTTTCACATGCTTGGGCTTGAACTTACTGGTGGGTTTAGACTCTGGGATCATCTTCAAGATGATGCCCATGGCTATGAGAATTAGCCCTGTGCCATGCTGCTCTGTTAATGGCTTTGTAAATATCAAATATGACAAAAAGAGGGTCACTGCTTTTCTAGCTGTCGTTATCTGCAAAACATTGCAAAGTATTAAGTGTAAGATATCAAAATCATGATTCTTAACTATTTTAATGCATACATCAATCATTGCAAATAGACAAAACAGAGAGGAAAAGATGTTAACCCCATTTCCTAAATGCAAATGAAAAAATGCAGTAAGATGATTAAAAATAAACAAGGTGAATAGTGCAAAGAGTTCATTTAAATTTCCACTGGAAAGCCAAAGAGTATTAAAAATGCATCACCAGGGGGGTAAGATTTTACATACCATGGCGGTGGTGGCAGCTCCAAAGATCGCAATGAGGGACAGAACAGACACTTGCCCTATGAAAGTGGCCATAGCTTCAAATATTAACACCCCATAAACATAAGGATGCTGCAATTGAAAAAACAAATTGTAAGTAAAGAAGACATTTCATTTTGCTTTTTCAGTACAAGAAGAAAATATGGCTTGAACCACAATCAAGAAATCAAGGTAAATGCAATATGTATATCTCATAGACGGCCCGGTTCTAATTAAGCCACCAGAAAACATTGGAAAAAAGCGACTTAATCTCTTGACGACTTAAATATTGTAGCTGCTGGTTCAGGGAATACTTCCACTCATGAGCACTACTCTTTGAAAATACTTTAATATTCTATTATAAAAAGTCTGGTGTGAAAATAGAAAAGCTCTAAATCATAAATTATCACCACTTGAGGCCTGAATTAGGTGCCTTGGTCATCATCGTGCAATGCAACAAACTCAAAAATTATGCACCAACTCATTGACTTCGACAAAATTCATTTGGCTGTCCATGGACGGCAAGCTCCCTTAACTAGCTCAAATAGCAAAATTAGCTATAATTTGAATCATCTTATATGTTCACATTTTAAAATCATCTCTAAAAACCAAAAAATAGAACATAATTTACTTGAGCACAAGAACTCCAAGCCCTGAACAGCTCGCCTGTTAAAATCATTGGAGGAAGCAGGAAAGGCAGCCCAACTACAGTTGAGCAAAATAGCATCTCAATCTGTCAAAATCAAGAAAAACAACTAAAAATCAAGTGGGAAACTCTTCGTCAAACTGATTTGGTATTCAAATGCCACTCAGAAAATCCTGATCACCTGTGTGGTCTCAGGGTTCATGGTAAAAATTGCTTCTTGGAAATTTCCCATCAACGAGTCCAAAAGCAACGCACCAGAAATCATTAAAACGCCTATTATGCTAAAATTTGGAGATGTTTGGGCATCTGCTAAGGTGAAAAGAATCAGAC
This sequence comes from Erythroxylum williamsii, assembly GCA_027564335.1. Classification (NCBI taxonomy): domain Eukaryota; kingdom Viridiplantae; phylum Streptophyta; class Magnoliopsida; order Malpighiales; family Erythroxylaceae; genus Erythroxylum; species Erythroxylum williamsii. The sequence continues at coordinate 54,736,376 of JANITW010000236.1, read as the reverse complement.
CAACAACTAGAAGAAGCGCAGAGATGTATTCATTAAGTGAATACTTCCTTCTCAAGCCGGGAATGAAAGCACCCATTACCATGACCGGGAGCACCTGTAATGCCCAGGAAAAGAAAAAAGAATAAACAGACCGACACAATAATATATAGGAAAAAAAATGGAACAAACTAATCTCTTGATACGCTAATATTAACAAGGGGCCGCCAATAGTTATTTCACGAGATCTACAAATCTGTTATGGGACATCCTCATAAACAGATGAGTGGATTATGACAACAGTAAATGTTCAAAAATTAGGAAATAACAGCTAATTTACCTTGGTGGATTTGAACATGATCTGCGCTGGATAATTGAGAAAAGCCAAAGAACCCTTGGTCAATCCATGGGAGCCCATTAATACAGCAGAAAGCTTCACATAAGTTTTCCACGGGTTCACCATTTGCTTGGTGGTGAAACCCTGCAAGTATATGAGAGCCAGGTATACAAATCCTTGCACAAAGGTGAAATACCAACCGTAGCTGAAATTTCAGGGAAGGAAACGATTACACATATGAAGACGAATTGAAGCCGATCAAACAATAAAGAAACGTTGATTTTTTACCTGAATTGTAGCCGATTATATACATATTCCTGGAATAAGCCATCGAAAGACCAAAATTATCAGTACTTAACCAAATTACCAAGTCAGATGTTATAATCTTGAGTCCTTAGACGAAGCCAAAACAAATTACGCAGAAAGAACAAGCATTCGGGATAGTTTTCGTCCTTTTAAGTCCCATACCGAAGCCGATATTCATATTTGGCAAAACAACAACACATGTAACCGAAACGAAGAAGAAGAAAAAAAACTACTGCATGCAGAAAGATTCAACGGGTATTACGCGAACAAACGCAAAAAGGAACAAATTTGAGGAATACACATCAAAGAAGAACCAAAACACAGAGCCAAAAAACACGAGAAAAACAAAACCAACCTCGCAAATGCCATTAACAAGGTACCCAAAGAAGAACCCAGAAGAACAAATAAGGAATTGTTGCCACTTGGGTCTATCAGAGAGAGAAATCCCGAATAAAGACCGCGATTGATCCTCGCTCTTCATCTCACAAGTCGAGCAACAGTCTGTAAAATCAAGAGGCGAGCAACAATATATATAAAAAAGATAAACGAGACCCTGAAGGGGCAACAAAAAAGGGTCCCCTAAAAAAAGATCGCTTGCTTGTGTTAATACTGCATGGAACAGCGATACAACGAGAAAAACGAAATATAAAATGAAGAAGCTAGCTTGTTGAACGAGAGAAGAAAAGCATCTGACGGTAAACTATGAGAAGAAAAGCGCGAGGGAGGCGTTTTTTGGGTTTTATTTGGCTCCTCTCTAGACAAAAACAAAGAGAGGTTTTAAGAGGGAAGGTGAAGGGAACTTGCATATAAGGACAAGATACGGAACTGAAGAGTTACATTTCTCGGAAAACGGGTTTCGCGAGAACAATAATTTTTTGGTTAGAGGAGAACATGAACATCTTTATATGATATTAAAAGTTAAAATATAAATTTTGAGACTTAGGTGAGTGAATAAGGAGCTCTCTTGATTTAGGTGAAGTCATGAGTTTGACTCTTTTTTATATATGCAGCTATTTAAAATTTGGAATCAAAATTTTACTTCTTGTAAGGGACTTATTCGATTCAAGCATGAATTAATTTAAATATAGATGATTTAAAAGTACCTTTTTATAATTAGGACCTTACTAAGATACCTCGTTGATAACTAAAAAAAATTAAAATATAATATAGCCTTTTCTTTTGCTTTTTTAAGCAACTTCGACCAATTAATGTCATTTAAAATTTAAGGCTAAAATTTTGCCTTCTACAGGAGATCTACTTGACCTGAGTGAGAATTAATTTTAGTATGGATGATTTAAAAATATCTTCTCATAATTAGAATCCTCTTAAAATATCTCATAAGTAACAAAAAAATATATATATACGAATGAATTGGTTCCGTAGATGAATAGAGTATCCCTGTTGTCAACTATTATATTTATATAATTATATTTAAAATTATAGATATTTCAATTAAATTTTGAGTTGATTTGTAAACACTTTTTCTGAATTTGTCATTTTTTACATATTTATTAAAATATCGATTAAATATGTTACAGGATTGCCCTTTTCCCAATCGTGATAGAACAATGTCGATTCAAATTAAAGGAATTATGAACAAGTCAACATCCTATAGAACTGTTTACGGGATATAAAATTAAAACGTGTAAGAGTCTTATGGAATATGAAATAAGAAAAGAAAAACTTGAAAACGAAACATTGGTGTGAAATACATACATAATATTAAAAATATATATTCAAGTTAAATACGTATGACATATTATATTAATTTTTTGTAAGCCTCAGACCAGCTGTACAACTAATGTGGCAGGGGAAGAAACTGAATTTCTCCCAGCTAGACGACAACGTTTTTGCAAACGCGATAGCATTTGACATTTAATCAACATTATCATCTAGCAATTATATAAAAAAAAACTATAGACGACAATGTTTAGCATAAACTCCGTCTAAAATTGTGAATGCAGTTCAGAGAACATCCCTAATTGCTTATTTTTCTCTGCTTTCAATCCCTAAACTTGTGTCTCTCTGCTTGTGACTCTGTGGTTGGTATGGTGCGCTTCTCAGTGGTGCATCTTCTCCCCTTTTCTGTTGTGTGTTTAACAATGACACAAAATGTTTAATTTTTTGGTTACGAAATTTGTTTAAATAAGTAGGTAGGAGACAAGTGCAATAGACGTGCAACCATTGTTTCTTATGGTGAAGTAGAGATAATATAGTTCCCTGACTACTAATTGTTTGTCATTCTTTGTTATTATGTTTGTGCCTTGTACATTACTAAAGATGGTCCCAGTGACACTTATTCTTTCTAGGATATACATCTCTTAATGTATAAACTATTCTATCTTTTTATATGTATTTAGGATGTGATGGTTTCTTAGAGAATGAGGGCACTAATAGATAATAAAGCAACAAATCCAGTATTCCTTATTTACACCCTGTTTGCAACACAGTGTAATTGAATTCAATTCACTTGTTTGGAACAAAACGATAGCCACGAATTCAATTCACGTGTGGGTTTAAACCTCACTCCCTTTGTAAATTCAATTCACGCTATAATTCACGTGAATTGAACTCCAAAGCTGCTAATCTTCCTTACTTCAAAGCTGCTACTTTTCATTTTTAACATTGAAATCCAATAATACCCACAACTTTAAGGCAGTAACCTTATCACAGCAACCGACCACTCTTCTCCCATACACTAGACGACGCTGCTCTTCTCCCAACAGTAGACCCATGCACCAGTAGACCAGACAACGCCACTCTTCCTCAATCAGCCAGTCCTCTCGCACACCACACCACACCAAGCTAAACTGTCCAGAGGAATGAATATTTAAAATTGCGTTGTCTTATCTGGTCTCAGGGATTTGGGAAGAGATAAATCAAAGAGCTTTCAGGGAGAAATCCAAAGAGCTAAGAGCTTCAATTAGATCAGGATAGATACATACACTTGCATCGGAGGAATATTGCAACTGACAAAAGAGAGAGAAACGAATATGGATCTTGGGTTTTTGGTTGTTAAATACGGAAGCGTCTAAATCGACTAAACAAAGACTTATAGTTAACTCCTGAGTTATTTCAGGTTGTTAAATATTGGAAGCTTCTAAATGTCAAATAATACATCATTATGCAAATTACTATTTTTTATTGGTTAAAGGAAAAATAATTACGATAATGAAAAAGAATAAAATCACAATAGTAATTGAATTTTTTTTCATTCCTTATTAAGGTTAACTCTTTTTAGTTTAATAATATTATTTAGAAAATTCAAATGTTCTATGCTATCACAGAAATTACCCAAATTGTGAGTAGAATTAGTAATTTTAATAAAAGAGCATATCTTATCAAATGATATAGGTTAAAGATTAAGCCTCTTGTATCGTCTTTATCATCTATTTTTCTTATGGCTTGATATATAATAACTCTTAGCTCGGTCTAGCCTGATATCATTTGCAATCAATTTTTTCTTTTCATTTTAATAATGAACTTTTTTTATGTTATTACTTATAATGAAATTGATATTTATAAGTTGCTCTATGTACGTGTAAATGTTTATTAGTTAATAAGATTATTTTTTAGTCAGGGATAAATATGTCATATGAAATAATTGAATTCATTTTGATTGTGTTCCAAATAGTGTAATTGAATTCAATTCCAATATTACTGGATTTATTCCAAATAGTGTAAATTGAATTGAATTCAATCACATTAATGTAATTGAATTCAATTCGATAATGAATTCAATTCGAAGGTTTCCAAACAGGCTGTTAGTTTTCCATTTAGTCTAATACAATATGAAACGCTGATAAAACTTTAGGTAGACATATGCATTGGCAACGTTAAAAACTTCAAATTTCAATTCCATATTATCCAGCATCTATCAATTCTTGCATATATTGTCAGCAATTGAAAGTTGCTGCAAAGGAAAAGAATGAAATTTGTTACATTCAAATTTTCGTTAATGATTATTTTCATATACATTAATCATAAGAAGGATAAGCAACCTTTAGTCCACACATAATAGTGGCAGTGATTATTAA
>JANITW010000236.1:54669065-54679771 GCA_027564335.1 Erythroxylum williamsii | reverse complement strand
AGCTTAGTTGTTTTCTGTTTATTTCGAAGATAAATATATTTTATTAAATCGTGTAATCTTATAACTAGTCAAGTAGTGTTAAATGGATACTGAAAACAATCTAAGAATAAAGGGCTAATTTCTCGTAAATCTAGATAAGTAAAATAAACAGCTAAAAAGGTAAACAGAGGTGAACATGCATATATGATCAGTAGGTATAGATAACTAGTGAGAATTGCATAATCGAATATGAAAGAGGTCATCTAGTCTAAATTATTATATGAAATAGTTGGATCATGTATTACGTCTAGTAAATGTTGAAATAATAGTCGATTAAATTTGTAAATTAAACAACTTTGTAAAAAATTGCTTAATTGATGTGGAGGAGAGATAAATATACAACTTGTAGATAAGAAAAACATAATTGGCAGACATAAATAATTCATAAGTAAATAAATATGCATAAAGCTTGATGAAATGAAAAGAATGATTGGATTCATTGTTATTTGGTGATGAAACGATAAAAAACTAACAAACTCATACATGTTCTTATTTCCATTTGAAAGTCAATCCTAGGCAAGATTCGGATTTTAGAGAGAAGTTAAGAGAATTGCGAGTAGTTTATTATTCCATGTCCTAAGGAGGCTGCAGCCTCTGCATTATATAGAAAAGAAAAGAAAGAGGCCAAAAACAGGTGTCCTAAGTAATTTGGTTCCACCCTACCTTTAACTTGAGTTTTGGGTAGCAAAGTACTATCAGAGCTCAGGTATAAGCCTGAGGCTTACCCTACGTTGTGAGTTCGAATCCTAGAATGAATTTGCTCAATGTGATCCCGAAGTCGCAAACCAAAAGGGGAGACTAAGGGTGTCGCGTAGCAGATACGTGGTGGGTTTAAGTAATTTGGTTCCACCATATCTTTAACTCGAGTTTTGGATAACAAAGTTTCTATTTTGTTATGGTCCACTATAGGCTAGTCAGTTTTAGATTAATGATCTACGTTGTACTTAGGATATTCATTAGCATTATTACATAAAATATTCATTAATATTATTACATATCTCCATCAATATAATATTTCTAGTAAAATTATCATTCCTAACAAATGAAACGAACTATGAAAAATATATGCTAAATCAATAAGAAGTTTAAAGGTACAAATATGAAAATGAAAGTACTTAAAGCAACAGAACCAACATTGTATTTTTTTTAAGCAATTAATTCACATATTCAAAATACCACCACTTAGCATGTATAAATGTCATCACTATTTAGAAGACATATCACACTATATACCACAAAAAAAACCACCACTATGCACAAAATGAAACTATAATGCTATATAAAAAAAATACTATAATCTTATACAAAAAATATCACCATTTATTTAGTCAATACTAAAAATATCACCAGTTCATATTGTAGATATTATAACCTTCCATAAAAATAACATTATCATGTACAAAAATTGTCACCACCCTTTTACAAATACCACATGTTTATAAAACTATATGACCCCTATAAAAGAACGAGACTATAGAAAATATACAGTCACTCTATAAAAAAAATTTCATCATAATAAACATATAAATACCATATTTACTTTAACATGCAAATACCACATCTAAGTATAAACAATACCATGATTCCATACAAATAATAACATCATTTCTTACCCAAAAAAAAATAGCATGCCTCTATTTAAAAAATACCATTATAGTAAATAAATAAGTACTACCTTTACTTTAATATGTGAATACTTCATCTACGCACAAATAATACAATGACTTCATACAAACAATATCATAACTCTTTACAAATAATAACACACCTCTATAGAAAAAAAATACAATCATAGTAAATAAATAACTAATTTATTTAATATATAAATACCGTATATAAATAACAAATAATACAATGATTCTATAAAAATAATATCACTACTCCTTACAAACAATACTATGACTCTATACAAAAATTATCATCACAATGAATAATTAAAACATTTACTTTAATATTTGAATACCACATTTGAATACAAATAAGACCAGTACTTCATATAAATAATACCATCGCTCTTTACAAACAATACTAGAACTTTATACAACACATATCATCACAATAAATAAATCATAACGTATTTACTTTAATACGTGAATACCACATCTAAGTACAAGCAATACCATGACTTGATATAAATAATACTATCACTATTTACAAACAATATCATGTCTCTGTACTAAAAATAAATTCACAATAAATAGATAAATACCACCTTTGCTTTAGTAAATACCACATTTGAGTGCAAATAATATCATGATTCCTTATAAGTAATACGGTCACTCCTTACAAACAATATCATCTCTATACAAAAAAAAAATACCATCACAATAAATAAACTAGTACCTCCTTTACTTTGATATATATATATATACAAAAAAAAAACCATCATGATAAATAAACTAGTACCACTTTAATTTTTTATATATATATAGCATATTTAAGAATAAACAAATTCATGACTCCATACAAATAATACTATCATTTGATACAAATAATAACATGCCTTTACACAAAAATCATCATAATAAACAAATAACTAATAGTTTTACTTTAATATGAAAATATTACATATGACTAAGAATAATTCCCTGACTCCTTACAAATAATACCATTACTCAACATAAATAATATCATTTCGCAATATAAGTGATATTACAACTTTATGCGAAAAAATACTATCGACGTAAGTTCCTTGTTGTTGCCATAAGCAAGTGGTTGCCAGTGGTTCTTACTCATGTTCATGAAAGACTTTTTCCAAGATAAGATTTGAGTATACACTTATATCCCAACCTGTGATCATCTAAGTGTTTCTCAATGAACATAATTTGATACATGTTTATTTTATAAACCATGATTATGGATGATTTTGTAAAGAAACATTATTTTATAAATACCTGTTTGGTTAACCTTGTTCATAATAACTCAACATGGTGGATGAAAATTATAGTGCACTAATTTGTTAAATAAACTTAATTACCAAAAAAAATTGTTAAATAAACTTGAAATATTATTAATTATATACAAAATAAAATTAAATGTAACTTGTCTAATATCCAATTTAAACAATTCTTCTTAAATTGAGCATAACTTCTTTCTCATCTAAATTTTGATTAAGATGATTCAAAATACTAAAAAAGCTTAGGAAGTTCACTAATTTTTTTTAATTTTGAATTCTTCTAAATCAAGTGAAGAATACAACATGGAACAAGCCTATACCCTAACGTTTGTCCTTTATTGATTTGTTTATTTACAACCTATTTGGAACACAAGAAATTGAATTCAATCTTGTAATTGAATTCAATTCACTTGTTTGAAACAACAAGAAAGCCAAGAATTCAATTCCAACGTGGGTGTTTAAACCCCCCTCCCTGTGTAAATTCAATTCACGCTATAAGTCACGTGGATTGAACTCCAAAAGCTGTTGGATACTAAGCTTCTGTTGCTATACACATATATATATATGTTTTATATGTATATCTGCAAACATCACTTTTAACCAATCAATGCATTCCAATGCTCTTGATAGTGTGATGTTTTAATGAATTATTATCATCCTGATATTACATACTGCGTGAGTAGACTTAGTAAGTATACTCATAATCCTATTCAAGAGCATTGGAATGCATTGATTGGTTTGTTGAGATATTTGAAAGATACTAGGCATTATGGATAACCTTTTGGTAGTTATCATTATGTATTAGAGGGGTATTCTAATGCTAAATAGGTCATAGGAAGTGATGATATACGCTCTACCAATGATTATATTTTTACCTTGGTAGGAGCTGCAGTGTCTTGGAAATCATCCAAGCAATCATGTATTGCGAGATCAACAATAGAGGCTAAGTTTATGGCTTTGGACTTGGTAGGACGGGAAGCTGAGTGGCTAAGGAATCTCTTAGTAGATATCATGCTTTGGGAAAAACCAAGTCTTCTATTTTCCTTTAATGTGATTCGCAAGCTGCAATTTATGTTGCCAAGAACAAGGCATATAATGACAAAAGTAAAAATATCAAATTAAGACATAAAATTATCTGTACTTTAATTAGACATGTTATAATTTCTCTGGACTATGTCAAGTCAGAGAGAAACTTAGCATATCTGTTTACAAAATCTTTGAATAGAAAACTAGTTTTAGAATATGCTAAAGGGATGTGGTTGAGCCCAATTGTGTAGTAACCTCATGATGGACACCCAACTTGGGAAACCAAGTTCAATGAGTCAAATGAAGTTATATGGTGACTACTTATACTTTATTTGTGGAATAATACTGAGATATATTCAGTTGTTGAATTGCATTCCTAGAATGACTTTATTGCGTTTGATGAGGTTGGATTATATAATCCTTAATGAGTTTTATAGCCCAAGTTTGGGTTGTATGAGCAGTACATACTTGATGGACTCACCTATGTGATTGTGGCAGGCTAGCCACCCTCCTATGAGAGTATTTGGGCTATCTCTCTAGAGCGATCATAAGACTAGGACATTTTGAGAATGTTAATTCTCTAGTAGGTTTTGTCTCTAATTTTCTTGGACAAAAGGTTCAAAACTTAGTTTACCTTGTTGTTCACCTTTTTTTTTTTTTTCCCAAAATTGTTATAGTTTTTTGTTAAGTTTTAGACAAAGTAGGGGATTGTTGGTGTTATTGGTCCATAACTTGGACTCTACAATTGTCAACCTCATTATTATCCTTTATCTATGATAATGTTTAGCCATTATTATGTTCCAATGTTCATTTCTCCTATTGCCAACATATACATTGCTTCTGTTATATATAGGAGTCATGCATCTGCTCAATAACTATTGAAGACTACTCATTTTCTATGTTTTTCTTCTCTCACACATCATTATTTACTCCAACCAACTCAAGCATTTTTCTCTATATACAAACACCTTACACGTATTTTGTCTTACACACAAATTATGCATTTATCTAACTTCCTTCAATTTCGGAGACAGTTCCTATTCTATTCTTTAGAGTGCATTGAAACTTGTGGAAAAGTCGTTAACTCTGGAGTCGGATTCCGTTGTCTTGTTGTACTATAGAGAGGAAATTTTCGACTTCAGTCAATAATTTTTCACGACGCCTTACATTTAAGATAAGTCGTTCCATTTTAATTATTATTGCTACTTTCACTAACACTGTATACCCACGTTTTTCTTTCCATTAAATATCCAAACAAAAAAGGTCTTCCATCCATTAGGTAAAATTTAATGAAATATTGGATTACAATGCAATGTCGCTTACGAAAGATTAGGATTTGGCAGCTGACTAGCTGGTGCCATCATTTTCTTGGTTGGGTCCCCTTATGGGCTTTGATAATTACAGGCCCAAATAATGATGGGGTTGGCCTAAAGATGTTTGAAAGCTTGAACTCGAAACATCTATATGTATGGATTTATGATTTACGATGTGTGCATTAATTAACTATTAAGCTAGTCTGCATTCGGAATTGTGATATTGCAAAGATGGCTTAAACAAAGCTTAGTTGGGATCGACTACAAGATGTCAAGAAATGCCTCGTTGAGTAAAGATGTGAAAACATGTTGCTCCAACTCTAAAACCACCTCTTCTTTTTCTTCCTCCACATTTCTCCAATTCCCGTTCTTCTCCAAATCCTTGATATACGTATGTCTTCCATTCTTCACTTCCCACCCAAGAAAAGTTTCTTGAGGATTACCCTTTACCCAATCTTCCACTACCTTCAGCACTTGATCTTTTTCATATATTGATGAGACGCTTTCGGTTGCTTTATCTTGCTCCAACATCTCCATGAAAAAATCTAAAAACAAAGCTTCTGTGCTACATAGTAATAAGCTATTATGTTGTGTTGCTGCTTTCACGAGTTTGAGCAGCTCCTGCGCTTCTTTTTCTGATTGGTGTTCTACTTGCATTTCGTTGAAGTTGTTCTTCTGAATGGACATTGATTCCAGGGACGCATCCTCTGACTCTGCCAACGCTAATCGCTTTTCCAAGTCCACCGGAACTAGTTGAGTGAGGCTCTCAAAGCTTCTAAGCTTCTGCTTGGTTCCTGTTGTAGAATCCACCGTTTCAACAGAAGTAGGGAAGAGCAAAATTAAAAAGGAAAAATGAGACAAGTTTCTATTAATGAATTGTGATGATCATAAATCATAATAAAAAAACTAATTTTTTTCCATTCATAATTTGATTTATTTTCAATTAAATATATATCATATAATTATTAATAAGATTATGATTCATCTTATTTAATTATTTAAATTATAAAAGATTTATTTTAAAAATAAAATATTTTTAAATTTAATAAATATACTTTAAATTTTAGATATCTCAAGTACATAAATTTCAAATAAAATTAGTTTAATAATTAGAAAATGTATTCATAAATGAATATTGCTTACTAAAATATTTATTTTAATAAAATATTATTTAATTATTAATATTAAAAATATAACTATTACATTATTAACAGTCAGGTCATTTTTTTTCTAAAATTAAAAATTAAAATTAAATAGAAATTAAATCAAATGATAGCTAAAATTTCATTTTCTTGTTATTAATATCATCAGCTAAGGTGTCGGCAAAGAATTTATTCTTTAAACCAATTAAGCGTTGCGTGTTTAGTCCATTTTAATCACAAAAGGGGATGTAACATTTTTCTATTTGTCTTTTATATAAGTTTAATTCTGGAAAGAAACCATACATGCTAGCCTGAAATGAAGTTTGGTGGGCAGGCGAGAAGATTTACCTTCCAATCGGACAAGGCTAGGCTCAACAGGAGAGTATGTTTCCTCTTCATCTTGGAATGGAGGGTCCAACACAGACACTGGACTAAATTGTTCCTTCTCCTCTCCGTTTCCCCATATCTGTTAACGCCATCAGAGTATCAGAAAAGATATTAAGATAAGATAATTGTAGAAAAGGAGGATTAGTTTGCATTGTCTTTGTTGAACTGAATGAAGAAATTACTATTTTTGTTTCAAAAGGCTTGTTTTTAGTAAACAAATTAGTTCAATCTTTACGATTGAACCTGCCAGAGATCACTTCCTACCACCGACACAACATGAGAAGAAAACAGCAGATGATGTAGTTAGGGTCCCATCCGTGATAATTTAATGGATCAACAAACTAACTTTTGAAAGTGTAATGTTTAATTATTCAAATATGTAGTCTCTTCTCTTGCCCACCAAACTAAATGCTCCCTCGAGTTTTGTCGCCGTAGATCTCGTAACAAATCACACATAGCAAGATCGAAGGCCTCGAAGCTCACGACAGCAGTTAGTCCTAGGACCCAGAAAATGTACCGTTTTCGGCTCCCAACGTGAAATTTATGCAGCACAGGTCCACATCCAATTCTCAATGCAAAATTCAGAAATCCTGATGATAAATAATATACTTGGCGAGTTGAATAAATACACCATCCTACTGATAAATAATATACTTGGCGAGTTGAATAAATACACCATCCTACTGATTTTTGACGCCACATTCGTACCTTTCAAAGCTTAGCCAATGACTTAATCCGCTTTCAGAAAATTAAATAAAAAATGACTTAACACACACGTGGGTAACAGAACATTAAATGTAAAATCACCTTTGGAGTGTCGGTAGGGTAATTGATGATGGAATCCTCACCGTCCGTGACGCCTACCCTCGCGCCGCCTTCAATATCCTTAGGTAGTGATTCTTTTTTCGCTTCTACGGCGTCGTTGGACGTTTTGTAAAACTCGGAATTATCACTCTCTCCCGTAGACTCGCTATCCGTCCAGCTGTTGCTTTTAATATTACTGCTTGAACTCACTGAATGTCTGACATTAATCACCTCAGTAGCGGTGGTCTGGGGAATGGATGGCTGATCGGTCGGTTCTTGTTTATCCTCCAGGAACTCCCGGAACGATTTCCACTGTGTGATCCTGTCCTCCTTTTTATCAACTTTCTTTATGAACAACCTCCGGGATAAACTCCGCCGCAGAAACGACCCTTTTCCAGTTCTTTCTTGTAGGGATGGAGACTTGATGGAGGATGGAAACCGAAGTAGTTTTACGGCGTTAATCACGGCGCCTGATGTTTTTTTGTATAAGCTGCTTCCTTTGAGATTTTGCCGTTTGATGGGTTTGGAATAGGGGTGATGAATGGATTTGAGTTCGACTTCGAGCAGCAATCGGACGGTGCTGCAACACTGTCGGCGGGGGAACGATCTGAAGCCGTTGGATGAGCATGAACTTGGATCATCGAGAAGAAAATCTTTGAGCATCAGTTTCTTTGGCTCAAACAAAAAGCGCTTTTGTGGATTGCAAGAAGAAGCCATTAGTTTGTATGTATTAATGGGATAACTTCGTCAGAGGAGAACAAAATGAAATGATAAGGAAACGTATCTGAAATGGGAGTAAGTAATGAGATGTACAGAGATTTGATAAAAGCTGCAGAGGGAGAAAGATGGCATTCAAAAAGAAAATGCGTGTAAAAAGTAAGAAAGAGGTAAAGGCCACATTAATAGACCGTCCATGCAATCTGGCCAGGGCATATAATGAACATGAGCAGCTTTTTACCAGTACCAAGCCACTAAAGATAGACTCAGTTGCGGACCAGATAGTAGCTGGAGAGTGATTAATTATATATGCGAGAGAGAGGGGGAGAGGTTTTAACGACTGGAAGTGGGTTTTAAAATTAAGTTGGATCAGTTAAGAAGAAGTGAAAGTGAAGAAACAGGATGGTATTTCAAGGGGAAGATCTCAAGGAGAGATATACATAGGGAGAGAGGTTGCAGCGGTATAGGGAGAGAGGAGGAAGAAGAAGAAGCTTGGATGCTTCTTAATTTTTGGTGCAGACTAATAAGCGTGCGTGCTTGTGTTTGAAACTGAATCTAAATTTATTACTTAAATTATGTAGGGTTTTTTCAAATTCCATGCCCTCGTCGTCTAACTAATAGTATAGTGTTGCATATAGTTTTACTAGCATGGATGACGTGGAGATTTATTACCTGTGGCTTTGTTGGCGACTGCGGGACCCAAGTTGATGAGACAAATAGTTGACGTTTTTGAAAGCAATATGTACCGTCTTCCTTGAAGTATTTGACTGATTGCCCCTAGGACGCGCTTTGGCACGTGTGCTTGTCCTCAAGATCTCTGTACAGATGCTCTCTGTGTAAGCGGAAATAGTGATCCAAGTATTATTACATTACATTAATCCCTTGTTTATTTTGAATTTTCAGAACGAATTACTAAACAATTAAAAACTAAAATTTTGAATTCAGATTCCTAATTAAATATTATAATGCATAGGAAAAAGAGATAAATAAACTTAATTGTTTCTTTCTTTAAAACTATTAGGAAACAGACTAACATGGATTCTGTGTTCCATAAATAAATTGAAAATATTAACTTTAAAATCTAACACGTAATGTACCGGGAAAAGCTTGGATTACGCTCAGGTCAACTTTAGGTATCTTGTACGTACCTGAAGATTTCTTAGTAAAAACTGGCTCTATATCAACCAAGTCTGTAAACAAAAGATTTTGTTGATGTGTGCGAGTGGCTTAGAATCATCCTCATCAAAAGGTCAACAAATACGTACGCGTTAAAGTTTTACTTGGTGGCAGTTAAGAGTCGGTAACCATACCTATCGATGTAGCTATGATTGGTAAAGCATATACGATAATAGGGCTTCATGTTCATCAAATGACATTTGCAACCATAATGTTCAACTTTGTATATGGATATACATTTATATATATAATTGGTTACGTAAGGTGAAAGAGGAGTTAAAAAAAGATATATCAAATAATAGAGCATGAATTTGGCAATAAGGAGCCGCCCGCACGCGTGCTTTAAGTGTGAGAAGATGATGAAGCCGAAAGAGGAAACAACACGAGAAATAGAGCCTGCCTTGGAAGAATCTATTGTGGCGTTGGTCTATTATCTCTAGCTAGGCAAGTCGACCTATCTATACGATTTTTTTCTTTTAAATTGCAAATAATGCGATATACAGTACCGTCTATGGATGGGATTCTTGTTTTCTTATATAATGGAAGTGTACTTATGCACTTAAGTACGGACATGGACGTATTTCTAATTTCTGTTGTCTCTAATTTGTAAAAATATTTTTTTATTGTAACACTATTAATAATGGAATTAGTAGTACTTAAATGAATTTCCGTATTGTTTCAAAACATTTTCCAAGGTGTCTCACAAAATTTGGCAAAAATTGAACTTTTTATTTTTAAAAATTAGTTTCTAAACTTTTATTAAAATATTTTAATCAAATATTTTAAAACTTTATATCAATAGTACTGGTTCAGTCGGATTCTGGCCGAACGATGCGTTGCCGTTTGGATCCATGAGTTGGCAACCTTCTGCTGATGTATTTCGAGTGAAGATACTTGCAAAACAAAGGAAGGCACGTCGGGGGTGATGTCCCGATTAGTCCCTCCGACGCTCAAGTAAGTTTTCTTGTGAAGGTGAGACTGCTGAATGCAAAACAAAAGCTAGGTTATGATTTCGTACCTCAATTATAGGAGAAAAATACCTTATATACGGTTTTGCAGCTAGGTTTAGTTCTTTACGTGTTTGCATGGAAGACTGCCTTCTGCTAATGGGCCGTGAATGTGTGGATCTAGCCCGGATTAGACGATGAGTATGGGACTGACCGATTGGCCTGCGTGATTGGGCTCGGGCCCAAATATAGCCGACCC
>JANITW010000236.1:54637145-54649454 GCA_027564335.1 Erythroxylum williamsii | reverse complement strand
AGTGGAGGATTCAAGTGAAATCTCTAGTGAAGACTATAAGGTTTCACAAGAAGGCGTGACGTTTGTGGATGAAGAGACTGTGTTTGACATGCCGGGTTTACTTACAGACTTAGCTGAAGGGCCTTTATTGTCTCCTCCATATTATTTGAGCAGTCAAAGTGGTAACTGGGATGACATGGCAAGTGTAAATGATTTGTCACTATGGAACTAGTAGGACGTTGCATGGTTTATACGCTTTCAGTAAATGTTTTAGTTATATATTTAGTTGTGTAAATATTTTTTTATTCAATAAAAGACATTTTTTTATCTTTGTGTGTTTGTTAATTTTTGAATTTTTTATCATAAAGATAAAATTCTTAGAATAATTGTTATGCAATTAAAAATTATAATATGATTGTAATTATGAGATTCAAATTGTATTTTGAATTATTCTAAAATATTCTTAGCCGTAATTTTATCAATACGAGGTATTGATGAAATGGTTAGACTAGCAAATATTTGTTTCTTTCTTATGAAGAAAGTAATCGATCTTATAGATTAAATCGTGGAGATATTTAAACAAATATGTGGGTGTTTATTAGAGAATAAGTTCACTGAACTAACTCAATCATGAGAATCCCAAATGAAACATTACTTATGTGTCTGTGGATTATCTCATTATGACGATTGTATAATTGATCCTTATATTTGAGATTACCAAAGTTATCCCATCTAGGAATTGTTATGTTTTGATACTACTTATGTTCTATTCTTGAAGTAGTTCAATTCGGTAATTATTAGATATAGTATGAACTATATAGAAATAGTTGAGTAAATCAATAAAGAATTCGTTGTCCTAAAATAACTAGGAAAAATGTTCTCTTGTTCTTGATTAGTAATAATTTTGGGAATCTTTGGTCAGAGTAAATTTAAATTTGAAAAAGTTGTTTTCAAATATAAAAAATATCAATTATAAATCATTTACTCGTTAGCAACAACGAACATGACTGGATTATTTAGAGTAGATATGAATTTCATACTCTAATTCCAATTGAAACATTAGATGACAAAATGATTAATTTATACATTATAGCCATGTATAGACAGGTTAAGTCGAACCACTTTAACATTCCTAATGTTCGGGTGGTCAAGACATGTTGTTAGACGTCAATCATAATCTATGATTATAGATTGTTTTATTAGGGAATTAAAGAAAAATTAAAAGAAGTTTTAATTTATCTTATTCTAATTATGAATTATAATTATAATTTATAATCATGACAAACATATTAGAAGCCTAATGGGTCACATATAAAAAGGTCTATAAAGGAGAAAGTGAAATTTGAATTAAGTTGGACTTGATTGAGAAGTTGTAAAAACTTTAAGGGTCAATATATGATATTTGATCTTATAAGGATTAATTCATAATTATGACTAAAGTTTGAGTTTAGTTGTAATTTTAATAAATCCAAGAATATGAAAAATAAGATTTTTCATATAAAATGAAAAATTAGAAAAATCGGGAGTTAACACTTCTTACATTTTTTCTTTCAAATTAGATTTGAGTTTTTCTTTGAATAGATATGTGAATACTATTAGAATCTGGACGATTGAACGATTCGTGGATTGACATATTCAAAGAAACAGGAGATTATAACAAGAAATCGAAATAGGTAATTAGTATAGCTTTGTCAATTTTTTGTTTTATGCGTCTAATTAAATTTTGTTAAAGTTGATTCTATGAAAAATTTTAAATTTTTTCTACTGCGCTTAGATTCGATCTTGCGTTATTTCTCTGATAGCAAGTTGTTCTGGAATCTATGCTGCCTTTTTGTATGGTATATATAGAACACGATTAATGGTCAACTTCTTAAACCGAGAATATTAAATCATGGTTAATCGTAGATTAGAGATCATTACATATAGTTTCGAAAAGTTTATCAAATCAGTCACTTGTTTGTTAAGGTGCAAAATGTCATACAAAATTTGTAATAAATATGTATATAATTGTATGTACTTGGATGCAAAAAGAATCCATGAATGTTGAAACAGTTTGGACCCAGTGATTTTGGGTTTTTCTTTCTAAACTCTGTTTTTGTTCAGTCGTTAATTCTGACATGTCAAGCCCGTTAATAAGACTTCATCTATAGCCAACTAGAGAATAAAGTTGGCAAATTAGAATGGAAGTGCGACAAAGACCAGCTAGTACATGCATTTAAGAACAAACTTGAATAAAACCGTGAACTAATTAAATGAAAATAGTGAGTTCAAAATTGTAAAATTATTATGGATAAATCTAGAAATAATTAAATGTCTAATATAATAGTTACAAATCTTAATGTATATAATCAATTGAGATACTTAAAAGAATGATTCTAAGAACATATTTAGGCATAAAATATTATATTATGACCCTAAGAACTAAATTGAATGATTTCATAATGACACATCATCTGGAACGTTTATTTTGGTTCTTTATCTCAACCATTAGTTTAAAATGAACAACTCAGATCATTCAAATTTAGAGAAGAATAAGGACGTCCTATCTATAAGAAGAATTAGTTAAATTAATTTGAGGTAAGATAATGTCATTTTTATATGCATTTTATATTTCCTTAATTGTCGTTTTTACAAAAACAATGGATTCGATCTTACCCTTTGATATCCTAAGGGACTATCTTAACTGTTCAAGTCTTCATTTACAGAGAGCATTATAGCAAATTTCTCTCTAGATTTTCCCTCTCCTCTTACTAAAACTAAAAGTTATCATCTTTTTGAACTTTTTTTATGTAGTATAACACATTGTTTCTTTAGTTTCTACTATTTTTCTTTTACTTTCATTTATGACTTTGTTTTCTTTTTTCCATTTTTCATTAAAGTTTTGAAGGAGGAACACAAAGATAGTTTAAAGTAAGGTTCGCTATATGATCCTCTTCCTTTTTCTTTTTATTATTTTCTCTCTCTTCTAACTTTTACAGTATTCTTTATAGACTAGTTTTGTTCTTCCTTGTGGTTGCTTGATTAGGGTTTTGGGAAACCTTAGAAGCTCTCGAGAACATGTCATGGTGAAAAAGAAACATAACAAAAATGGGAGTTAAGATGAAGATGAGGCAAATGATGTCAAATCATGAGATTATTACAACTGTAAGGAGGGGAGACAGGGATTTCACTATATAATAACTGTTGTAATGGCTTGGGGATTGATATGGAATGAAGACAAATTGTTACTTTCTCTCTCTCATTCTTCTCTTATTTCTTTTTCCTCCCGTACTTATTATGAATTATCACTATTACCTCGTTATTATGCATTAAGAGCACAACTACTAGTATCAGAGTAGTTGATTATGAGAGCATGAGCATGACAGAAGAAACTAAAGAAGTAGAACTTCATTGGATTGAAGAAGGCATTAAGAGCTTATTGGAAGCTCATGTGAGAAACGAGAAGCTATTTATGGAAGTTCAACATAGGGATGCAAAACATAAAAAGAAAATCAACGAGTTGAGAACCGTGTTTCAATAGCTGATGTAAAATATGGGAAAGGAGGATGTGAATAGTGATATCAGAGTTGATAGAGCAAGCGAAAGGTATGCAATGCCGACCCAATTTAGTAGGATAAAGTTTTTGGTATTCGAAGGAGTGATGGTTAAGGTTTGGGTTAATAAATGCGATAATTTTTTTTTTTTTGCATTAGATTAATACCCTGAACTATTAAAAAGGGAACATAATGTTCATGCATCTAGAAGGCCAAACTTAGGAATGGTACCAATTATTATTAAAGAATAAAAGAAACCTTGATTTGTAACCCTCCTGAGTTAAAGATTTTAATGAGGATTTAATTAAAGAGCCCATCAAAGTTTCGAAGAAGCTCAAACATGTGTGCTTGATATTGCAATATTATGCATTGTTTGTTAAATATTTTAATACAATATCACTGTTTGAAGAATATTTGATGCTTTTCTTTCTGAAGGGGTTGAAGCTTGAGTTGGAGCTAACGGTAAAAATGATGGATTCTTATAATCTATAATAGGCATATATGTTAGTAAGAAAATAGGAAGCCATTATAGTTGTCGGTGCATTTCATCATTAAAATAGAGGAATAACTAAAACACCCTCAGAAACATTTCATCCATTAGGAGGAAACATCACATCTAACATCATTTCCATTCACTTCATCACTTAATAGTAATATAGAGGTAGGATTATTATTTACCCTAAATGCCCATGGCCATATAAGTAAACCACTTATAAGAAAACCACTAGGGGTAAGAGAGCGATGAGCAGTAGATAGTTTGATTATAAGAGACCTAAAGGGTTGTGCTTCTGGTGTGACAAACGCTATACCCGAAAGCAAACGTATAAAAAGAAACAATTCCAATTGTTTATGATAGAAGAAGAAGGGATGAAGGAATAAGAAAAATAGAAATCAAAGGGGGATGATGAGAAGGAGTTGGTACATCCAAACACGTCCATACAAATGATGACATGATTAAAGGATTATAAATAGATATGATTCACAGAGTTAAATCATAGGTGATTACAAGTTAATGAATAATTCTAGGGAAGGATCTTTATATATGATGCACTTGTTATACCCCACTGAACTTCACATGCAACAATTGGATTTATAAGAAGATTTACGTACTTTGGAAGAATTGAATGAAATAATGATAGGATATAGCAAAGACTTTAAGGAACCCATGCAACTTCTACCAAGAAGCATGCATAACCATGACATTCAACTTTGAGAAGGAGTAGATGACATAAACTTCAGATCCTAAAAGTATTGAGGACAACAGAAATTATGATAGAAAAGGTTATTAAGGAACTATTAGAACAATGATTCATTTAACACATCATGAGTTCATATGCATCGTTAGTAATATTAGTAAAAAAAAAAGATATGGAGGACGTGTATAGAGTATAGGGAGCTAAACAAAAAAAATCAAGGGTAAATTCCCCATCCTATTAATCGAGGAGTTGTTGGATGAGTTATAAGGATCTGGCTGGTACTACAAGCTTGATACAAGGTCCAAGTGTCACTAAATTTGCATGAATGAAGGGGGATATACCTAAACAATATTTTGCATACATTAAGGACACTACGAATTCTTGGTAATACCCTCTAGACTCACAAATGCTTCATCAATATTCCAAGGCCTCATGAATGAGATTTTTAAGCCATACTTGTGGAAACTTCTCTTGGTTTTCTTTGAAAACATACTTATATATAGTATTTGTGCAACATTTGGGGCACTTACACTAAGTTTTGCGAGTGCTTCAGATGTATTGCCTCATTATTAAAGGGAGTAAATGCATATTTGGAGCAAAGACAAATTGAATACTCGAACTATTCCATTTTAACTAAAGGGGTACCCACTAATTCTAACAAGATCAAAACCATCCAATAGTGGCTAAGACCTCACTCATTGAAGGAAGTAAAAGGGTTCCTAAGACTGACAGAATACTATAAAAGATTTATTAGGCACCATAGAGAAAATCCTTGAACGGGTTACTTAAGAAACAATTAGGAGGAACTAGTAAGTGAGGGGAGAAGTAACAAGGAGGAATTAACAAGTGGAGGGAGAGCAAAAAGGAACATTAGATCAGCTCAAAGAAGCACTTATTTCTTTATTGGTACTCACTCTCTTAAATTTCTTGCAACCCTTTATTATAAAGGAAAACATAGGTGGGAGTGGCATTGGAGTCGTACCTCAACAAAATCAACACTCCATTATGTTCCTAAGTAAATTGGGTTATCAACGTATGAAAAAGAGTTTTTGGCCATCATTAAAGTAATCAAACACTGACACCGTTACTTTTGTGGTCAACCATTTAAGGTCTAAACTAAACACAAAACTCTAAAGTATCTTTTGGAGCAAAGGATAATAATCCTTTTCCTACAAAACTGACTATTTAAGATGATAAGGTATGATTTTGAGGTTATTTATAGTAGTAAGAAAAATAACCAAGTAGTAGGTGCTTTGGCTCACATTTCAAACATGAATTTGTTAACAATGATTATCTCTGAAGTATAGACACAACTTCTAAAGGAAATTAAACAAAGGTATGAAAGAGATGCAACTCTCTAAGTTCTTATACTGAAGTTGGAAAATAAGATGGTGAACTTAGGGGTGGATGAATGAAGGGAAGGGATGCTTCAATGGAAGGGTAAACTTAGGGGTGTATGAATGAAGGGAAGGGATGCTTCAATGGAAGGGTATTATAGTACCAAGCCATGAATCGAAGTTGTGGAAAACATTAATAGCTCTGACTCATGATCATCCTCAAGGCTGTCACTCCAATATGCTAGCTACAATTAAATGAGTTTAGAACTTGTTCCATTGGGGCTACCACTATCCAAAAACAATTTGGTAATCTTTATGGTTGTGGTCATGTAGTAAATAATCTTATTTTATAGCAACTAAGCATCCCTATACTGCTTAAGAAATAACTCAATTCTTCATTGATCACATATTCAAACTTCATAAGATGCCTAACTAGATAGTAAGTGAGA
Organism: Erythroxylum williamsii; assembly: GCA_027564335.1. Taxonomy (NCBI): domain Eukaryota; kingdom Viridiplantae; phylum Streptophyta; class Magnoliopsida; order Malpighiales; family Erythroxylaceae; genus Erythroxylum; species Erythroxylum williamsii. The sequence continues at coordinate 54,642,960 of JANITW010000236.1, read as the reverse complement.
AAGATACCTTGTTATATAACAACATTTGGTAGGAGGTATTTAAACTTCAAAGAATATATTTGAAGTTTTCAACTTCCTACTATCTACAGATGGATGGATGGAGACCATCAACAAAATATTAGAGTCCTGTTTGAGATATTTCCATGATGATGCTTTAAAAAAATAGGCATGATGGATTTCACTCACAGAATGGTGTTACTATATAACCTACCATTTGACCATTCACTCCAACCTTTTTTAGGTTCTCTATGGGTACCCCTTACCCGTTTATGTTACTTATTTTATAAGAGATTCTCAAGATTGTCTAGTACCTCAAACTATGTAAGAAAAAGAAGCAGCAGTTCAAGTGACCAAATTTCATTTGAATTAAACACAATAAAGAATAAAACAACAAGTTAATCATAAAAGATCATACTGAGAATTTATTAATGGTTAATATATGTTTATAAAGTTACAACCTTATCAATAATACTCATTGTAAAAGAAGGATGTATCAAAAGATATATCCATTGTATTACAAGCCCTATTAGACCATTGATAAAATTGACCCAGTGGTGTATAAGCTTTAACCATTAGAAGGGTAATCTATTCACTTTAATAGAGAACTTGAATACAATCACGACACAAGAAACTAAAAGAGATCAAAGGAAAGTGTAAATGCGAGAAATGACTTAGGGTATATCATACAATGTCTACTCAAGGACACTTAAGTCCTAGAATCAATTTGTTAATCGAGATGTCATATACTCCTAACAGATATATGGCAATGTGCTGTCGCCGTATGCTGGTCATAGTGGTTATTGAACAAATATAAGAACTGCAAAGTTTTTTTTAAATTGAGATTAAACCCATTATGCGTGAGTGAGAGATAATGACTAATATCCACCCATGAAGGGTATAATAGTCATTGTTCTTGAATAACTATACAACGTTTGATAAGAAAAGAACGCTGTGTGTATTTGTTCCTTCAGTTTTTTTCTTCCCTCAAATTTTACAAAAAGGAGAAGAACAACTTTGCAATAAATTGGAAACAGAAAGTTCTATAACCGGTGGAATCATAACACGAATCCAAGTATGTGATTCTTTATTTTATATGCATATGGATGATCCTACTTAACATGATCTATGTGGCTATGTTTTGGTCTGTAAATTTCTAACAGTACATAAGATTATAATTAACATTTGTATACATTTTCAGGTTAAATTTTCAAGAATTTATTTTTTTATAAAATTAAAAGCTTAAGAAAACTAATTTCTCTCACTAACTGGAATACACAAGTCTACATTTTCTATATGTCGTGATATCTATTGCTATAAAGTGAAAGTTGAGATATATTTAATATTTGAAAAAAAAGGTCTAAATTGGTCATTGAACTTTGGTGTTATTAGGCGCACATTAATCCTTAAGATTTCTTTTTTGACAAATTAACCTTAAACTTAGTTAAAGTATTGAGTACATAGAATCCATGATGTACGTTTTGTTCATGTGGGTTGGATTCATTAAAAGATAGATCAATAAGGATATTTTAGTTTTTTTTTATATCAAACAAACGAGCCAAGAACTCATCTTTAGTGATACATGACAGGAATTGAGAGGAGGTAAAAGATTGCAAAATTTTTGGAGCGATGATTTCACAAAGTCTAGTTTAATACTCTTCAATGCTTACACGTTAGGATTCCGGGGTATGCTTTCATATGCAGGTTTGAATGACAGTGTTCTCTACGTAGGTAAAGAGTTGCTTCAAGAAACCCACTTTTTAAAAGCAATTTAGTCTATGTCTTGATTAAAAAAAAAGCGTAAAACCATGGAGACATTGAGAGATGGGACTATATCAGTTGTAAGATTCAGTTCCATCACTATAAAGATGAACAAAACACCCAATACAAGACTCACAAATACTTTAGACTTAACTGATTTTGTCATGCTGCTACTTCTTTGGCCTTAAATAACCTCTCTATAGATTCAATATTTTCTTCATTTTCATTCCCAAAAAAAATTTCTTCATTTCCCCATGCTTTTACTATATTGATGTTCATCAACTACAAGTTAATCTTTTTTTTTAAAATTATTATCCATGTCGTTTCTGTAATAGAAAAGAAGATGGTAAGCACATTTGCGAAAAGGCAATAAATAATAGAAAAAATGTAGGAGGGATGATGGAGATAAGTTAGTGAGTTTAGCTAGTAAAAAGAATATTGCATTATTGACTTGTCTTTTAATGAATGCCATCCCACATGAGCAGATCATTTATCACGGATTCTGTTTGTAGGTGAATTGAGAGTCCAATGAGAATTTTAAATAATTTTAACGTTAATTTGAAAAAAATAAGTTTAAGGACCAATGTTTTCCTATCATCAAAGTCTAAGTATCAATTTGGGCTTCTATATATAAATATATATATATAAGGACCAATGTTTTCCTATCATCAAAGTTTAAGTATCAATTTGGGCTTTTATATATATATATATATACTCATCATTTAACTAAAATTTTGTTTTAGTATAAAAAATTAAAAGAGGAAAAGAAGTGTTAAAATATAGAAAAGCTTGCAATATCAATATAATGGATAATCTAGTACTAACACCATTGTATTAAGATATGTTTGGTCCTAATTTTTATTTTTTTATTTTTATTGTGTTCAAATTCAATAAAAAACAATTTTGTTTTGTTGATTTTTTGGTTTTTTGTTTTTAACTTCTTCTTGATTTTATATTTATGGAAAAATAAAATATGCATTTTAACCTTGATGTTTTACACTAAAATACATGTCAGACCCTAACATTTTGGAGTATTTAAAATAAATCTTGATGTTTTCAAATTGTTGGTTTTAAATTTTAAATAGACATAAATATTAGCAAACTTAGGTTTCTAACTATTATATTGATCTTGATTAGTTACTAAGAAACTACCAATTTAATTTTTCTGTTCTACGCTATATGGATGTAGGTGAGATATATGAAGGTGACAAAAAATGGGTCTTGAATAAGAGAACGAGAATTTTGATAATGGTGATGAAAGACAATATGGTAATAATCAACGTGCCCATTCTAAGATGTTAAAAGCTTGGTAAATTAATTCACAATTGGAAGATGAAGCAAAAATATAAGATACCAAAAGTAAGTTGTAGATAGATTATGTCGATTTTGAAACAACCATTTTGTGCTGGTATATATCCCACAAGTGAAAATATAATTGTACAAGAATAATTCAAATTGGATATGAAAGGATAACATTTTAATTCTAGGAATTAGAACTATAGAGATACATACAAAGTTTTTTATCTATCATAGTCTAAGTACATAGATAATGCACTTAAAAGTTTTTAATATTTGAAATATCTGATATTTGTAAAGTATTAAAGATATTAATTATTTTATTTATGAGTTGATATTTAAGTTCAAGGTTAAATGTAGCACCCCACTCTTGCTAAATACGTACCTGACATCCTGAATGATATCCGAGTGTGAATCTTGCCAAAGTGGCATGTTAGAAAAGTCAATCAATCAAAAATTCGGTATAAATTTTTTTCAAGAATATCAAACGTGTACACAAAAATCAATAACCAAATCGGACCCGTTTTAATCATAAACTTTTTCAATCACATTAATACAATCATTCGAATTTCAATAGTCATTTGGGCCCATTTCAAATATAGAATATTTATAGTCATAATGTTATTACATTGCAAAATCATTTGCAAACATCTCCAATATGGAAAGTTATTACAAAATAGAAATGCTCGAATAGACAAGTTACAATAATTGCAGAAAGTCTATTTGATACAAAAATAAAGAAAACGAATGCAGATGCGAACTAATCCCGACCTCAATCTCTTACTCGATTACACTGTAAACTCCCGTTTATTTAACGGGGTAACTCTTCGGCGCCTAAAAAATATTGCAAATTTAGATGAGTTTTACGAACTCTATAAGATAACCATCGCCGATGGTTTACTCAATTCATGCAACATATCAATACACGTAACATGTAATTCACATCCTTGAATTTAACATAATTCATCATTTTTCACATTCTCACTTACAAGTAAGGTAATTTCGCATTTCAAACAATCAAACAAACTTATTTAAAATGTGTATGAAATGCTTATGTAACTCTTTTCTAATTATTACGTTGTTGTGATCGATTGCCTAATTGTCCTGTATCCATTATGGATGTCGGGCTCATTTATAACTTTTCCTTATCTATTGAGAATACAAGACTCATTTTACATAGTGAGTATTTGGCTCTTATACACTTTCTGAGCTCTAGGCTCTTTTTTACATTCTAAGCTTTGAGCTTTTTTTCAGTGGTGACTTCAGTCACAACTGTCTTTATGTTTCATGCATTCATGTAATGGAATGCATCACATTCATGTAATTTTAGTCTATCATATGATTTCGGATTCACATTCATCTTCAGACCGTGGTCCGACATTTAACATAATGTTGAGTATCATTGTTGCATTCATATGCATATTCACAGTTTTTTCCAGAACTAAATCTGGCATTTAACAATCAAATCATGTATCACGTATTTTTATCAAATTCACGTACAAGTAGCACTTCAGTATCACATACATGCATCAATTCTCAAACCTTCATTGTTCGGCATCAGCACAAAATCAATCTGCATTCATATCATCATTTAAAACATATTTTTAAAGCAAACAATTAATTGAGAAAAACTGTCTAGATTGCTCACAGTACGTTCTAGATTAGCACTAGCTTTAATGATCTAGAAACATTTGAATGCAAATGTTCATCCTTCATATCAAAATTATGCAATACACACAATGCACATACACATTAATATTTTCATAATTATAAGCATTCATTTATGCAAATGTGTGTATACAAAATATGTACAATGCATGTTCATGACAATCTCGGGTATCTTTCCATTATTCTCGTCACATTATCAGTCTTATATCAAAACTCACCTAAGTAAAATTTGTACTTAGGGTTTATACCTTAAATAAATACTTTGAATCAAATTTCATAACCTAATGAATCATTTCAGATTTTTCTCCCAAACACTGACTTTCGAGTATATCATTCTTGATCATTTAGACAACGAAAATGAAGTAATTTAGGAACACTTTCTCTTTGAAAATTGTCTTTTTATCTCATAAGTTTCTAATGACACCAAAATCATTCAATTTGGTTCAGTTGTGTGAAAGTTATACTCCAAATATTTTCAGACTACTTTTATTCTGAGACAATACCCTACACTCAAATTTCACCCAGAAATTGCAGTTCTTAGAGTCCAATTCAGAATTTGATTTCTTTAAATAATTTTTTATTCCTTTGTCTCTAGTTTACTCTAAATCAAGACTCAGTCCATTTGAATAATTACAGAAGAAGATATGCCTAAAATACCAATACATGTTCAGTGTAGAGAAAAGTTAGCCGCGCGAAATTTTCACAAGTTCGCCGTGACGAAACCTAAAGTTGGTCATAGTGAACTTTACCCGAAAGAAATCCTAGCTAACCTTCAAGTTCGCCGCGGTGAATTCTACAAGTTTGCCTCAATGAACTTCCACAGACGCATATCCAGTTTTTCAATCTCATGTCAGATTTTGAGACTCTTTTAAATATAATTTGAATTCGACTCCTACATGAAAAATGTAGCCATGTGTCTCTAGTTTATTCCAAATCAAGAATCATCTTATTTGGATAACTAGATAAAAAGTTATGGCTAATGAACTGAAGCATAATCTGATGGAAAATGTTACAACCAACATTTTTCCAGCACCCATTAAACACCATTCACTCACCCAATCCAACATTATGTCATTCCCTAATCTATTATCCA
>JANITW010000236.1:54415840-54444851 GCA_027564335.1 Erythroxylum williamsii | reverse complement strand
ATTATTTTTGGCAGCTAACTCCATAAGAGTCGTATGATCTCTCAGGCTTCCTGTCTTGGTGAAATGGATAAGATCTCCACCAGTTTTATCTCCTTACGCTATAAAGTTAAAGAGTGGCGTGTGGTGCTGTTCGCTGGGAATTAAATTAGGTTTTATGTGATCAAATGATTATCCAATCTGTCAATTATGTGCTATTTTCAAATCAAAATTTTTTGTCCAATATTATTTTATCTTATTCTGTCTTATAAAATTTTAACTATTTATTTTGTGAAACCTACGCAGAATCCACACGGGGCTTATATAAAATTTACATAAATAAACGGCTGAGATTATTGGACACAATAAAACACTATAATACTAGACAGAAGATCTGAACTCCTCCCTCTAAAGTCAAACCTACCTTTCTTCTGTGTTGTTCTCACGCTCCTTTTATTCTTCTTATTTTCACTTGGTTCAAAAACCCACTACTGATCACTGATATCTTACAGACAATAAATGATTGAAAAGAGGTGATTTGATAGGCGTGAAGGTCCCGTCCCAAAGCCAGAATGTATTATTTGTTCCACCATTAGTTACCAACTCAAAATGTGCTAATAAATCTAAGATTTGGTTGGCCTGTGGTCCCAAACCACGTCGAGGCAGAGTCAGTGCTATAGCATCTACCTGCCACAAACTCTTGAATACAATTCCAGAATAACCCTAATTTACAACAACTACATATAAGCTTCAGGCTTAATTCTGTCGAAAGAGAAGTAAAAGATTTAAGGTAGTGAACGGTTGCTATGGTTCAAATCTTGGTTTGTGGCACTGCACACGACAGAAATTGCTCCATCAAAACAAATAACTTGCTCGTATAATTGTAGATAAATTATAAGTTGCTTATTTTGAAGACACCACACCATTTTGGCACTGCCACTGCACATTAAGGGTCCCAATCTAATCAAAAGTTTCCCATTTTGTAGTGATCACAACCGACTCAGAGTGCCTTGATGCCCCTGCCTGTACTGACATTTCTACTGTAACATTCCTGTTTTTGGGTTGAAAGGGCTGCTTTTGCATTGGTTTCTCAGTTAAGTCGTCATTTTTATGCAATGAGACCTCCCCTCCCTTGCCATTGCCGTAGGAATTCTTCAATTTCAACGTATCGAGAGTCTCGATAGCCATTTTAATTCTACATTCCTGCAAGATGGAAATGGGAGAAAAAAGAAGTAATTCAATAACAGCAACAAATGCTTTACAACCATCGTAATTGACCAATACTAACTTCCAAAATATACCTGCTCTCTCTTTTGCAACTTCAACTCTCCGTGTATAACAAGTCCGTCCAACGTCACTAACTTTGTCATCAAAATTTCTGTCAAATTTTCAACATCTTTCCCCGAAACTTCCTTGCCTCTTGAAGATGCATACTCCAAGTTTTTCACCTGCAAAAAGAATTAAGCCCAGTTCCAATAGGAGAGAATCATGAAATCGGCTTGTTTTCAATTCACTATTTTACCTCTCTGTGTAGTTTGTCAACTTCCAAGATGATTTCTTGCAAGGACTTCACAGCCCTATCAATCTTAGCAGATTTAAGCATATCAAGACGCCGTCTTTCACGGTTTGTAATATCCTCAATTAACACTAGTTTGGACCCATCTTTCACGCCTGCGACATCCAAGAACTGTTTTGAATCTCTCTCCATTTTCTTATATATCAGCTTCTGATCCAAATGGTGCACTCCTGTATGTGTAGCTATCATTTTCTTCAGTTCCCCTGCAATACAAAAAACTAACATTTAAGCTGCATAGACAAATCCTGGACCACATTAAACAAGGAAGAGGCCAATTACCAAAGCTTGCTTGGGAACTGATATGGATGTCGTGATATGAAGAATCATATTTGACTCTAACTTTAATGGTGGGAATCGAAACAGGACTAATCTGATCAGCCTCGGAGCTCCGTCTTTGCACTAACATCCCTCCTGGTCTAACCTCCAAGTCGTCAATATTCTTAGTTCTTCCTCCATTAAAAGAGCTCCTATTTGCTAGCTCGAACATCCCTTTAACTTTTGAAGTCATTGGGAAGAAGCACCATAGATCTCCCAAGAATTGTTTTCATTGAAAATGTCCACTGGCATCACAGAATTCTGAGCGATTAATATTGACATTTACCAAAGAGAATGATATTGGACATGAGACAAACCAATACAAATACAATTTCGATTAGCTTTAGTGTACAGAGTGTATAGGAATTGGTACAGAAAGAAAGCAACAACAGAGAGGGAAGGAAAGAGAAAGAAAAGGAATGGCTAGGGAGAGGAGCGTGAAGAGAAGATTCTATGTATGGGGAAGAATAAAGGGAAGAAAGACAAAAACAAAACAAAACAAAACAAAACAAATTTACGAGGAGGAGTGGTCTTACATTCTTCCTGGATTTGAAGGTAGGAATACTGTACAGTGTACACAGTTTTCGTGATTTATATCTCCAAGATGAATGTATTGGTTGGACATCACGAACATATAAAGTTATGTAGAGAATTGTTTTTGTGAACCAAGTTATTTGTCTAATTCAGAGTAAATCATAAGAAGAAAAAAAAGGATATGTTTCTGTGTATAGTGTTCTTTGATCGCTCGTAACTAAAAAAATAAATTATGTTTCCCAAAAGTGCATGGAAGGCAGCAATCAAGAAGTAGGAAATGTGGGAATATCAGATCTTCAACTGCTAACATATAAATATCCGCAAAGCCAGTTGTCATCTGTTTGCTTTCCTAATTATTTCGTCTGCTCATGACAAGACCGCTTCTCGTAATTATTAAAAATCAGTATTGTTTGGCTTATGATTTTAATTATTTCGAGGGTTGTGTTCTCTTTGAATGTTATTGTTTGGCTCTTGTTAAATACGAGGTTGTACTTTGTAGAAGTCTTCACTTTTCTATGTATAAATTTTGGGTTATTTGCGGAATATTTCCAGAGCTTGGACTCTTGTCTTGTGAAGAGTTCTCATAACTTGAAAGTTCTTTTACAAGGTGAAATATTGCTTAGAAGTTAGTTTTCTGAATTGGGCTATAGGTTCATCTTATTACTTGGAGATAAAGATCCAATATGCTATGTTGTTTCTGACTTGTTAAAATCTTGTGATGTCTTTTTTTTTTTTTTTTTGGTTCTAAATTGCCTCACGTTCCAGGAACCTAATTTCCTCCGAGAGCGAAATTGCCAGTAGTTCATTTGAAGATTGCCATTTGTTCTAAATTGCAGGAAAAGGAAAAAAGAATAGAAAAGATTACGAATTAACTGCTGCAGAAGCTACCAGTTATTTGCAGTTCATTTGAAGTCCTCCAAAAAAATGAAGCAATTGCATCTCCTACATCACTGTTCCTTCCTAGCTTTTCTGACAGGTTTCGCCGGATTAATAATCTTCCCAAGAAGGATTAGTATCACAGGTAGAATGGTTCCAACATAATAAACGCTACCATATGCAGCAAGGGTTTCATGCAAGCTTAACAACTGAGTCATAGAGAAAGAGAAGCATAAGAAACTGTAGAACGCAGCAAAACAGCAATTTTCAACATCTCAAAATATGGAATTTCCAGGCAAAGGAAAAAGAGAGGGCTAACCATGAAACCAACGGAAGAGTAGTTTAGGACCAAAAGTGTGTATGCAAAATTCATCAACACCATTATTTTCTTAATCACATCCTTAGTTGGAGGTATAGCTTGTTGCCATCGGTATATGACTGCTCAAGATAGGAGAAAGTCAAGAGGCTTTCATAATTTTATGTGGACTTTAATCAAACAGAACAAGAAAAAAGGTATCTGGGTCGATACCTCTTGAACCTGCAATCATAAGTGCTGACTGGACAAAGAATATGATGTATCCAGGATACAAACCCTGTAATTTTATTCAAAAAATAAAAAATACCACAACAAAAATTTAACTGTTTGGTGAATCAGAAACAACAGGTAGATGAACACAGCCAAATGGAAAAAGTGTGAGAAGAACGGATACAATGCATATTACTGTCACCCAACTCATATCACATAACCTAGAAGACAAATAACCTTATCTACTCAGAAAACAAGCTAATTAAGAAAGTCAATCAGTGACACATCTCAAGCACTTTCAAAACGGACTTGATTTAACTCAAAAGAAAAAGATACAGCCCAAACATAATCAAACAGATCAAGATAGGGGAAAAGAAAATAGAAGCAAGCAGACAACATAAAACTTGCATTAAACTCACATGCCAAACTGCACTTGTAGTCTGTGTGGCCAACAACTGAAGGAAACCAGGTTTCTTCCCCTTCTTAACAAGTCTATCATAGACATCTGCAGGAATCAAACATAGTTAAGGTTAGTAACTCTTGCTTCGGGTATATGCAACTAAGGCAAATAAAAAGAAAAGAAAACAAACTATAGTTTAGGATCAAAAAGTTATGTGACACATGCCATAAGTCCAAATATGAGAAACTTGCTATGGATCAATCATGTTCATTTATCACCATGATTTCACTAACTAACCCTAATTACCTATTCTTAAAGGGATCCACCAGCAAAATATAAAATTATCTTCAAAGTCCTAGGGAAAGATTATTAAAAAAAAATCCAATGAAAAGAATGAAAAATATTCAAAATAGAATCACACCATGAATCATGATTAATGCCCAATGGTGTATCAGATTCACATCCTATTCAATAAGAGGACTGAATTAATTTTTTCAAATTAAAGAAATGAAGCATCAATGGTTTCATGTGGTCCAAGATATTAGATCCTATTTTAACAACTTTAACTGAGAAAAAAAAGTAGTAAAAATTTAAACTGATCAACTCACAGTGTCGAAGCCAAGTGCTGACTTGAATGTTCCACACCAATGGCAACTCGACTGAGCTCTTTGCCAACTCAACACCAATGATGTCAACATTCTTAGCACGATCCCATCGTGGCTTTGGGGGAGAAGTGTCTGTCCACCCACTGAAACCAAGGCCAGAGATAATGATAGAGGCCTCTGATATTGACCAGATGAAATAATATTTCCATCTAGCCGTGAAACCAGACATATATTGGTAACTCAGCTTCCTCCAAAACCCCCATTCTTGGTAAATTGGATCAGAGAAACGGGATAAGGGATAATTGGGTGCCAGGTACAGATACAAGGCCATGCAAAGTGCAGCTTGAAGAATGGCTCTAATGGTTGCTCCAAAAGGAGACGGTGAGGGATCTTTCTCTGTGTTGGCCCAAATCTGCAAAGCTAGGTTAAGAAAACTGAGAATAACGTTCACATAAAGAGCAAGCATCTAGAATAAAAATAGCGGCAAAATTTCTTACACCCGTCCTCTCAGTCCAATCAAGATAATCCTTCACTTCATAAACTGGGCCAGCAAAGTGGCTACCACAGCAAAGGCAGTAACCAAAATACTCAATCAATGAAGGCAGCTTAATCAAACAGTTTTTCTTCTGAGACTCTCGTAAATCTTCCTCTTTCAACAACCCATCATTGTAATTAATTGCGCATGATATGACTTTAAGTGTTAACACCATCAATGCTCCTGCATTAGAACACCAGAATTTAGTACTGACCAGAACAAATAATGAAAACGAAGATTAGCCCATACAAAGTATCCCATTCCTTTAACTTATTTGAAAACGCCATTCTCATAGTTCTTTCAATAGTGGAATTCAAGTCTGTTAGAAAATCAAAAACTGCGCTTACCAGTAGCATCAATGCCTCCTTCCTTCCATGCATCTCCACTCATGTAATATACATGGCTACATATGCATGACAATAGTCAAGAATTCTGAAATAAAAACTCCATGTTTCGACACTACTATACTCTTTCTTGTTATTTCTAATTCAAACTTTTACATATCCCTCAGAATATCATAGAAAAGAGCATTTCAAGAACCGTATTCCAAAAAGAAGAATCAGAAAATCATACTCACTTTACAGCTTAAGAAAAGAACCATAAAAATAGTATAGTGCACAATCGATATAGCTGAAGGTCGATCTCACGTACTTCCTTTTTCCATCTAATGGTCTAAACCCACTTCCATGCAAAAAAAAAAAAAAGAAAAGGAAAATGAAAGAACTTGTTTTGTGATGTTTAGAACAAAGACGTGCTTTAAAACTCACAAGACAAGCATCTATTTCTCCCATTAGGATTTGAAAACATGAAACAGTTTATGTACTTAATGAAAAATAAAGATTCAAGAGAAAGCAAAGGAACACAGAGTTCATCGATAAAGCAAACTACTATTAGCAAACGCAATCAAGAATCCAAGTCAATTTCACCAACGAAACCAACAATTATAACGGGACACCACTAAGAAGTTCAAAATCCATTTAGTCATGCTAAAAAGATCAATGCCAGTAAATCAAATCAGAAACGTACCATCCAATGAGATAAACGAATCCCAATATAAAAGTAAGAACTCCACAATACGGGCGAAACAGAACCATGGAAGAATAGCCTAACAACATGGGCACCAAGAAATGAAGATTCGAAGAGAACCCAAAGGAGAGAAACGATAGTATAGCCCCTGAACCAGCTGCATAGATATGCTTGCCAAGTCGACTCGGTACAATTCGGTGAAAAAAGCCCACCGGAATTGTGGCGACGAAGCAGAGAAGAAAACGTAGCACAGGGACGGAGACCCCGATCGCGGCGGCCATGGAGTCCATATCCAAATCCATGGTGGGCCGAGAAAGAGAGACAATCAAGTCGGACGGAGTTGATTTTGAGTTAAGAACTGGGAAGAAGAAGACGTGTGTTTTTTTAACTTATCAGCTACCCAAACCAACCGAGTCGACTCAACTTTGGTTACTGTGTGACAATCAATTTGCACTTGTTAGGAGAATCTATTTCCTCACAATAAATTATATTTACTGAAATATCAACTATTTATTTAAAAATAATTAATAAATTTAGCTATATTTACTAATATTGTTTATATATAAAATAACTTATATAAAAATATGATTTAATTTTTTTATAAAAAATATGAGTATTATATTATAAATATTTTCTTAAAAATTTAGATTTTAAATATTTAATTTCAAAAAATTAAGTTTATAATTCTAATAAAAATATATAACATATGATAATTATTATTATTATTATTGTTACTGTTACTACTTTATTTCTCCGTATTAATCAAGTCGAAGATGATACCTTTTGTAAGAGCTTCCTAAAATGTAGAAACAAGTGAATTGGAAGAATTGAATTTAGTGGAAGAGAGAAGGTACGGCATAAATGGGGTTGCTAGTTGGTGGGTGTTGGATTGGATGAGTTAGTTGGGGATTTGAATGTCATGTCTAGATATCATCCAAGTGAAGAAAGTGTAAGAAACTGGATAGACAACAATTATTTAATGTCTTACTCTTGTGAAATTTTTTTTCTTTACATTAAAAACCTAACTGATAAATTATTCAAGTAATGGCAAATTTTAGTGAACGATACTCTTCGCTTTACGTGACTTCAACTCGTAACTTTCCGATCACAAAAGAATAACTTTTTTTAGTTGTTCCAAAGTTTGGCCAATCATACATATGATTTTTGCAGCAATTAATTATAAATGTACGATAAAAGTGAGAAATAAAAAATCATTATTACATTAAAAATATTATATAGTATTAGTTAGAGTAATAATGTATAATAATTATATGTAAATAAAAAAAGTAGAGATAAAAATTAAAATTTTAAATTTAAAAATAATTTATAATTTCTTTAATACTTTTGAAAAGAGCTTACATAATTAACTTTTAAATGTTTTAAAAGATGGTCTTTTATTTTTATTTCATTTATCTTAATTATTTAATTTATTACACTTATATTTAAAACATTAATTTATCGTTAATTATATGATAATTTGAATGCAATAGTATTTTAATTTTAAAAAATCTCTTGACCTTAAATTTTTTAATATAAAAAATTTTAATTTGTGTCATATAAATATTATATGCTCTAAATATTTAATTTAAGTTTATAATCGTAATATTAAAATTTTGCTATTAAATGAATTAATTGTACAGAAAAGTGTCACTTCTCAAATTTTAGTGAAATAATTATACTTTATATATAAACTTTTAATTAATCTTAAATTCAAAAATATATATTCTTTAATTAAAGGAACTGGAATTTCTTTAAATATATAATTATTATATTAAAATTTATATTTATTAAATAATCACATTATTTGGTCACTTATCATCTCTTTTTTAAGTAATCTCATCATTAAGTAAGTTGTTTCAACAAAGAATTTCATATGAATTAAGTAATCGTATCTCTTAAGTGAAATATTTTCATTGGTGAGTATCACATATTTAAAATTCTCATTATAAAGATTTAATTTAGATATTGAAGGCATATATGCTTTCATATAGGCTTATGATTCATTCTTATTATTCTTCTACTAACATAAATTTTCTCGATTTTTCTATAATATATATTTTAAAATTTTGATAATATAAGGAAAACATATTATTATAGCATTTATAATTTGTATGCATTTATATATTAAGACAAAAAAAAGGTTTAGGCAAGAACATATTTGTAATAAAAGTGCTACAAAAGGGCTGCAATTAAGTTTTTTATATGCAACATTTGGAATTGCTACTATAGTTTCGATCATCTATTTACTAAAGGGTATTTACCAATTTTACATATGTATTTATATAGCTCTATTATAATGATACTTGCATATTGACAACTAAATATAAATTAGCAACATATTAGCTTTCATGTCTAAAAGGAGGTTGATTTTCTTTTGAGTTATGGTTTCTCACTTATTGTTGGAGGCATCAATGGTAGCAAGTGTCTAGAATACTAAAGAAGATGTCCCCATATTGATGGTGATGTTGTTAGTGATGTGCAAGGTCTGAAATTGATTGCAGGTTTAATGATCTCAAGCTTGCACCTTAAGTATTGCGGCCTTTCATAGAGTTTTGATGTTGATCTCCTTATGCTTAAAGCCTTTGGAAACCTTTGGAGTTGGTAGATCACGTTTTAAAGGACTTGTCAATCGCTGCATAACCTCTCGGAAAATAGTTATATCTGTTTGGATGAAAGTAGTTAAAGGATTATAAATTCCTATGCTTTGGCTTACATGTTTTTCCATGTTCTTAACTTGGTCGATGAATTGCACCAATAGTTCCAGGCGTAACTTGGATGTTCAGTAAGTGAAAAGAATTACACATATGATTAACAAAATTGCATTTTACATGTCTTGTTGGTTGTATCTTGATCATATTTAAATTCCCAAATCAATTATAAAACAAAGGTAGGATTATGTTCATAGCGTGCATTATGGTAAAGTTGTTATCTAGTTGGTAAACATAGCTATTAGAAGCTTAAAGATAACCAAAATATTGACTCCTAAACTAAGAAAATGCAGAGAACTCATTCTTTATATACTTCAATCACTATTTCTTGCATGATTTTGCATTCTACTAAAAATTAATGTTCTTGATGGAAATTTGTGATGGGGTGCGTGGGTAAAAAATGGTTAGTAGGCAAATCTAGAACCTGGTGATCAAAAAATGGAACCTTATAGCTGCCTTTTTCTCATTATGGGGTAGGTCTTTTTCTTCACTTTTTTTGGTTATCGAGCTAAATACAACAAATAGTTTTTGTAACATACATACCTACTATTAGACCCCTAAATCTTAATTGCATAATCGTCCGGGTATTGGTGAGCCTTGACCAATATTTGACATTCAGAATGACAAAATAAGGCTTGCAAGTAGGCAAAGGAAAAGGGTAATGTCAGGTGTTGGCATGCATTGGTGCGCATTAGAGGAAATCTTTAACGAGATGCAAAATTCGAATGTGAGACCAAAAGAAGGCTTGACGTGGACATTAGATGGAAGGTTAGTTAGATCACAAACATGACGGTTACATGTAAGAGTTCCAAGGTAAATCAGTAAGTTAGATCAAGTGTGGTGCAAGTTTTGGTGAGAGTTTCGAATCTTGTACTATCTGACTTGGCTAAAGCTAGGTTTTTAAAAGATTAAGGACTTAGTATATGCTCAAATAGACGAACCGTGGCTAATGGAGTTGACATGGGAAAGCATTGGACTAACTAGTGTATTATTGGCTTGGATGACTCATCATCAACAGATAAAGATGAGGAGAATTTGAATGATGTCGCAGATAAGATCATAATGGATGAATATCAACTCTAAAAGATAAAAAATCGTGTGGAAGAATCATTTAAAGATAGAGAAGATCTTTGTAGATATGGATAAATCATTCCTAGGTAAATGTTATCTTTTATCTTTATATTATGATGTAACTCAATCCTATCGAATAGAGTAGTAAGTGGATGGGGATCTCATTCTATTGGTTAATGTGATGTAATATGAAATGGATAAGATAGGATAAGATGTGATCTTAGCTAGTAGAGTTCTGTTACGATTCTATCTCGATCATCTAAAAGTGAAGATAAATAGCTTGATTAAGCCTTGTTTTTCTCAGAGATGGAGATAAAGAGAGCATCCTTTGTATACTTTGAGGGAAGTAATAAAGTTTGACATTTGGTTGTATCACTGTCTTGTTCTTATTGTTGCCATGAATATTTAGTTCTTTCAAAGTTTTCTTGCAAGGGTGTAATAGTGAAACACTGCGAGAGTCGTGATGTGTTTAAGAATAAGTAAGTTGGTCGAAGGTCATGTGTAACAGCCTAAATTATCTGTCCACAGATATTGCCTGCTTTGGGTAGCCCCCAGGGTCAAACCCCTCATGATTTTGCTTTTCCTATCCTTGGGAAAATGCATCATAGGAGGAGAGGTATCCATACCTTATAAGGTAAACTTAGTTCTTTTCTCTAATCGATGTGGGATCTCACACTCTCCACCCCCTTGAAGCCCAACCTAGCTAGCATAACAATTCAGGTACCGGCTCTGATACAATTTGTAACAGCCTAGACCATCCGCTCATTGATATTGTCTGCTTTAGGTTACCCCTAGGGCCAAACTCCTCACAGTTTTGCTCTTCCCACCCTTGGGAAAACACGTCTTAGGGGGAGAAATATTCATATCCTTATAAGGCATATTTTATTCTCCTTTTCAACCGATGTGAGATCTCACATCATAAGAAAAGGCTGAATCTTACTTTAACGGGCCAAAGTGAGATTGTAGTGAAAAGGGGCTGGTGCAACTAGCGAATAAGTTGGTGTAATTGGGTGTTTAATGTGCGTGAGTTTTAATAAATAACCCTCGATAATTCGCAAGCATATGGTTCGTTAGCATAATACCTAAGGTATCGATCCCAAAATGTGGGATAATCTAATCCTAAAATCTAAAGACATAAACAATACAAAAATTCAAATTGCACGAAACTAAAAATGAGAAATTAATTCAATTAATCAAATCAAATTCAGAATTAATCAAAGAATTACTATTACTAAGCAATAGTAACACACCTAAGAATCAACCTAAGGAAATTACCAACTGAGAGAAAAGGAACTTTACCTATCTTTAATGTTATCCTAACTGATTATGAATTACTAGATTGTTGGTTCTAGATGATCCTAGGATTGATTACTTTCTCTCAAGTTATAACCATTATCCCTAAATTATAAATTCTAATAAGATTATGGAGGTCGCAATTTAACGTTATAACCATATAAGAATTTCATGTATGGCCCTTGACATATAAAAGGTATGCTATCTTTATTTATTCTTTTATATATAACCTTAATGCTTTTAGTTTACGATTGGTTGTAGCTACACATTGTCCATATCTTTTGTACTCCCTAACATTTCTTCATGTTTTCTTTAGTATAATATCTTTCTATAAACATCCAAACTTTAATTGAGGAGGATATTTTTAAAGTATTTTTCTAAAATATTATATTATTCCAAATCATAAATATCAGCGTGAAGAATATCAGATGACAAAGTTCTTTAATTTAACGTTGTTCATCTTATTTTCTTTTTAATTGAGATCAATTGCAAATTATTTTTTCTTAATTTTCCATTTGCAAATATATTGCATTCAATGCGGATAAAAATTTTATGTCTTCTAACTTTGTTTATAAAAAGAATTGAATCATTGTGTTGTTAGTTTTTGAACTACATTAATTTGTCTTTATTAAATGGAGGTTGCAATAAAGTAGTTAGTAGTTCATTCTTTAGATATATCAACCTGTTTATGAGCATAGTTGTTTTTGAATAATTCGAATCTACTTATTGGGTTTTTTTCCAAAAAGGTGATGACTAAAAGTAGATGAGGAGATACTCTGTGAAGGATTCTGAAGTGTTATACATATTTTTTTTTATTTTACTTGATAGACTTATGTTCCATATGGATTAGAGGAAGATAATATAGGTGCATATCTTAACTAATAATTTTTTACTATTGTATTTTGAATATGTTAAAGGTTGAATTTCATTAAGTCCATGTGGACTATATGATGGCATATATAAATGTAGTTTTTTGGCCATTGACATTGGGTAGCATATATTTTCAGACATATATTAATGTATTTATGGTTACTTTCAATATTATATATTATTGTCTTAATGAAAATTGATGTATGTTTTTGTTAATGAAAGGAAAAAGTGTTATTTATTATGAGATATTGTTGCCTAAAAAATCCAATTCGTTACCTTATAAAGATTCTAAATGTTATTATATCCATTCAACATTGTTACTATAATTTGAAACTATTTTGTTACCTTAGTGAATATTTTAGGCAACATTATTCATTTTGTTGCCTAAGAAAAAATTGTTGTTGCCTTACACCTATAGTAGTGCTACTTTATTTAACGATATGAATTTTGGTGCCTTTTAAGGCAATAATAATTGTACTTATAGTTTTGCTTTCATTTGTTGTCTAAAGCTAGTTTTATAGATTTTAATTACATAAATATGAGGGACTATATAATAATATAATATAGAATATTTTTAATATATATATATATTATGTGTCTGTTATTTTTAGAATCTGCCTGTACGTGTTGATTTATATGAGATTTTGAGATATGCATAAAGGCATTTGATGGAGGAAGTCATTGCTTAAATGATCTATTCACCCACAGGTGGTAGTGTCATAAGAGTTAGTGTGTGTAATCACCTTCGTGTGGAGGTCTTATCTGCATATATTATGTATTCAGCCCACAGGTATTTTAGGATATGTGTGACAAGATTCTCAGTATAAATACTCTTTGTGGTTTTGAATATTGCTGTTATCCTACATTTATGCTAACCCTTACATTGTTAATTTTGTAGTCAACTTCTTAGCAAATAACAACAGTGTCACAATTGAAACCTTAACTAATTTCAATTTCAAGAAGAGGAAACAGAATGTAGAGTTTGCGTTAGAGATAGCGGACATCAATATGGCCATGATTAAGGATAGGCCATCTCCATCTACATCCATCATCTCAGAAGGTGATTGAGCAGCATATGCAGCTTGGGACCGGTCTAGCAAGATATGTTACTTGACCATCAAGAGGTCTATACAAGACCATCTACTCAGTGGACTTTCGGAGACTACTGTAGCACAAGACTTCCTAAATAATGTCTCCCATAGGTACAAGATCTCTTATAATGCAGAAATAGATACCTTGATGAAGGAATTGTTCTTTTATGAGATATACGAGAGCAAGGGGAGTAAGGGAATACGTTATTAGGATGGTCACCTGGAAAGTAAGCTAAAGCATTAAACATTATCATTCTTAAGGCATGTATAGTTCACTAGGCCCTTAATACTCTTTGCTCAAAATTTGGTATTATGGTGACAACATACAACTCATTGGATGAGGCTTGGGACATCAATGCTCTATGCATTGATGAGGAAGAGAAGCTCAAGAATGTGGCTCCAACAACCCTCATATTAACCAAAGGAAAGAAAAAGATGAAACTTGCTAAATTCAAAGGTAAAAGGTCTAAATTTTTCCCAAGTATTGATATTAATCAATTTAGTGTTGGTAAAGGTCCTGTAGACATAAAGAATGTGAGGTATTTTTCTGTTAAAAGAGGGGACATAAAAGTGGGATTACCAGGGGTATAAAACCTGGAAGGAAAGGCAAGAACTGTCAGGTAACTCCTTGGCTTGTATGATCCATAAATCTAATCTTGCTATACCCACATCAAACTCCTAGGGGCTAGATATTGGAGTTTCTAATCATGTTGCCTCCACACAATACAGGGGTTCATAAATAGAAGAAAGTCAAATAAAGAGGAAAAAAGACTGATGGTTGGAAATAATAAAGAAGTTTATGTAATATTTGTAGGGGATGTGTGTTTAAACCTTAAGATAAGGTTTTTTCTTGTTTTACATGACACATTTTATATATCGTCCTTTAGGTAGAGTTTGATCTCTGTATTAATTTTGGACAAAGAAGGTTATAATTTTGTTATTGATGTTTCTGTTGAACAATTGTCATTTAATGCAAATCATATTGGTATTGTTTTCTTGTTATATGGTTTGTATAGAATGTGTCTTGCCCTGAATAAGATATATGCTTCTTTATATTTTGCCGAATAGGTCACGAAAAAGAGAGCTTTGATAAAGGATAAGTCACATATATTATGACTTAAAAGGTTATATAACATTTATAAAAATAAGGTTGAGAGATTGATTAAGGAGAACATTCTCCCAACTCTAGATTTTGATGATTTGGAAACAAGTGTTGTCTGCTAAAGGGTTAAGTTGACTAAAATAAAGAATAAGGAGTTAACTAGTGCTTCTACCTACCTAGTATATACAAATATATGTGGATCTTATAAAGTTACCTTATGTAATTATAGATATTTTCTTAAATTTATTGATGACTATTCTTGTTATGGATATTTGTTCTTACTCAAGGAAAGTTTGAAGTTCTTGAGAAATTCAAGATCTTTAAGATGAAGTTGAGAACCAATTAAGAAAATCCATCAAGATTGTCAAATCTGACTATAGAGGAGAATATTATGGTAAGCATAGGGTTCTAGGATAAGAAAAAGGTTTATTTGCCAAATATGTTGAATTATGTGAAATAGTGACTCAGTTTACTATGCTAGATAGTCCTAAGTAAAATGGTGTAGCCGAAAGGTATAATCATATCTTAAAGGATATAATGAGGTCAATGTAGAGCGAGACTAAATTATTTGACTACATTTTGGGTGAAACCATAAAGATTGCCTTGTATATTCTCAAAAGAGGTCCAAGCAAGTTAGTTGTTAGACACCTTTTGAGATTTGGAAGAGGTAGAAGCTTAGCCTTATCCACATTTGTGTATGGGGTTTACATGTTGAGGTACATTTATATAATCCTCATAAAAATAAGTTGCATGATCATTCTACTCACTATTATTTCATAGGATATCCTGACCACTCCAAAGGATACAGATTCTACTAAAGATAAGGAGGGGCTAGAATAGTAGAATTACAATTAGCTAAAATTTTGATGTATGATGATTGTGATGAGGGTGGTCATTCTCTCTTTTCAGATGAGAGTAGAGTGGATACTATAGTCATTTCGTATCCATCGCCTATATAGTCAAAATTAATATATCAAGGTTTAAATACCATACCAGTATAGAAATAGGAACTCATACCTGTACATACTGATGTTTCTGAGGTACAAGAATTAAATCAATTAAGAAGATCCACTAGAGTGAGGTGACATGCTATTTCATATAATTAATAGTTTATTTGGGTAAACAAGATTATGATATTAGACATGTTGTAGATCCAGTAACTTTTTCAGAAGCTATTTCTAGACCACATTCAGATTTATGGTGGGATGTTATGAAGGATGAAATGCAATCCATGAAGCATAATATGATATAAGTGCTTGTTAAATTGCCTCATAATTGCAAACCAATCAGTTGTAAATGGATTTTTAAGACCAAAAAGGATTTTCAGGGTAAAGTTAAACAGTTTAAGACTCGATTGGTTGTCAGAGGATTCACTTAGAGAAAAGGGATTAACTATAATGTTACCTTCTCTCCTGTATCCTCTAAAGATGTATTTCAAGTGATTATGAAAATAGTAGCTCATTATAATATAGAGCTACATTAGATAAACGTCAAAATCGCTTTCCTAAATAGAGATCTTTATGAAAGGGTCTATATGGAGCAACTTGAAGGATTTTAGGATCGAGATAGAATTGACATGGTCTGTAAGTTGAGCAAATTGATATATGATTTAAAACAAGCCTCCTAATAGTGGTACCTTAAATTTGATGAGGTCATTGCCTTTTTTAACTTTGTGGAGAGTAAAGTTGAAAGATGTTTATATTACAAGGTTAGGGGGAGCAAAGTTATCTTTTCACTTTTGTATATGGATAGTATCTTACTCACATGAAATGACTTGACCTTGTTGCATGAGGTTAAGCAGCTTTTGGCCAAGCATTATGACATGAAGGGTCTTGGTAGAGCATCTTTTGTCCTAAGTATTCAGATTTACCGGGATAGATTTCGACAGTCATTAGGCCTCTCACATAGAGCTTACATTGAGTGAGTGCTACAAAGGTTTAGTATGGATGATTTTAAACTTGTTGCAACACCTATTTCTCATGGTGAGAGATTACCATTACCACAATGTCCAAAGAATGAGCTAGAGAGAGAAAGACTGAGAAATGTCCCATATTCTAGTGCTGTTAGTAGCTTGTTATATGCCCAAGTGTGCACTAAATCGAATATTGCATTTGCTATTGGACTGTTGGGTAGTTATCTAGCTAATCTAGGAGTAAATAACTAGGGTATAGTCAAATGGGTGTTGAGATATCTAAAGGGCACTAAGGATTATGTGTTGACAATTAGAAAAGTCAACAATTTGGATCTCATTGGCTATGTAATTTTTGACTTTGGTATGTGTTCAGATGATAGGAAGTCCACATCAGAATATATCTTTAAACTAGTTGAAGGTGTAGTTTCGTGGAAGATAAAAGATTATATTGTTGAGCTCCAAGGAACTCGTACATAAAGGTGACATTAAGATAGAACATTTACAAACTAGGGATATGCTTGTTGATCTTTTGACTAAAAGACTTCGGTCACTTATTTTTGAGTGACATGTATACAATATGAGTGTATTAAATTCCTTAAACACTGTTAGTTAGGAATCAATGTACTTGCCCTAGATTATGTGTACTAATTTAATGTATTATGACATTCTCTTTTGTACCTATTGATGATTATCATATTTTTCTTAGTCATACAGGGTTGTACATTGTCATAATAAAGTGAAAGTCATAAGATAACAAGTCATTAGGCATAAATATACATATTACTTTGAGCCTATATCTTTATGACACATACAGTTTCATATATAAATTCATATATTTGACAGACATAGGGAGGATATAAGTGTTTAATCTCATAAAGGTTTTCTCTAATGTAGTTTGGTATTTAGTGAGAGAAAACAGATTTCTCTAATACATTTTAGGATCAAGTGTAGAGACATTGAAACCTACAAACAGAAAGGTGATACATTTCAAATCATACAAATGTTATCTTAGTTTGTCATATTCCATTTTCTCATTCGTGTTAGTGAGGTATTGGATATGCATGATTGTATTGAATCTATGTCACATATGACACAAGCATGTAATATTTTCAGGTATCGAACGCCCTGCGGGACAAAATGATTGACTTTCGTTGTCTTTAGATCAAATGTGTTTTTAAAAATTGACGAACTATATACTGATTTTGTTTAACCATGGTTTTACTGGTTTTCTTATTGTTGCGACTAGCATAATTAATTATTGTCTAAGGGGGAGATTGTTAGTAATTTTCTAATATTATTTTTGGGTTTTAATAAATTTACAATTAAGTGAACCAAATTTGATCTAACCACAGATAATAAAGTAGTCCGATACAGAATCTGGTCTATTCGCTAAAGTGCAATGAAGAAACTGACTCCTAGTTAGTATGAGCTGGACTTGTGATAGGGAAGTTCGATATAAAAGTTATATATATAACGTTAAGATTTCCTGCATATACTTAAAAAAACCGTGAACGTTCAGATTCTCTGACTTGTTAAGAGGTTCGCGTATTAACAAAGTTATAGAAAGACGTTAACGATATCCCGATGATCGATTTTAGTAAAGGTCATTTAAAAAACAAGATCATTTTGGCTTCGAAAAGTTCATTCAAAGTCATGAAAAGCAAAATAAATATTTTTCAAGTTTTTTTTTTTCGCCTATTCACATTCACATTTGATCCTGGGCGTGTAATAAAAGCTCGTGTTACTCCTTACACTTGTTCTAACTTTATATATATATATATATGATGGATACTCCATCATAGTAAGCAGAACATTAGTTTCAGAAAATAAGTATGAATTGGATCAGTGCAAAGTTTCTTACCGGTGAACTTTTGTAGTGTCTGTGACAATTCATTCTGAAGATTACGTGGTTTTGTATGGGCAAATTTATAACGAAGATAAGCCTTTGACTAAGGTATTATTGTTGAAACAGTAATATATAGTTTTGGTCGGCATTAGGATTCAAGGAAACATATTTTATTGGCAACAATAGTACTAGAAGACACTCCTATGATTGTTTTGTCAGGCATAAGTTGCCGCCCGTGGATGCTTGTGTTTTTTATTTGTACATCTTGTTGCCTCTTTCAGATGTAATCGAATCGCAAGGAGGAGATAACGTTATTATTATAGTACTATTTGTTGGCTTGGCTGTGATGGGGCCAACAAAGTACGCTGAAGACAAGACACTACCTAGTACCATATGAGCCTCTACTTTATGCCCCGTAAACTTAACCTATTATTTGGTATCAGTCAAGTAGTCAACTTATATACATTTAATTGATTTTTTTTGTAAATATAACCTAATAATTTGCAGCAAATTGTTTTTGAAAATAATCGGGAAGTGCTTCTCATAAAGACCATATACAGTTCGAGGGAAAGAAAAGGAAAATGAAAAAGATGAATTCATCTTCGCAGTTCAACGCTGCCTGTTTAAAATAAAAAAACAGAGAAAAAGGGTCCAGCAAGGATTTCCATCAAACTTCTTTACACGAAGGCGAAGAGAAAAGAAGACTAGCAGTTTACTTGAGCTAAGAAAACTGGCCGTATATTATATACATTGCTTGTATGCAAATACACAATACTAACCAACTACAGCTTTCTTGAAGATGTCCTACTCCCTGCAAACTAGGATAGGCTATGCGCAGTTCAAAATTGCTTCAACCTTTCCCTATACTTGAATGGATATACTATTACACCGTCCAAACAAAGGCCTCCTTTGGTGTGAGTGCAATCAATCTGTGTCAAAGAAAATTTCAGCTTTGTTGGTGAATTGGGATTGTGAACAATAAAATCCCCTACATGGTAGAGATTCCAAATTCCAGGATCCTCCAAGAAACATTTGGACGAGGTATGCTGGCCATCAGAAGTCCATAGCTGAAACTGAACAGGTTTTATGTCCCAGCCATGGACATGTTCAGTGTTGCAAATCCGGCGACCGAACCTCTTTGCAGCCCGTCCCAACTGCAGCCTGAAGAATAGGCTATAACTTCCTGCAGGAAATGGGAACTCGAGCTCTCCATCAACCTCAAACCACCATATTTGCTGAAGATATGCAACACAGTTGAATCTGCATAGGAAGAAAGGGGACGATATGAAGAGAATTGTATTGGGACAATATTGTGAAATATGAAACTTGTTCGCCATAAGTATCTACATATAACTCCAAAATAATATGTGATCAATCTTCCTCCATATTAGCCAGGGCCCCATAATTCTCATTCCTTTTCAAACTTTAATCACATTTATAGTTTCTTTAGTCCTCACTACGAAAAGTAATCCAGACTTAATGTTACAGGAACATTACATTCCTGACTTTCAATCAGAAACATTCACCATCTCAATTTCCACGCTGAGTCATACTGCATCTAAGTGCATAACAAAAGATAAAGATGTAAGACCACATCCCCACGTGTAATTCCTTCTATCTGTACACTAAAATACATGATTCCTAGATATACAAGAAAAGAAAGATAACAAAGAACTTCAACCTTGAAGAATTATCAGCAAAATGTCTTGATGAACTTGGACTTGAGCAGCCAATCTAACAAATAAATAACAAAATCCCAACATTCCTCCTGAAATATACAAGTAAATGAAGGGGGGTTTAGGGATTCCATGAATCTCACCTAGATTCCTCGGTTGGTATATGATTCCAATATCTTCGATCATCAATCCCAGTTATTGCTAATCCTTTAAAAGAGATGGATAAGCAGACACCACCCGTACGCTTGTCTAGCCACACTTTCTATGCAAAAACAAAACGTCAAACTCATCAGAGAAAAGACCAATGAACAAAATACAAATATTGGAGAATCCAAATCCATAAGGACCAGTATTTTACTGTATTCCGTATATGTTGCTTCATAGGTGATTGAAACCCATAAGTATGGACAAAATTAAAACTTTATTATCTTTCAATTTCTATGAAGCCAACAATTGTACAAGTTCAATTTCTATTCTTTCTAACATTATCTTGTTCGAGTGCTAACGCAAGCTCAAGACAGGAAATTTTCATATAGAAGCTCAATTACCATCTATCCTTACGGTAAAATCCATGACTGATCACCGCAAAAATTTAAGCAACAAGAAAACCCAAATCTTGGTAGGATAATAACGCACAGTGCATGAACAAAGAAGAGAGCAAATGCCCAGAATTCAATTTCAACTCTAATCCTTTATTTTCTAATACCCAAACAAACAGAGATCACAGTGACCAAAGCAAATTTTATACCTTGGTCCCGTCATCCAAAGAATTAGCTTTACATAGCTTGCTATATATCTCCCTTTTACTCAATTTCTTGAGCGACCAGCCCCCAGAAAGCTTTGCCATGATATTTTCATAATTTTCGGGCAATTTAGACTCCCAAATAAAGTCGGCCCACGAAGCCCCACGAAAAGCTCTGTTCAACCTCGACAGTTTGCAGATCTCAACTGGGTCTAGACAACCGATAATTGAAGCCACACAACTCTCAGGCAAGTCATCAAGACTCGTTTTCGGGGTTGGTGACTCTAAAGCAAAAGGGCCATACAGTGAACAAGTATTGGGGTCTGTGAAAACTGAGGAAAAATTCGCACCCATGAAGAGAATAAAACAGAGAAAAACAAGGGAGAAACAGAGAAATTTGGAGTTAAAACTATATTGACTAGAAAGCCAAGCTCAGAGCGAAGCGGAACGAAAAAGCAGTAGAGAGAGGGTGTCAAAGAGAAGGGTTACGGGGTATTTGCGGAGAGACGCGTGTACCCATTTCAGCGATTTGCAGGTTTTGTTTGTTCGATGAGAAAATATAGAAGAGGAGAGCGAAACACAGATAGTTGTCCTGATTTTGACGGACAGAAGGGGGTTTTGAGTTCTGACTAGTTATTTGATATTTTATTGGATAAACTATATCCCCCAAAACAAATTGTGACTACACCATGTGCGTAATATACAGAATACAGATACTCTGCTAGGAAATGGGAGGTCGCTCTGTTAGGTGATTGACCGAGATTAAATTGTGGTTTAATCTCTCATAATTGATCGGGCTCAGGTGTAAGGGTAGTTGGAGTGGCTGATTTCACCTTTTGGGACAAGAATACAGATACTCTCTTCTAAACAAAATTAAGGAACACTTAATGACTTGTTTTATCACTGAAAGTGGATTAGGATTTTTACTTTTACAATAGTTAATATGTTAAATCTAACATTATTTATAGTATAAAAGTAATACAATATAAGGTTACTTTGTATCAAATAAGTAAAAGCCATTTCATTGATTAAACTCTTTAAGTTGAGGCAGTTGTAATTTTGCTAAGTTGTGAAATTAAGAGAAGTTTAATAATACACATTCTTACCCTTTTATAATAAAGACAATGTTTTTAACACACACACGCATGCAATGTAGCATGACAATATGACAAAACACTTTAACTCCCATTGTATTTAAAGAAAAAAAGGAGGAGGTCAAGGTGAGCCATAACTCACAAGAATGACTTCATGTGTAGGAATTGCCAAATTAGCGAAGCATTTGTGCCGTACAAGTTGTGAAGTTCACTCCAAAACCTGCCACTATCCGCTTCAGAAAGACAATGGGGCTACGACTAACATGTCCCAAAAACTTAAAATTTGGGACAATTAATTTTAAGTTTAAGCAGAACCATCCACTACATGTACAATTAATTCTCTCTAATCCGTCTAACTTGAAAAGCAATCCATGTGGTTACCAAAGTAACTAATTGAATAATCTCTACTCCCCTCAGCTAGGGAGCAAACATCAGGAAAGGCTCTTAAGGCTTCATGGCGGGGAAGAATCTTGGTGTGTAAGTACGGTGAAGAAGTTCATCGATCTATTAATACTCTTGTTAACATTCTCTACGCGAATAAAAACACGAGGAAAAGGATGAGAAACACGCAAGAAATGTGTGTATGGAAAGGCATGCAGTTAGCGATTTGTCAAGATCATGCGCCAAAACGTGAGATAGGCCAGGAGCAAGAAATGGATGCAACTTAAAGAATATTGGGTGGTGGATACAATACCAAAAAAGCAAAACAATGATAACTAAAATAGTGAATCCAATTATTAAAAATATTTTTCACTTTTTCAGTACTGTTTTTTTGCTCCTTGTTTTCCCTGGTATCATCTAACATTAAACAGACAGGCTAAAGTGGTTTGGGTAGTAAGTGGGGGTAGGAGTTCAGGTCTTTTATCCAATTTTGTGATATTTTATTTTATTTCATAAATTTTAACCATATAAAATATTATAATCTTGTTATATAAAATTAGCAATGGCAGCCTTTCTCGACAATATGAAAGAGGATATTCACACTTGTTGACGTAAAAGACAAGGTTTACTATAATACATTAAAAGAGTACTTCCACATTTTATTAAATTAAGACAAGTGGCTAGGGACTTTTCTAAGAGTCCCAAGTAAATAAACAGATAATGAACCAACTAAAACCTGCCAAATAAGCAAAAAGTACAGCCAGCTCGACGTGTATCTGACTCAGCACGATAGTCGACCACATCTCGTGGCTACAGAACACCTGACACCTATACATTGATCGACGTGTTGCACCTTCGAACGGATAAGGCAATACCATTTTTTTTTTTTTAGTGTAGTGCAAACCGTTCAGTTTCCGGCACTATGTGAGTGTTCGACTAATCCGGACTTACCACGGGAGCTCGCACAAAGCGATAAATGACTAGCTACGAAGAACGTTCCATTCCCATAGGTGGGAGTCGAACTCTCAACCACATGATTAAAGGACAGAGGCGAGCTAATAAGCAATTATAAGCCTAAACGCTATTTTAGTTGGCTGATAATCACAGGGTCGGCGACTTGCGCCTGTGGGAAACAGTCGCCTCGTCTGAATAATACAAGAAAATTTCACATTGATTACCTTCATAATCTTCGACTTTAGGGTTACGTGTTATATCTAAACTAAAAAGGATGATTAGGGATGTCTCGCCTAGCTAGGGGTCGTTGATTAGAGTGCAATATTGAAGAGTTTAGGTTGGAAATTAACATATTGTAATTAAGCTATGTATTAAACCACAAGAGAATAAAAATACTCAAAACAAAGAAGCGTAAAAAATATTAAAAATAAAAATCGATAGATAATATATATAATTTTTACTAAGTAATATATTAGAATTTTAAAATTAAGATAACCTAAATAATTAAATTGAAAAGCAAAAAGTACTACCAAGTCAGAAGAAACGTTTTGCGGTAGTTTTCAGTTTTGAATACGTAATCGAAATCTCACAATCTCACAACAAAATGAGATCTGTAAAGGTCTGATAATACGCAGCCTTATTCTTATTTAATAGAGAGGCTATTTTCAATAAACTCATATACAAATATGACAATAAAAGAGTAATGTATGCACAAGCGTAGATAAACAAAACTGATACGCTAATTAGTTTTGTAAATAAAATTATCAAAATAATATATAAATAAATAAATAATTTGATATAACTAAAAGGATATATCTTATGGTGATTATATAATTAACAAATTAATAGATTATAATTAGTTTCATATTGTCCATTTATATCATTAGCTTTATATAATTCATTAATTTGATTAACATCCACACTTTGTAGATGTAGAATTATAGTTATCATCATCTTATTATAATTTACGATCCATGTAAATTCTATGGTGTCAGTCCCACAAGTCATGTAAAAGATTCTGTTCAGAATTATCATTCAGAGCAAAAATTCAAGGTCCTAGTTAATAAAATTATCTTTTTATACGACGGTTTAGGTAAAAAGTTCTAAACCCGAAGTGAGAATAGCTTGTCACATAATTATTTAGTTTCCTAAAGCAAGTGGTTGCATTACCGAAAATAAAAATCCCACGGAGTTATCAAAGTCATAATACTGTAAGCTTTATCAAAAACCAACACATCATTGAATTGATTGAACATAGTTTCTTAGGCAACCTGTCCGAAACTTGGGGCCTACAGCCATTAATTCGACCTGGTCCAGCTAATTCGGACCAAATTATGTAATCTTATTGGTCGACTCAATCTTTTAAGTTTCGTCTGCATCTCGCCGGCTACTATCAATCTCCTACCTTTCTGAGGACCTAGTCTTTTCCAGCTCTTCTCTTCCTCACAAAAGAATAAAGGTGACACAAATGACTAATGCCATTGATTGTTTCAACATCGACGAACAAAATCCTTATTCAACAAAAACCGATCTTACTAGAATTGCTTAGTTTAATATCATCATATAAAGGAATACTTGTAAACGATTGCTTACTTCTATCACATTCACACGCTTTAGCCGCATTAGGTTTACCGGTCTCGGAATGCAGGTTCTGAAAGGTCAAGAAAATAAACTAAACAGGTTCATAATTGCTAGTATTTCATAATCTTCCTGGAGTATGATTACGTGCACACAATACGAGGAGACTGCTCATTCGAAGTCTGTGCACTTCATTATGTACTTAGAAAATTCACCATCAAATGAGACATTACTCGAAAGATATTGTTCTGTTACTCTAAATATTCATCAAGCCAGTTCAATTTATATATGCTTTATCTTTTTGCGGTCTGTTCTGCTTCGTTCTTCAAACCTTTGAAATTGTAAAGCAGCTCTTCCTTTTTATTTAATATGCTAAAATAGCAAATTGCTTTCTTGCTGTTTATGAATATTTATGGGGGAGGAGAGTAATTGTAAGAATACATATCTATTCTCAACAATAACAATTTAAGTAAGATAATTTGGAATTATTTTATAACCTTCTGTATGTATTAATACACATGGATAACAAATATCAGTTAGTTTTTAATTTATGTCTCATCATATTTATAACTTAATTAACTTCATTAGAAAAAGTATTTAATCTCAAATTATCTAAAAGTAATAAAGATAACGATCTTTTAGTTCACTTATTACATATAGGAAATGTTCTATTTCAATTTATCTAGAACATTTCAATTTATCTAGATAAATTGAAATAGAACATTTTTTTTTATTTTTTCTCTTCAATGTCAACAGTTTTTATATTTCACACTTTTGTGTATATTCACTCCTTTCTGCATATGTGGTACGCCATATTTGATACACACATCATTAAACATGTAATATGGCAATCATTGTACTAACCTACACCCACACATGAAATATTTGGTAGACTGATATAGCTTTAATCATACTTACTTTGCCACATGAAAATTCTATTCACGTGAATCTTAAAAAGTCCTCCTACTCTTATGATTTTTAGATTTCAAATTGTGGAATATACAAACATCAAATTTTATACTTTTTATCTTTCTCTTTCTAAAACATCATTTTTATTTTCTTATTGTCAAGTATAAGTTTAGGTCCGATTGGTAAAAATATAAAGATAAAATTATTATGCAGGTACAATATTGATGTTATTGTGCAGATTCAAAGACAGATCTAAATCTAAGAGAAAGTTTACAACTTATAAACTACTCAATCTCAAGATAAACATTAACAAATGTAAATTCTTTAGATAGTTAAATTTCTCAACTTGTTTATGTAAATTTCTCTAAAGAAAGGCATAATATTTGAAGAATAAAACTCTTAAATGAAGGAAACCATGACATGATTAGTTTTTGTATTGTTAACAAATTTGATACTTTTCTTCTACCTCTTAGAAAAACAAATTGAAAACATTAGTATTATTGAAGTAAAAAAGTGTGAAGAGATTAGATGAAGAAGTTGAAAGGATGCATTATCTTTTTAACCGCTGAAATTCAGATATTTATCTTCGTTGTATTAGTTTTGTTTTATTTTATAAATCATAAGTTTGAATTGTAGTCTTTCACTATACTATTATTGTTATAACCAATACATTACTACTTATTCACTAAGCACCATATCAATTCTTATGCACCAATCATCAATAACCTATTTTTTCAAAATATATTCTTTAATTGATCAACCAATAATTAATACTAATTCTCATGCATCACATTATTCAATATGTCCATAACACATTCATAATACATGTAAAAATTAAGTAAAAAAGATAATAACTTTTTCTGTCTAGAGTAAGTATTAATGTCTAAAATAGAGGGAGATATAAGTATCCATAAGTTCATATAATACAAATTAACAAATTAAATTTTATATTTGGATTCTTTTTTTTTGGTAAGTCAGTAAATTTTATAAATAATTAAAAGATATGTACAAATCGAGAGATTGCCTATGATGCCAATCTCTTATCCAAACCAAAAGGAAACCTTACATGAAAACATGAGGAACCCTACATGTTCCTCATGACCATACAAACCATAATAGCGAGCCTAAACCATGTCTACCAACCAAGATGATCATATAGAGGATCATCTCACCAGAACATAACTATTTCCATACAATAGACTTAAGCAGAAAATAAACTAATTAAGACTATCTATTAACCCATAACTTCAAAATAGCATATCATAATTAGAGTTCTTCTCATTTCCAAAGCAATGTGGGATCTTCTTTGTGTAGGATACCAAAGGTGATGAGGTAGCAGAGATAGAGCCTTAACCCTTGCATCTTGCTTCTATCTTTTGTCTCTATCAAGTATTTGCTCAACTCTCACCCAACCTTCCTTGGTAAACTCCACTTGGACTTCCAAAATTTAAGAAACCAAATAGAGGAGTAGGAGATCTCCTACTGTTAAGTAGTGGGGTTAACATAAACTTCATTGTGCTCATCTTTTTTGTTGCTAAAGAGGGTCTATTGTCGAAGGAGTGTCCCCCTGTAGCTTGTGACACCATGCTTCCAAGACTAGTTCTTTAAGGCTTTTTAGAGATTAAAGCATACCCTAAATCTGATGTCTCTCTTACTGAAGATATCGAAAAGGGATTGGATTTCCCTCTATTTTCCTGAACCTAAAATCAAAACCTACAGACAATACATTAGAAGAATAAAACACTTCAACAATTACCTTCTCTTGGTGTTTGAGCTGAGTTGCTCCATAACTTGAAAGATCACTCTCATGTTGAAGCTCCCCACTTCCAAGGCTTCATCTTTGAAGGTTCAAAGGTTTCTTTCAGTCCACAGGTCATACACAATGACAGAAAGGATGATGATAAAAATATTGATGTCATAGTTTCTAGAATTTGGTGGTTGGTTGAACCAATTTAAAATGGAATGACGGTTTGTCAGGTGAGGAAGGTGTATTTGGAAGTGATTAAGACAGTTTAACCACAATTTTTTTAGAGAAAGAACATTTTAAGAATAAGTGGTCGATAGCCTCATTGTCCGAGGCACACAAGGAGCACTAATTTGGGGTATGAAGGTAAAGGAGTTTGTCCCTTGTCTACAATTTATTCAAAAAGGTTAACCATAAAATGAAGGAGCACCTAGGCCTATTCCTTTTATGCCATACTAGTTTATGCCATGGAACAGTCTAATTTGGAGATCTCATGAAAATGTAGGCATAAGAATTTGTATACTTTTTTTTTATGAGCGTGCTAGCCATTCCAAACTATCAGCTCGTGAACAATACTGGTTGATATTGTAAAGGTTCTAGATTACTTATGGTCTTGACTGTTGCCTCTTGCCAGCACCACTCATTATTCCTAATTACTTCGGACACTCTTGTAGTCATAGGTAGCTCCAACCCATTGATCACTTTAGGAGTAGAGAGATCCATCAAGATACCTCTCGGATGCCAAGAATCCTGCCATAACAAAGTAGAATTCCCATTTTCTATTATAAATATGAATTGTGCCCAATTTGATCCCTAACATATAAAATCTTTCTCCAACTCCACGAACTACAGTTGTTAGGATGGGTGTTCTAAAAATTTTTCTTTTCAGAATTATAATGTGTACCCTCCTAACTTACAAAGCTTTCCTATCATTAAACAAAATCTAAATTCTTTTCCCTATTAGCACATTATTCGAAGTAGACAAATGTTTAATACCTAAACCACCCTCTCTTTTAGGTTTACAAAGGTCATTCCAATTAACCTTAGCTTGAACTTTTGTCACCACCTTCCCAACCATAAGAAATTCCTAAGTTTTGTCTTTATTTCCTTAATAATGGAGGAAGGGAGAATGAAGTGACTAGACCAATACACCTGAAAAGTAGAGTGGACCGAAATAACTAATTGAAGTCTACCTGTAGCACCCCACACCCGAGAAGACCCGAACCTGATATCTACGGTGATATCCGAGCCCGTGACCCGTGAGGGTGGCGTACTAGAACGACCACTACCTTTTTAAAACTTGTTATATTATTATCTTTTTCTTTCAAAATAATAGAGTGCGCAAAACAATCATTAATTTGGCCCAATTATAACAAAACATTTCCAATAAAAAAAAACAATTTCGCTCATAAATCAGTCCCAATCATGAATCAGCACTCAATAGTGCCCAGTCATTCATATACAATTACATATAAACAATTGGGCCTAATGCATACCAAATCAATACACTAATGCAGATGTGGACGACACAGATCCCGACCCGGTACTTTGACTCTCTTCCATAGACATACTCCCGTTGCACTAACGGGGTACTCTTCACTTCCTGAAAAATAGATGCAATGTTGGGTGAGTTTGCGAACTCAATGAGAAACCATCATCGATGGTTTACCC
>JANITW010000236.1:54394051-54405736 GCA_027564335.1 Erythroxylum williamsii | reverse complement strand
ATAATAATCATTTACCAATATTTATACAAACGATAATGCATGAATAATGCAACACTTTGCCTGTACCAAATCCTAACTCGATCCGAATTTCGGATATACCTGTCACTCCGGTAACGGGATGTTACAGGTTGAAAAATGTGTTATGAGTCTATTGGATCAAGTATCATGTTAATTGGATGTTTGGAGAAGAAGTTTTAATAAAAAGATAAAAGGATGTTCAGAAAATAGCCTCCTTTGAAAAGCATGGAAGTCGCAATCATGCCCCTGCACGATTACGAGATCCATCTGCACCTGCGATGCTGCGATCGTGCTTATGCACGATCGTGAGATTACATATCTTTTAGCAGAGTCGCGATAGCAATTTTAGACATCCAAAAACAACTTATTTCTTTCCCTTATCTTACTATCGTGAGTTTTATACTCATGAATAACCTAGAACTATTATTCACGGGGGTGAGAACTTCATGCACGCCTATGCATGTGTGTTTCTTTCTTCCATTTTCTGTATCTTCGCACTAGTCTTTCCATTCCTAATTCATATACTCCGCATTTCTATACCCAGTACAAGCTCTAAACACATCAAATGCAACCTTATATAGTAACGCATGACAAATCGAAACCTCACACAACTTTCTCTCACTACTGTGTTTTTATGCTTTCTGCACTTCTCAAATTATACAACACTCCGTAAACTCATATTCAAGTTTAGATACACTTACTGCTATCTTCATGCATTCACAACCTCAATTGCTCATCTAAGTCATTCAGTCTTTGCACTCACCGAGACTGTACTACATAAACTTCACATGCATGTATATATATATTTACACCGTAAACATCATCAGAGTTACTTACTTGATTTAACAATTTTGCCAATAGAGAGAATGAATAAATGACACAAGAATAACAACTTGGTGCTCGATGTTTTGATAAAAACTAACCTCGGTGAATATCAACGAGAGAGAGTTGCAGAACAACCTTCCATCTAAAACACGTAACCACGTGTTCTTTTGCATAGAACACCTTTGTCACTAACTCATTAATCCACGTGTAGGTATGACACCTCTCTATTTGTCAACATGCATTTGAGTCATTTGTTAATATTTAATCAGTCATGTGTCACACTATAATTAGTCCATATTTTAATATTTTTCCTAGTCAAAAAATACTCCAAAAATTTTGAAATAATACTAACAGTCTCCAAATAAATTTTTACCATCAATAAATCACAATTCAAATTTTAAATCACATTATTCAACCAATTGTAACAGAGAAATGTCAATGAATTCATGAACAATTATTTTAAAAGTTAACAATAAATATTCACATGTGTGTGAATATTCAATGATGCATGAGCATGCAATGCACTTCTAAATTCTCACAGTATGCTCAGTTCACAATTCTAAGGTCTAGCCCCGAACATGGGATGTTATAATTCTCCCCTCCTTAAAAAATTTCATCCTCAAAATTCTTATCTCCTGATGATACAGGTGGTGATATTGCTTTTGCATATGCTCTTCCATTTCCCACGTTACTTCATCACTCAAATAATTTCTTCCACTTGACTATAGTCAATTGAATCATTCAATTTTCCAATCGCTTATTCAGATATCATACTATCTTAACTATTTCCTCAATGAGGTCATACTATCTCATACTAGTTTCTTCCTCGAATGATTTTCTCAATTCATTCAATTTTCATTGTTTTTTATACTAGCTTATTCTAATATATGTTCATTCATATTAGTTTCTCTATATATTTCAATTTATTTCTGGCCTTAACTCTCTGAATTGATAACACATTCACCAAATGAAATTTGTATCTCCTGAACATATTTACAAAAAATATAGTGTGAACTTAAGTTCTCCTCACAGTAATAATAGTATTACCTGAAATTCCATAATCCAATCACCGAGTTGCATACCTTACATCGACAAGCTACATATACTCTCTGTAGCATATTCAACCTACTGTACTTGAGTCTCCATTGGAAATGGGACTCCAATATTCACTTGTGATTCATTCCTTATTCATTTCTGATTCGTTTCTTCATTGATCAATCTTAAAGTAAACTATTTGGTCTACTTAACTGAATTCAGTGAAATTCTTCTTCAAAAGAAGATTTCTTGCTACCACATCTATACTATCCATGTAATCTTTATCAGTCAACTATTTTCATCCTTATTTATTAGTCTTTTTTAATTCCTAAAGAAGCTTAATTTCTATACCATCAAGATCATTTCATCTTATTTGAAGATGTAGTTATGACAATTCTCCAATTACTAACATTCGCTAATGATACCTGGATTCCAATTAATGCTAAACAACATTTCCATTTTTGTGCCTGCCATGATCGGGATGAAAAGGTTCCTGATCGTGATTCATTTTACTCAAATTTATCATCCATAGTAACATTATTAATGATCTCAATCTATCCCTGATTGATCACTGAAAGCACTTTCATGTATTATTCTACTTCATCTTTACTTTAAATTATGGGAATTATAACTAACAATTATTCAATAAGGCATAGATTGCTTCTTACATCATTTACACACGTATATTACATATGTACTCATTATTCCCACTTGTCATGATGATCCCATTATCAGATATATGCTCATAATACCAAATCAACTTAGCTTTAACAGCTTTTACATATGTCACTATGATTATCTCACCTTTCAGTTATTGTTTTACATATGTATGTTTGCAATCAATTCAAAATTTTAGATGCATAATTCTCTTGAAATTCCGATCTTAATTTCATAGAGCACATTTGCCAACAATCATTTCAAGTCCAAATTGATCCTCTTAAGGTCATAGAATTTTTTTTTTCATTCGACTTAACTTGTACATTTTAAATCTCATCACTCATATCTATATCATGACTTCCCTTAATCAATCCATGACAATAAATTCATATCTATTTCATATTTGGCGATACATCATCATAGTACAATATTGATGTCATATACCATAATACATCCACAATACAAATGCGTTGAATCTTTATCTGTCATATCTAACCATATACTATTTCTCATTTCTGATCACATTCTAACAGACCATCATTCTTCTCATTATTTCTATAAGCTCAAACTTTTAACAAATTCTCATGTGTCTTACTCATGCAATTACGACTCAGACTGGGGATTAGTTGCTACTGCCAGCTATGACATGTCTACAATCCACGTAACTTGACACATTTTTCAATAAATGCCCATATAAGATACTAAATCTGGGCTCTGATACCAAAATATAACATCCAACTCTCATAGGACTGTACTCGACATCCTGAGTGACATTCGAGTACGAATCCCATAAGAGTGGCATGCTAAAACAGTTGGTAAATCAAACTCATTATGTTCTTAAACACATGGATATGTGGAAAATCAATGATCAATTTCAGCCCAATTTATTTATAAACAATTTTAGTCACAAAAGTTCCAATCACTATTGAACTCATCAGATTTTAGTAATTGCTTGAGGCCATTACAGAAAAAAATACTTGTAGTCATAATGTCATTACATTTCAAAATCCATTTTCATATACATTGTACAACACTTAAGACTACAATTTTCAATATAACATAAAGAAATACATATGCAGGCACAAATTGATCCCGACCTGGAACTCTTACTCGGAGCCTTTTTGGAGACCTTTATAAAACCTGGAAAGGCACGTTACAATTTTTATGAGTTTTGTGAACTCAGTTGAGTAACTAGCCTCCACGGCTCACTCATGTAACAAATACAATCATCATAAAATCACACAGTTCATATAGTCAATCATTTCATTACAGCTTTGCAAATCATTTAATGAATTCTGATTATATATGAATGCTATATGTATGAGGCTCACATTCATTTTTACAGTGTTGTGACTGAATGTATTTCAGATACAGATATAGATACTAGCCCATAGAGCTCAATTAGAAACAGTAATCACAGAACATAGCTCTACGTGCAGAAACAATAATCACAAAACATAGCTCTACGTGCAAAATTCTGAGCTTAAAGCTCTTTCAGTCTGGCTACTCTAATCACAATGCTTTATTTGATCATGCATTTTATGAAATGCATCAAATATAAAATTTGCCATATACAACAGTCACTTTTGATGCATAGTCAGAATCTCATATTCATTGGGGTCTTAGTCTGGCATTCAGCTTTTTAGTTGAGAAACAGAAAATCAATTAGGTAGACTTATTCACATACAAGTAGCACTTTTAATACTGTTTGTATACATCAATCACCTCAGACATATATTTTTTGACATTCAGTACACATCAATGCAGATTAGTAAAAAATCAATACCATTCAGTAATATACAGAACAAATAAAGTGAGACCATCTTAGGTTACTCATAGTTGCTCCCTTATGCCTATTGTCTGGACGTTCTGGCAATATCTATAAACGGTCGTGCTACTTGCTCTTCTATATGCAATAAAACAATTTCATATCACTAAAGTGCTTTTGTAATAAAATAAACACATTTATCAATGTTTCATATCTCATGCTTGTTCAATGACAAATTCTCGGGTATATTTCTGTATTATAGTGATGTACATATCAATTGTACTCTAATTGTATCAAAATTTAATCACTAATTCTCCATTTCAACTGTTTCTGAAAATATTCCATTCTGGTTAATAATGTATGATCAATAAGATCCAAAAAATGAAGGATATAAGTAACACTTCCTTCTAAACAATTGTTCCT
Organism: Erythroxylum williamsii; assembly: GCA_027564335.1. NCBI lineage: Eukaryota > Viridiplantae > Streptophyta > Magnoliopsida > Malpighiales > Erythroxylaceae > Erythroxylum > Erythroxylum williamsii. Next base: position 54,401,010 of record JANITW010000236.1, on the reverse strand, counting down.
CTGTGTATTAGGTCTCTAATGACACTAATATCATTCAATTTGGTTCAATGTACTGCAGGTTATACTCCAAATATATTAGTCTATTCCTAAGCTATAACAAAACTCATAACTCAACTTCAGAACATATTTTTGAATTCTTAAAACCAGAATTACATTTTTACTTCTTTAGGAAAATTGTAGCTTTATGTCTCTAGTTTCATTTGAATAAATTAAATCATTTTTAACTCTACAGACCAAGATATAATCAAACTACCGAAGTATGTTCAGTAAAATATTCTAGTTCATACTATTCCAACAGATTCCCTCAATTTCATTTAATTAATCTTCTTCAAATCAATTCAGAACGATACCAATTTTTATGGAGTGGTAGAAAAATGTGCTATGAGTCTATTGGTTCAAGTATCATGTTAATTGGATGTCTGGAGAAAAATTTATAACAAAAAATATCAAAGGATGTTCTTAAAATAGCCTCCTTCAAAAGCAGGGAAGCACGATCGTGAGATCCACCTGCAACTACAATGTCGCGATCGTGCATAAATGATCGCGCTTACACATAATCGCGAGATCACACCTCTTTTAACATAGTCGCGATCGCGACTTCAGACATCCAAAAATAACTTATTTCTTTTCCTCATCTCACGACCATGAGTTTTATACTCATGAATAATCCATAACTATTAATCACGGGCCTGAGAACATAATGCACGCCCGTTCATGTGTGTTTCTTTCTTCCATTTCCTGTATCTTCCTACTAGTCTTTCCATCCCTAATTCATATACTATGCATTTCTATACCCATTACAAGCTCTAATCACATCAAATGCAAGCTTATATAGTAACACATGAAAAATCGAAACCTCACACAGCTTTCTCTCACTACTATGCTTTTACTCTTTCTGCACTTCTCAAATTACACAACACTCAATAAACTCAGATTCAAGGCTAGATGCACTTACTACTATCTTCATACTTTCACAATCTCAATTCCTCATCTAAGTCATTCAGACTATGCATTCACTGAGACTATACTGTGGAAACTTCACATGCATGTATATTTATATATTTACATGATAAACATCATCAGAGTTATTTACTTGATTAAACAATTTTTCCAATAGAGAGAGTGAACAAATGATACAAGAATAACAACTTGGTGCTCAGTGTTTTGATAAAAGCTAACCTCGATGAATAGCAACGAGAGAGAGCTACTGAAGAACCTTCCATCTAAAACACGTAATCACGTGTTCTCTTGCATGTAACACCTTTGTGACAAACTCATTAATCCACATGTAGGTATCACACCTCTCCACACGTCACCATGCATGTGAGTCGTTTGTCAATATTTAATCAGTTCATGTGTCACACTATAATTAGTCTATATTTCAATACTTTTCTTAGTCCAAAAATTCACCAAAAATTCAAAAATAATACTAATAGTCTCCAAATAAAATTTCACCACCAATAAATCACAATTCACATTTTAAATCACATTATTCAATCAATTATACCCAAAAATGTCAATGAATTCATGAACAATTATTTTGAAATTCAACAATAAATATTCACATGTGTGTGAATATACAATGATGCATAAGCATACAGTTCACTTCTAAGTTCTCACAGTACGCTCAGTTCATAATTATGGGGTCTAGTCTCGAACATGGGATGTTATAATTCTCCCCTCCTTAAGAAATTTCGTCCTTAAAATTCTTACTTGATTCATGATATGAGTGGGGATATTGCTTTTTCATATGCTTTTCAATTTCCCACGTTACTTCATCATTCGAATAATTTCTTCCACTTGACTATAGTCAATGGAATCATTCGATTTTCCAATCGCTTATTCATATATCATACCATCTTAACTATTTCCTCAATGAGGTCATACTATCTCATGCTAATTTTAGTTTCTTCTTTCCTCAAATGATTTTCTCAATTCATTCAATTTTCACTGTTTTTATACTAGCTTATTCTAATATATGTTCAGTCATATTAGTTTCTCCACATATTTCTATTTATTTCTGGCCTTCACTCTCTGAATTGATAACACATTCACCAAATGAAATTTGTATCTCCTTAACATATTTGCATAGAATATAGTGTTAACTTAAGTTCTCCTCATAGTAACAATAGTGTTACTTGAAATTCTAGAATCCATTCACTTAGTTGGATACCTTACATCGACAAGCTATGTGTACTCTCTATAGCATATTCAACCTATTGTACTTAAGTCTCCATTAGAAATGGGACTCCAATATTCACTCTTGATTCATTCCTTATTCATTTCTGATTTGTTTCTTCATTGATCAATCTTAAAGTAAACCATTTGGCATACTTAACCGAATTCAGTGAAATTGTTCTTCAAAAGAAGATTTCTTGCCACCACATCTATACTATCTATGTAATCTTTATCAGTCAACTGTTTTGATCATTGTTTATCAGTCTTTCTTAATACCTCAAAAAGCTTAATTTATGTACATGAGTCAGATTTAAATTTAGGGGTACATCACCACAATATAATATTGATGTCGTATACTATAATACATCCACTAATACAAATACGTTGAATATTTATCTGTCATATCTAACCATATACTATTTCTCATTTCTGATCACTCTCTGACAGATCATCATTCTTCTCATTATTTCTATAAGCTCAAACTTTTAACAAATACTCATGCGTCTGACTCATGTAAATGCGACTTAGACTGGGGATTAGTTTCTACTGCCTACTATGACATGTCTAAAATGCATGTAACTTAACATATTTTTCAATAAACACCCATTTAAGATACTAAATCAGGGCTTTGATAGCAAAATATAACATCCCACTGTCATAAGACATGTACCTAACATCCTGAGTGATATCCGAGTACAAATCTTATAAGAATGGTTTGCTAAAATAGTCAGTAAATCAAACTCATTATGTTCTTATAAAACAACATGTGGATATGCGCAAAATCACTGACCAATTTCAGCCTAATTTATTTATAAACAATTTCAGTCATAGAAGTTACAATCACTATTGATCTCATCTGAGTTTCAGTAATCGCTTAGCCTATTACAGAATAAAATATTTGTAGTTATAATATCATTACATTTCAAAGGCCATTTTCATATACATAACATAACACTTAAGACTACACTTTTCAAAATGACATAAAGAAATATATATGTGGTGCAAACTGATCTCGACTAGCAACTCTTACTCGGAACCTTTTTGGAGAACTTTATAAAACCTGGAAAGCCACGCTGTAATTTTTATAAGTTTTGTGAACTCAGTTGAGTATCCATACTCGATGGTTCACTCATGTAACAAATGCAATCATCATAAAATCACACAGTGCATACAGTCAATCATTTCATTACGGCTTTGCAAATCATTCAATGAATTTTGATTATATATGAATGCTATATGTATGAGACTCACATTCATTTTTACAATATTGTGACTGAGTGCCTTTCAGATATAGATATAGATATTAGCCCATAGGGCTCAGTCAGAAATAGTAATTACAGAGCATAGCTGTACGTGCAGAAACATTAATCACGGAGCATAGCTCTACTTACAGAATTATAAGCTTAAAGCTATTTCAATCTAGCTACTCTGATTAAAACGCCTTTACTTGATCATGCGTTTTATGAAATGCATCATATATAGAATATGTCATATACAATAGTCACTTTTAATGCACAGTCAGAATCTCATATTTATCGGACCTTAGTCCAGCATTCAACTTTTTAGTAACACTTCCTTCATAAACACTTGTTCCTCTACGTCTTAGGTCTCTAATGATACCAAGATCATTCAATTTGTTTCAATATACTGAAAGTTATACTCTAAATATGTCAGTCTGTTATTAAGCTATAACAAAACTCATAACGCAACTTCAGGACATATTTTTGGAATTTTTAAAACCTGAATTACAATTTGAATTCTTCACAAAAATTATATCTTTATGTCTCTAATTTCATTTGAATCAATAATTAACTCATTTGTAACTCTACGGACCAAGATATAATCAAACTACCAAAGTATGTTCAGTAAAATATTCCAGTTCATACTATTCCAACAAATTCCCTTGTTTTCATTCAATAAATCTTTTCCAATCAATTCAGAAGGCTACCAATTTTTTTGGAGAGGTATAAAAATGTGTTATGAGTCTAGTGGTTCTAGTCTCATGTCAATTGGATTTCTGGATAAGAATTTATAAACAAAAGATCGAAGGATGTTCAGAAAATAGCCTCCTTTGGAAAGCATGGAAATCGCGATCGTGTAGGGATCCACCTGCACCTACGATGTCGTGATCATGCTTACACACATTACAAGAACACACCTCTTTTATCAGAGTCGTGATCATGACTTCAGACATCCAAAAACAACTTATTTCTTTCCGTCATCTCATGATCGTGAGTTTTACACTCATGAATAACCCAGAACTATTAATCTCGGGCGTGAGAACTTTATGCACGCCCATGCATGTGTGTTTCTTTCTTCCATTTTCTGTATCTTCCCACTAGTCTTTACATTCCTAATTCATATACTCTGCATTTCTATACCCAGTGCAAGCTCTAATCACATCAAATGCAAGCTTATATAGTAATGTATGAAAAATCGAAACCTCACATAGCTTTCTCTTACTACTGTGTTTTTACTCTTTCTGCACTTCTCAAATTACACAATACTTAGTAAAATCATATTCAAGTCTAGATACACTTACTACTATCTTCATACATTCATAAACTCAATTCCTCCTCTAAGTCATTCAGTCTATGCATTCATCGAGACTATACTACGAAAACTTGACATGCATGTATATATATATTTACACCGTAAACATCATCAGAGCTACTTACTTGATTAAGCAATTTCGCAAATAGAGAGAGTGAATAAATGACATAAGAATAACAACTTGGTGCTTGGTGTTTTGATAAAAGCTAACCTCAGTGAATAACAACGAGAGAGAGCTGCAGAAGAACCTTCTATCTAAAACATGTAACCATATGTTCTCTTGCATGTAACATGTTTGTCACTAACTCATTAATCCATGAGTAGGTATCACACCTCTCCACATATCAGCATGCATATGAGCCATCTATCAATATTTAATCGGTCTACGTGTCATACTATAATTGGTTAATCAATTATACCCAAAAAATGTCAATGAGTTCATGAACAATTATTTTAAAAGTCAACAATAAATATTCACTTGTGTGTGAATATACAATGATGCATGAGCATGCAGTGCACTTCTAAGTTCTCACAATATGCTCAGTTCACAATTCTGGGGTCTAGCCTCAAACATGGGATGTTATAGACACCCTTACACTAAGGGCACCAAAAGAACTAATTAAAAACGAAGAGTTTACTGGTGCAGTATGTTGTAATGCGAGGGTAGTTTGGGGCAACTGAAGAACAAACAAAAAACAAAAGGCTGAAGGCATTAGGAGAACAACAGATAAAGTCGAGCTATAATTGAAAAAAATTGAAAGTTTGAGCATTTTATTTCTACTTTTTGCAATTTGGGCTAGAATTAAAAAAAATTGAAATTTTGGGCATTTTATTGCTAATTTTTAATGTTTGGGCTATAATTGAAAAATTGACAAAAGTTTGAGCTTCTTTTGGTAATTAGCCATAAAAGTATCTAGGAGGAAAGGCAATTGTTTTGCGAAGTTATTTATGATTAATGTCTCCTCTTAAAGTTGTTGGAATGGGTAATTTGAATATGATGCATATGAGGTAGATGTGGCTTTGAAACATCACTCCTTGTAGTTTCAATGTATTATCATCAACTGTATGAGTGATTCCTTCTAGTTGGTTATGCTTTATGTGGTTTGTGGTATGAAAGTTTGAATTTGAGCTAACAAACATAGTTTTCACATTCATTATAGTTTATGTACACAATTGTGAGTGAATGTTAGTTTTTGCAGTTGATGCTATATTGAGTGTTTTTCTTGTTTCATTAGCTTTGATGGCTTTTGCACTACACTATCTAAATACATCTCACCTTACTCTTGCCCACATTACAATCTTGAAAAATCTTTTGATTCATGATTATGCATGTGAACCTTAGCGGTGGAGAAATGAAATGAAATGATTTACAAAGTTGTGGCATGTCATGATTATAAATGGTGTTTCAGCATACCTGTGAATCTATCTTATTTAAACATAATTTGTCCAAGACTACCTTTAGATTGCTCAGTTTCAAAAGGCGATGAGTCATGAGTAGAAGCATTGAATGTTAAGTTATTTCTATGTTTTTGAAAGTTGTTTCTCTTTATTTATAACTATATATTGTTAGGAAATATGGGAAATAAGTAAATCTGTGACTTTAATTTAGATGTTTTGCTAGAGGATGGTCAAAAGTTAAGTGTGGGGGAAATTGATATATGCTTAATTGATTATACATTTAATCCATAACACATAGTGATTAATGGTATGAAAATGCTTAAGATACTTTAGTTCATATTTGGTTTTAGATACAATTAGAAACAAAATGAGCTAAAGTGAGTCGGAAGCACTATATTTAAGTCGTTTTTCAAAGATTCACACTCACTTATCTTTATGGAATAAGAAGAAGAATAATTAAAGCAAGAGGAGACAAGAAAATGCCTGAAGAAGAAGAGTATATATGAAAAAAGAGTGTTGCAAATTAATCACCATCTGTGTCACGTGCAAAGGTGTGTCACCCCACACTCGTGACACTAGTTGCATGGGCTTTATTATTGGACCCTGATCTTTGAGTGAAATTTTGAAAATAATAAATGAAATCAAATGAGTGTTTTTGTATGTGAATTGTGTTAAAGATGATTATGATATTGTGTTAGAGTAGTTCCCTAAAGGCAATCGCCTTTAGCGCATTTTGTACAAAGTTGTGTACAAACTTTATAAATAAATAAAGAAAGGCATATTTCATTAATTTGGTGTTCATTATTTATGAATTGATATTGATCTATAAA
>JANITW010000236.1:54279586-54293761 GCA_027564335.1 Erythroxylum williamsii | reverse complement strand
ATAATAATAATAATAATAATAAAGATGATGATGGTGAGTGATGAGTAAGAATAAAAATTGCTTATGTGAGGAGGGATATAAATAGTAACCACTATATTGGAATGAAAGCTTGATACCCACCCTTTTGGAAGGTTTAGTGGATTCCCAAATTTAATGGAATAAATCCATTCCCTTGGAATTGGAAACCCCAAAGCAAACACTATTTTTTACTATTATTCCATTCCTCCATTCTCAAACCCTCAAACTAAACACCCCCTTAAACTTTCTAAAATGAGAGGCATCATTGAAAACCACTGGGAAGTTCTTATTTTTCTTGATGTTAAAGTCCTCCTTGACTTGAGGGTACTAATACGTAGAATTAACTACCATATGATCTTTAGGAGTCGTAGGATTATAGGATTGCTAATAAAGCTTGTCTCAATTTGTTTTATTTTGGTACTTTGGTCTATATTAGTGGTTTCTGAGCTTAGCATCTAATTCAATATGATGGAATTGTCATTATTATAGATTTCGCATAACAGGATATACTATGTTGTAAGCATATTGGTTATTTTTTGAGTATGTAATGTTATTTTCATTAGAGCTTTCCATTTTAAACAAGTAGGTCACCATTCTTCTGTTTTAAATAGTGTTGGTTTCCATTAATAGTATATCCAATCCTAATATTTTGTCGTTTGCATGCCTAGGCATATTGGTTTACCAATTACACTTGCTAAGTAAGTCAAGCCATTTATGCATTGTTCCGTGAGAATAATATAAAAATTTACCTTAATGGAAAATATATCATTCTATGCTTATCTAGAGTTAACTTGGTTTCCATTTTTGCAACATTAGTGGCTTCCCAGAACTGTTCCTAGGGCTTAGCTCTAAAACCTTTAAATGCCAGCTTCTGAGTTGAATTTAGCAAGAACAATGTCCTCCTCTATAATGAAATTCATCTCCAAGCCAATCTTACCTCATTTTTTCTTAGCCCAGAGTTCCACAGAAAGATGACCTTTTTCTATAAAATATGTTATATAGATCGTAAATCGACGAGATGCTCCAGTTTATAGAACTTTAACTAGTCAAGAGACCACGTCTACACTCATCTTTTAGAACCTAAGGATAATAATTGAAATTTTCATACAAACTAGTTTCACCAACTATAGCACATCTCAATTTTATCTTTGAACTCTGAATGGTTGAAACCACTACCATTTTAAGAAAAAAACTGAGATTAGTAATGCTGAAGATTTTACTAATTGAGGATTTGATATAAGAAAAGAAGGGTTGAGATGTATAGTAAAGGAATGTTTAGATGGTGACAAAAATTGCTTTGAAGGGCTTTAGGTAGTTGTTATAGGGTTAAAAATGGGTAAGGGAAATTAAGGCATAGCAACGTATTATGAGAAAATTAGAAAGGATGCGAAAACGAAACAGAGGCTAAAGAAGATGCTAGTTGGCCAATAAGGCCACAATTACAACTTCACTTTTAAATGAAGGAAGAAACCAAAGGAAACCACAATAAGGCCACAATTAAAATTCAAGCTTTAATTGCTTCTAGTTTCTATAATTTGAGAAACGCAACACCTTGCAAAATGATCATAAATTCGTCACCTCTGGAGCACTTTTTGTTTACTCGGAATGAAAATGCCAACCCAATCCATTTAAACAAAACATGAAGAAGAGAACATTCAATTTAATTTTGTGCTGAGATGTGTAAGTTTTTATACGAAAAATTTGACACTTGAACTAAATTACTTGTTTTGTAGCCCCTAAATCCATTTCTTCATCTAAAGGATGACAATGATAGATGGTGAAGAGTAAGAAGATGATGCAAATCTTATGCAACACTCAGTAATATCGATGGCAGTAATTACGAGGTATATGAATGGTAATGAGAAGGATACTTCTTTGTTACTTTCACTTTTCACATATGATAGTAAGGTTAGTCATATGATATCCCAACAAGAAGCAATGTTTGTTTCAATCCCTTGTAGATTAGAAACGGGACATGGACAAAAGAGCAAATTGTACTTGCTGGGCATTTCCCCTCTTTTTTTCTAACTTTTATCATGATGATCGTATCACCTTTATCTTAATGTAGATGTTTACTTTTAGTGATACTATATATCAAAATAGTTTTTAAAAGTTAAATAGATTATGTAAACGTTTCTCCATTCATATACAATTTAATTAATATAATATGATGGATTTAGTTGAAATTAGAAAAAATTTGTAAATAGATAATCTCACTTTCTAAGTTTAAGGTACTTAATAACATAAATTTGTAAATAGATAATATGATGGACTTAGTTGGAATGCCTCTCTGGTAGGATGATTTATCTAAGTGCTACCATTTTGCTTTGGAAGTAGAATGTGTCAAAGAAAGGAGCATACGAGTTTGCGCAAGTGCAGAAATATGGGATTAAACATTGCTAAGCACAAATCAATTGAATCATATTTCATACATAATGACTTTATTTCCAGATACATCAGCACTTCTAAGTGACAAACATTGAAGAACTGAAATGGACAATGTAATGACCTACAAAAGAATTTCTTCACTACATAAAGAATGAAAGAATAAACATAAGTTGACTCAAATTCTATGGACCGAAGCCTGCATGAAACCAACTGTACTTGATCTAAAGGACTTTGTACTATTAGACTGACAAGTCTTGTCTGCAACAAAAAGAATGAAAGAATGAATGGGAGGCCCACAAAGATTTTGGAGTGAGTTGAAGAACAAGAAGCAATCCCCTGTACCCATCAGAATTTGGAGTGAATTTGAAGAAAAAGAAACAATCCCCCTGTACCCTTCAGCTCTCTGCCATATCTGTAGGCGCCCACGCTGAGACAGTGTACAGAGGTTGATCTAACCAGCTTAAAGAAAGTCCTTCATTCTGACCTTGTTTATTGACTATGTAGTTCTGGCAAGAATACATCTTCAGCAGCATCTGGCCTTGAATCAATTCCCTCTCTCTAATTCCCATGCACCGGAATCCACCTTGTTCCATCAACTGCTTCCATTTCTCAAAATTCTCGTGCCTTTCAACCCTGTCACTCCCTTCACAAGCCACTATATTCCTAATTTCCCTTGCAAACATCTCCTCTATTTTTATCCTAGCCGAGCTTTCCAATGGAATGCTAGAATCAATGGAGTCAAATATCGCAGAGTAGTGCTTAAGGGAATTGCATACTCTTCTTTCCAAATCAGTAACATTGTGCTCCATCTCTTGCTCCGCCATGACGACTATCGCGGGTTTTGTGCTTCGGACAAGTCCCAAGAAATCCCTCAATACATCTCCACTTCCATCATAAAGTGTCTTGTGCATTTGGAAGATGCAATTTATGGCCACACTCACTCCTTCTTTCACATGAAGCATCCACAGCCTCACATCCTCTAGCCTGTCTACTACAGGATGAAACTCGAAAGGCAGGTTCAATGCCTCTGCAAATCCAGCAAGCCTATCTCCTATCACATTCAATTCTTGCTTCGACTCACCTATACCGGTGATTCTAACATGGCAAGGTGGATCGGCCCTGTAAGCCAAACTTTGAAACAAACTTGGCCATTGAAGCCCTTGCTTGATATCGAAGTCTATAATGTGAACCCTATCTTTCCCTTCGAAGGCTCTCAACAAGATCTCGTTTGCTGTGAAATGAAGAAACTTGGGAATTGGGCTCACCTGATTCAGAAGCCTTAATGCAGTCCCAGAGTCATCCTCAACCCGATTAAACTCTCGAGGAGTGGTGATGTGAAATATTTGAGGCCAAAACCTTGCAACTCTAAGAGCTAAAGCCTCAGTGTAATAAGCTGCAAGACGGCTAATAGAAGATCGCCCCCTTGGAGAAGCAAGCTCACCCAATTTAGCTACAAAACGGTTGATCCCCTCAAAATTCTGGTTCCCAATTGCTTCAACACAAGCTGTGAGTAAGCTAACTAGCTCAAACCCCTTATATTCTTCTTGATGGTCCTCCTGTGGAGCCTCCACAGAACCGCCTTGTTGATGAGGATTTTTTGAGCCATTAGCAACCTCCTGCTCCAAAACATTCTCACTGAGCCGAAGGCCTAAACTATGACTCTCTGACGAAGCACTTGAACCTGAGGCTTCTTGCACTGGCCTTTGCCTACTCTCTCCACCTTTATCACCAAGGTCAGTGATCTCGGTTATAACAGAGCCCACCCACGGATTGTTTGTTAATTGCAAAGGCGGTGAGATCACTTCACTTGGCACAAAACATACCCTTTCCTCATCTCCTGAACATGTCAACGAGAAAGGAACTTGGGTAGGGTTTGGGCCTCTAGGAACCCCAAAACTTGACTGAAACCAGAAACTGCGGCTCCCCAATTGACCTAGACTCAACCTATCACCCCCATTATGATCGCTGCTCCTTTTTCTTTTAGCCCTATTAGTGCAAGATTCATCAACTGTTCCCTGCTCCGCAAACCTCTTCAAGCTCTTACCTTTCTCCCAGAACTCATCTTTCACTAATTGAGCGCTTGTCGCTAATGGAGGAAGGCGGATGTGCTGCTTAATAGAACGATTACTGGCCTTGGATTCCAGTGGCCTGTCCACAGACACACCAACAGAAACGGGCCTAATAGGGTGTGAACGTGAGGACTCTCTGCGAGAGAAAGTACATGGCAAGTCCAATCTCTGCGTGCTCATTGAAGGTAGCTGGAAATGGCAACTTTTAAACTGTGCTGGTGACTCACTCCTCAATCTATGCCTAGGTGACAGCAATGTAGAACTAGAACACCCAGCCAACATCCTCTATAACCTTCCAATTCTTCTTTTTTTCTTTTTTTTAAGTTCTGCTGCGATTCACGCACCCTATTCTTTGATTCTCTGTTTGTCTTCCAATCTTTCTTTGTTTCTATAAAACGAACTATTGAACTATGCTAATTATGGTTTATTATTGTGTTTGTGTGTGCTCTGTGTGTTCATTCATGGCTACCTCTGCATGAACACTTTAAAGTTAGAAATAAAACAAGAAAAACAAAACTAATGTGAGCTCTTGTAAATTTTCTTTTACCAGAAACATATGAAAACAACAGGGATCGGATGAGTGATGACAAAAGAATAAATATCGAAAAGGGAATTTGTGAACTGTATATATTCATATAAGAATGCTTAGTATGGACTTTAAAGAATAAAAGAATTTGCAACTTCCCACCCCAAAATGAATGAAAGAATTCGGAGCAAATCAACCTGATACCTAAAAGAAAAGAACCATCGGATTCCAAAACATTCAACTCAAGATCATTGACGAAACGCGGCCAACTTTATTGACAGTGCAGTTTACTCCATGAAGGGAAATTTCATAAACATACTTGCACAAGTTGGTGACTGAAATCATCAGCGATCTTTACACCTATATCAGCATTTGAAGTTTGCAGCAACAAGCCCATGACAGCTAAAATTGAAAGAAGAAAAGCAAATCCAGAACCAGAACCCCCGCATCTCTCTAAACATGCATGAAAAGTGATCACAACAATATCATCACTCACAATCCAAAGAAACATTCAGCCATAACAGAGTTGCGTTTTTCTAACATTAAGCCTTTTGGTTCTTTCCCATCTCCCACTCCCTCCCTCTCCCTCTCTCTCTCTCTCTGCCCGCTAGTACTGCTACTATACTACGAGTCTACTAGTATGAACTTCATAGCTGTCTCTGTCGCTGCTTTTTCCTACTTTTTGTATACCCGTTTGGTTTTACCGGCAATAAGGGAAAAAAAAAAATCGATGGCTGTGAAAGGTAGATTCGAGAAGAGTAAGCAGACGCGGGTGTCCTTGCCGTTCGATGCTGATCAGACGGTGTAGAGAAAGCAAGTCCAAGTTACCGTTGGAACGTGCCGGAGAAATATGACCGTTGGAGAACTTCTTCTTCATCTTCTGAGTGACGTGTCACGTGCCTCTCCTCTTGATAACCGTTCGCTCGACCGTTGGGTTACACCATTTCACTTTTCTTTTAGTGGGCTCCAGTGGGTTGCCAATTAACTACCATCAACTTCCTATTAGACCGGGATAAAGTCAAGATTTTCTGTTTAGTATTATGGTGTCTATCTAATAAATTTTAGTCATTTATTTATGCGGATCTTGCATGAATCTTACGTAAGTTCTGAAAAATAAATAGTTAAGATTCTATGAAACAAAATAAGACAGAGTAATATTAGAAAGAAAATCGTTTCTCTTTAAGATAAGATAACTAAGACAGGTGGCGGGCAATCCTTCACTTGATAGATTGTGACCAGTTGGTTCTGGTATATAATAATCACAAGAGGGTCACGTAAGTGCTTGTTCTTTCTTCATATTTTCAACAGCATTCACTGGATTCTGTGTGTTGAGCATGGTAAGAGAGAGCACATAAAAACAATCCCAACGAATGTTTAAACCTTCATAGCATAGCAAGCATACTTTTTTTTTTTTTTTGCATTCAAGGGAAAGAGTACAAACAACTACAAAATAATGCGTGGATGTCGAGACACTACCATGTCCTCGAGGAGGAGAGAAAAGCACCCGATGGGAGCATGTACAAAAGTGGTAACCCCTAAATCAAAACCTGCGACGGCTGAGGCGAGCCAGTCGGCGCAACGATTGCCTTCCCGGTATGTATGGCGGGGGAAGACTGTCCAGTTACGATTGAGAAGTTTCGTGATGCCCACAAGGAGGGGATTAACATAAGTGAAGCGGGTGACCGAATCAGAAATGGACTGAAGCACTACCTGGGAGTCCAACTCTAAGAGTACCCGACGGTAGCCTAGGTCCCAAGCCAGCTGCAATCTGGTGAAGACGCCCCAAAGCTCGACAGTGAAAGGGATACACCAGCCTAAGTTCTGTACGAAACCCCCAAGCCAGGTACCCGTGCAATCCCAGATAAGGCCGCCCGCGGAAGCCGAGGCTGGGTCTGACTGACTGGCCCCATCTGTGTTAAATTTCACCCAGTCTGTCTCGGGAGGATTCCAGCCGATGAGCTGCGTGTGACGCATGGCCTGGCCAGGCGCTGGGTGCCTAGGCCAACCCAAAGCATTGTGAATCTGTCGAACGTAGGCAAGAATATGGTGAAGTGGAGAAGATGGCCCAGAGAAATGTGGATCGAAGATGGAGCTATTCCGTCAGAACCACAAGAACTAGCAGGTCGTCCCGAAGATAAGGGACCAGAGGAAACCATGCAACTGACTATAGCTTTGGAGATTGCTGGCGAGCCATTCGTGTGATTGAATGGTGAAAAACCGGGGGGAAAGCCTGAGTAGGGAAAGAGCACCACAAGCGGCGAGCTCTGGGGCAATCACGCATCACATGGAGAGCGGATTCCTCGGCCGGACAAAGATGGCCGAAGTGAAACACGGAGCAGATTGGGTCTCATTCCCGTACCAGTTTGATTGGGTTGCCAAAATTCATCCTACCAACGAAACGGTACAAAATATGCCCATTTCAGAGCTGTTGCAGAAGTGTACCTGCTTAACTTACCATTTCGTGTTAAATGACTTCATACCCCAACAAAAGCTCAACTTGGCTTAAGAGATCTATCCGTTCACCTAACTGAAACCGCACTAATGTCCTCGCCACGACTGACGCTCGGGATTCCAGTCAACATTCGTCAGACGCTCAAGTGAGTGACCTACCTGCTACATGTATCACTCATACGTGGTCCATTCCATGGGAGGGACACTGGTTACCAATAGAGCAGTCCACAAATTAAAAACGGTTCGCCCTTCAGATTTTAAGATGTCACATGACGAGATTGAAGTACTGTCTATCTTCGTATCAAGAATAAATAGATAGCCAGATATGTAAACATAAAAACTTCCATCACCATGCACATAATTCCAACAATTGCGATTGAGTTCCTTAAAGTCATGTCAGAGTGAATTGTTTTAATCTATCCGTATGGTAAAATAAATTGGCGAGACAGTACCAATTTAAATGAAATACCCGTGTTCATTGTATGATCACATTTAATAGACACCAGTAACTTGTACATTTTTTGCAATAGCTGCTAATTTCTACATCAACTCCATAAACAAGGCTTCTTGTTTGCTTGTCAGGCCAAGTTCATTTAGTGTCAGTGCACTATCTCCATCACTGAAAGCACGCCTTGGGTATGGTCTCACCTGTTCAGGACATGAAAGTTTAGAAACCAGAGTATTGAAGCTTGGTTGAGATTCACCTCAATGAAGGTTTCTTCAAACATCATTTCAAAGTTAAGGATGACCAAAAAAAATTTCATGTTAAATTGTAAGACGCACAGACTAACAAGAATCAAAAAGATTATGAGAAAAGGAATAAAGTTTGACACAGAGAAATCACCAATCTATAAGTCCCAGATTTTTTCATGTTAAATTCTAAGACGCACAGACTAACAAGAATCAAAAAGATTATAAGAAAAGGAATAAAGTTTGGCACAGAGAAATTACCAATCTATAAGTCCCAGGCTTGACGACTCTACCAATATCTATGAAGTCAAAAAGAGACTGCAAAGCCAACGAAAAACAGTGAGAAAAAACAGGGGAGTTATAAGAGGGACAATTGCACAAAAAAACCATGTAATCTAATAGAATTTGCCTTTAAGTTGTCAGACTTCAGAAATCGTCGTCCACGCCGAGTTCCATCAGGCATCCGCACCAACAGGGTGACAGCATTCTCATCATCAGATGCTGGCTCCTGAGGCAGAGAAGCTTCTTTTGCTACCAATTGTCTCTCCCACTCCTGCACGAAGAATGACAACAAGGGCCATACAAATGAAAACGTTTAAGTATTCCATCTCATTATTGTTTTCCCCTTCTCCCCAGGAAGAAGCAAGCAAGCAACATTTGCAACAAGAATAGGGTGAAAGAATAACTATGCACACATTGTCTAATAAGCATCAAACGCCACCCCATTTCTCTCTTTTTTCACTGTCTTAAAAAAATGAAAGTACCAAAGGAAAAGACAAAATTAAAGGTCTTGTAGCACAGAAGAACTGCAATTCAAATTTGACGATTATCCACCTCTAACGAAAATGTTGAAGAATGTGGTCCCCAAACTTTCTAGTGTAGGAATTGCGCTTGAGGAGAACACATCCAGGTAATAACATTCTAAGTTGTACAACATATACATGATGATAAGGAAAAAAATAACTTTTATCAAATATAAGAAAGGAAGGAATACCTGTTCTTCCTCCAATTTCTTTCGTAATTCTTCCTCTTTTCGTGTTTCCTCTTCCAGAGCAGCTCTTTTGGCTGCTTCTTCCTGTAAACGACGAGCTTCAGCTTCCTCCAATGCTTTTATCTCTTTTTCACGGTCTGCTGCCAATGATGCCAGATACTCATCATCCTGCATCCACCAGACAGTGGCCAAATTTTTATCAACGAACTGAAAATGCAGTTCTCATTTTGTTTTCCGAGGCCAAAAGCTACACCTGTTGTTCGCGGATCAAGCGTTGAGCTTGCAGAGAAGGTGATGGAGGACGGGGTACACGATGGGCATAAGCAACCTCCGATTGCATGAATTCTTGTGGTGCAAATGGAAACCCATAACCAGTCCCTTCAGGAATTCCACCAAACATTGCAGCCTCAAGCATGACTGCCTCATCATGCTCCTCGGAAGAGATTCCTCCCCACTTCAATTTGTTCATGAAGATGAAAAACATTTAGCATGTACAAAGAATGGTATTTTTTGCCTTGAATTCAAAAATTCCAGTTGAAAAATTTATAGTAGGAATCTAGTATGGAAAATACCTCATCTGAAGGAAAAGCATTGCCATTGTGCTGTGGAGGACTACCATCTTGCCTATGACTTGATGCTGACCTAGCCTCAACAATTCCAACATCTTGTCCAGAGCCAGTTAGCATGCATCTTGATCTAGTCCTAGCAAGAGGCTGCTCCACTAAATCATCAGCATCGTCTTGGATAGATGAACTTCCTGTCTCCAACCTAGATCAAGTCAAGCAAACATCAGATTTGCTATTTCCATACATGGAAACTTATCTTAAAAGTAGCTTTATCATTCCTTGTACAAAAATTAAATTTATGGTGCCATGCCCTTATTCGAGAGCATATTATCCCAAAAACTAGTCATACACACACCTTCCATTAGACGAGGGTATTTTTTCCATCTCCATCTCTGCTGACTTTATATGTCCAAGTTCTGATGCCCCAACTTCTCCCCTCTGCTGATGAAGTGCTTTCTCTTGCTCTGCTGTCTGGATCTTATTGATTTTAGAAGAAGCCAAAACCACAGGCAAAACAAAAGTTCAAGGAGACAAACCTCCAAAGATAATGAAACGGCGTGTGCAAGTTCAGGATCCTCCATATGAGATTGTGTTCCCCGAGGTCCAGAATCTCTGACATCCTGCTTTATAACAATTATGATCAATTTGTGCAGCATGTAAATAAATCCATAAGTGACAGAATATAATTTCCAACTGTCTTGACGAAACTTTGTTGCATAAAAATTCAATTGAATTAGTTTACCTGAGTTTCCTGTTTTGAAGCCTCAATGGCAGCACGAATCATTTGCTCTTCTATGTCATTTCCATAGTCTTGGAAATTATCAAATACAGGAGCACTTGGTCCACTGCTTCTATGAGGGAAACTATCACCAGATCCATCAACTTTCCGCTCGTTCTGCCCTGCAGCCCTTGCATTTAGACCAACCCGAGTAGCATCATCATCATCTTCTTCATCTTCGACTATGACTGTCCCATGAATGTCTGGGCCCTGTGCATGTTCAGTTCCTGTTACATCTTCAATGACAGGAGCATGACCAGACTGGCTAGATGTACCATCATTGCCATCTTTTACTTCTATGGGTATCTCCCTCACCTCTCTTGGTTGTGAAACATAAGGTGCACGATTTGAAAAACCTGAATCCCTATCAAACAAACTCCTACGGAATTGTGGGTCTAGCAGTGAGAATGTGTTCATGAGGCTATCGTTGGAAAGAAGTGATAAAGGATTTCTCCTAGGTAAGAGTTCTACTGGATCATCTATCTCCATGATATCATCTTGTGGAACTGCAACAGAAGTTTCAGGTGCACTGATAGAAAAAAGAAAAAAATATAATCAGAAAAGCATCGCAAAGAAATTTTGGAGGAGAGAACCATATTACCAAACGAATACAGCATAGTTAAAAAGTGGAGGACAAAAAGCAACATGAAATAAGATGTTATATAAAACACTAACGCGCTTCTATCCCCTTCAGTGAAATGTGAGTTGACAGCAGCATTGAGATTACCACGATGCTCCTAAATGAAAGCAAAAGTGAAATCAATTAGATGCATACAGACTTGCTCAATAACAAAATTAGATTTTAGAAGTTATCATGAAGAAGCTCAGTCTGAAGCTGAAAAACCAAGCTTGTAAGCATCCTCAAATGAGTTTAAGTTTACTCACCAAAAGTAATTATATCAGGCTTCAGGTTGCGAAGTTATGCCATCAATTTAAATTTCCAATCACAAGGATATGACTTCATCTCAAAATTCATATAAGAGAGACCAACTTCACATGCTATTACATTGAAAAGCAAAATCAAAGAATGTAGTAGCACCATTGGCACAAAAACAACCAATAAATACTTCGTTACATACCACACTGTATCTAAAGAACCAAAGCCTTAGAGAAGGGTTCAAAATCCAAAAAGCAACCAACCAGAAACAGTAGTTATACGATCACCGCCAACTAATTCCCAAACAAGTAAGCTGAAAATTAAACTTGAAAGAAAAATCGCTGAACTTTCCATTAACAGCAATATTTAATACCCTAAATTAGCAACGTAATCAATTAATTCAGAAAAAAAAAACTCAAATCAGCTACAGTTAACCATACAAGAAAAATAATCGCCATCGATTGAAAAAGAAGAAAATAGAAAAAGGACCGATAAATTCCTTAAAATAAAAAGAAAATAACCTCCAGCTTTTGAATGGCGACAGCTTCAGTGACGCCTGTGATGCTCATAAACGTGTCGATCGCTTCCTGATCAACCCTAGCCATTGTCTGCAGATTTTTTAGAGGAATATATCTTCTACCTCTTCTTCAAGTAATAGCAAAAATTTTGTTTTTCCTCTTCTCCGTACAGTTTGTTGTTTCTTTCTGGTAGAAGAAAAACCAGAAAAATCTGTTTGGAATCTGGAGAGCCTTATATAGCTTAATGAAAAGGAAAGTGATTAGTGCCTGTTTGGGCTGGGGCTTCTGCAATATTCTACCGATAGAACGTGGCTTGTTTTGCTCGGTTTGTCTTGGCGAGTAAGTCAGGGATAATCTTGGCAATTTACTTATCGGGCTATGTTCAGGGACGATTGTTCGAAGAGCGATAATTATTAATTTGAAGTCCTTGACCATTTAACGAATAAAGAAATCTTTTAACCTTAGTTAATTATGCTTTAATATTTTAAAAAATGATTTATTAAATATATTTACTTAAATAATTCTTAGTTGGAATTTATCATCATTTAGTTATAATTGATATATTTATTAACTTTACTTTTCCTATTTTTTGATAGCTTCTGCTCTTTCATTCCTTTTGTAAGCATATCCCCAGCCATATGTCATCTCTTCTTTGGGTGTTCGGAGCCAATTTCATTAGCGATAGAAATAGCCAATGGCAGTAAAAAAAATTTGTGGTTTGTTACCTAACTTTGTCTGGGCATAAAATCAAATTTATTAATAATAGAGATAGCAGTCGACAATGAAAGTTGATTGAAGTCGTTGGTTTACTTTTTATTTATAAGTTAATCTCTTCGAGCTCGTCATATTTGTGTTATTTTGTATATTTGGATATGTTATGCATCTAGGTTTATTATGTTATTGGGTTTATTCTATTTTTTAAAATTGCCTTGCTTAAGAAACATTCTCTATACTAATTAAAAGTTAGGTGACGTATTATTATACTTTTCCGGGCTTCTTATATTAGCGAGATTCTTACTGAGTGTTGTTATTATTGTTTTGCTTCTAGGTTTGATGCATTTTTAGGTTTATTGTTTTTCCTAATTTATCGTTTTTTTGCAATTAATAGGTACTTATATTATCTTCAAAATTTATTCGAAGATGTTAAAGAAATATAAAAGTACCTATGAATTTCTTAACTATAATTTGTCATATAATAATTTGTAAAAACAATTTAGAGGTACGTAATCCATAAATATACATACGTTGGTCATTCAAAATTAATTATGGCATACCAACTTAAACTATAAATTTGTAAATATTTACTTAATAGTAAATGTTTAATATAAAGATGTTTGAATCCAAATTTTCTTTTCATTTAAATGGAGGTATCATAATCGCAAATAGCAGAATTAATATTTAATGAATTTAATGAGAGCAATTGCAATGTATTATTATTATTCTTTTGAAGTGAAAGTCTATATTGTGAATATTGTGTTTTGAGATATATACAATAAGGTGGTAGCTTTCCTAATTGTTAGGAGCCTTATGCAAATTTTTGTGTGGAAAGTTGGCACCTTATTTGAAATAGATGTCAACTCCTACTTAATGAAGTACAAACTCCACCAACAAAATTCGAACTATATGACTTGATGGCTTGTTTAAGGATAATGATTTATGTATATATCTTATATTTATAATATGAGTGCTGCTTATGGATAACAAAACATGATGGGGGTAAGAATGTCATAACAGTTAAGTCTATATATAAACATATAAATAATGATTATCCCTAAATTATTTGTCAATTTGTGATTTTTGATATCAAAGACTTATAAGTGTGCTAATTTTATTTACATTCCACATATGTTATAATAATCTTTTCAATTTTATATAGAGTTATAGGGAAGATGGATGTGTGCCATCCATTGTCAATAAAAATTACTAATATTCTTTTAATGTACTTTCAATATTTGGAGTTCAAGTATATCTAAGACATGATATGATGATTTAGTAGGTTTAGGGATAAGCTCAACAGGAGCTGTTGGGCTCGGGCCCCGGATGCCCGAATCTCGAGGCAGCCCCTCAGGTCGCGCCCGCGCCGAGCGCCCCAAACCGCGGACCCGACCCCAACATTTAGGCACAATCGATTATTTGATACATACATACTTACATTTCCATAACACATACAACCATGCATTAAAGACCCTATAATCATAGGGATTTCATATCATTGCAAATTAAAGGAAATTTAACAAATATTCTCAATTGTAGCATAACACAAAATGAAATTTATAATCCAAAATACATGAAATATGCTTCAT
>JANITW010000236.1:54265290-54279486 GCA_027564335.1 Erythroxylum williamsii | reverse complement strand
TTGGGCGGGAAGTTAAGAATAAGGGCTGGTGATAGGCTCAGGAAGGCCTGCCCCTAGGGAGTGGGCTTGTGCACCGAGTGGAGGCCCAGCGGCCTGCAGACGCTCACCGGAAGGGGCTGGCCCAAGGGGCCGGGCTGACCGCGGATTCCTGTCTGGTCGTTGCGAAGGATTGCCATGCTTATTGTTTGCTCTACTACTACCGACCTCAAAAGCAAACGCTGGAAACAACTCCTTTGCTCGCCCCAAGGTAGCCGCCTGGGATAGAGCGTCATCCCCGAGTGTGGCCTCAGACAACATAGAGTAACGGTTAGTCGGCTGACGCAGACTGGGAGAGGTGGTGACAGGTTGCTTGTGACACGGGGGTCGCTTGGGTCACTTCTCAACCACCATCCAAGAGCCTACCCCCAACGATTCTCTTGGATTTGTCCTATTAGCTGTCGTGTCAGTATTTGGGCGTAGCTCCGCTGCCTGCGACATCTCCTCGAGGGCGATGTCCGCAGGAACCTCAGTCGCCGGCACTGGAGCCACCGGGGAGCAGTTGCCAGAAGTGTGGCCAAACTTACCACAGGAGAAACAAATGGTGTGTAATCCCTCATACTCTACATAGTGAGTTGTGCCATCGATAACCAGCTGACCGACAAGCGGTTTATCTAAGTCAACTTCAACGCAGATGCAAGCAAAACGACCTCGGTTGGCCAAGGTAGTGTTCTTATCAACTTTCACTAGGCGTCCCAGACCCGTAGCAAGGGCTAACAGTAAGCCTTCGTCATAATGCTGGACAGAAATGTCTGGCAGGCGAGCCCACACAAGGGTAGTATTCACCACACCGGACAGGGCAGAGAAGCCGGGAAACCATTGGCGGACCGTCAGATAATGATCAAAAATCATCCAAGGTCCTTTTTCCATGGCAAAGGCGAAATCAGCCCTGTGATCGAACTTGACAAGGAAATAGTCATGACCAATGTCCAAAACATCAAACCCTCCAGCCGGCTTCCATAATTGTTCAATTTTGTCGTACAGGAGTCGGTAAGAGATAGACCTCTCCAGTAACTTCACGACAACAGATTGTCGCCACGGGGCTTCCAAATTCGCCATATAAGCAGGGTCAACGTGAAATATAGAGAATTGCTGATTCCCTTCTCTGAATTCTCTGGTGACCACACCCGCGTCAATAAGATTAACCGGGGTTCGCGTTGAAGCCGCATAGGTAGCTTCCTTAAAGCGCTCCCGATTGAGAACCTTATCTTTCCAGGACATCGGTTTCATACCAGAAGGGCCAGTGCCCAGCGGGCTAGGAGTAGGGACCACGCGAGGTGGTGGCTGTCCAGGTGAAGGATCTGGAGGTTTAGTGCGTTTAGGGGGGCGAGCGTCGATGAATGGCAATCGGCGGTCCATTAGCAGAGGGAGATTATAGGCAGCGGTTTTGTTCAATATACCAATACCATTTCTTTAAGTATCCTTATACAATTATAAGTGATGATATTCAAATTTTTAGGAACTGAATCTAGCAGTAATTCTACATTAGCTGGGGGTGTACATCTAACAATGGGATTTTAATAATGCATCATGTAGAAAGCTATTTCAACATATTCTTAGTTATGCTCCATGGCATAAACTTGTTTGGTGCAAGTTTAATCTCCCTAGAGCCCCTACTACCCTGCGGAGAGCCATCAAGGATAGATTACCCACCATTGAGAGACTGAACAAGTTTACATGTATGAAAAATATGTGTATTCTTTGTAAATGCCAAATGGAGTGTGCCTCTCATCAATTTTTCAAATGCAACTTTATCAGGGAAGCATGGAGGCTAATATTACACAAATATGCTATCATCAACCTATCAAATGATTGGCAACAAATTTTCAGTTGGAGTTCGGATTTGTAGCCTATTAGTAGCACAAGTGAGTTGGTAAGGGATTCTTCTAGCTTAAATGAGGTCGTAGGTTCGAATCTTCTTCGTATATGTAGCCGTTTAAAACTTGGAGCCAGAATTTTGCTTCCCACAAGGGATCTACTCGGCTCGAGCAGAGATTATTTTAGATGTGGATGACTTAAAAGTACCTTCCCATAATTGAGACCCGCCTAAAACACCTCGTGGGCAACAACAAAAAAGACATTAAATGGTGTTTAGCATTGCTTTATCTTACCTTTTGCACAACATATGGGATGAAAGAAGCAAACAAATTTTCAACAGAGAAAGTAGTTTTGAGACATTCTCAAGGGAGTTTTGTTAAATGTCATACTACATATCAACCTATTTTGTGACAAGCTCTCTTTAGATTCAAGTTGTTTTAGGAGGTTGCCAATCTCCTGAAGTTTCTTTTGATAAGAGTCTTCTACACTGGCTACCTTGTCTTTGTTTATGAGGTTAGTCTACAGCTTTGTCAAACTATAGACTCTGTCTATAAGCTTTTTTTGAAATCATTATCAGACTCTAAATGTTGCATTTACTTTGATGGATTTAAAGCATTTTCATCAATTTCTTGAACTAATTGGGTTTACAAGACTTTTTTCCTTGTATCACTCCATTATTTTTCTTAAGCTCAACATGCTCCTCCGCATATTCCTAGTTCTTCACGAGTTATTCATTCTATTTTACATATTCAATTTAACTTGGCTCTTCTATTATGAAAGCACCTAACTAAATATTAAGGTTCTAACTAAATATCATCAACTACATTTGCCAAAAAAGGATTGGTAAATTAAGGGAATCCACGTTAAACAGTGCCGTTTTGACTGCTGATAGAAACGACGTCGAAATGCAGTCAAAGCACTAACCACTCTCTTTCATGCTCCGCACGACGAAGCTGGCAGAGTGAAGAAAGGAAAATGGAGACGGAAGAAAAGAAGAAACACGGCGGCGTCCGCGGACAATTCTGGCGATGGTTGATCTCCGGCACGGTGCTCCGTCTGATACTGATATACTGCTTGCCTCAAAATCTCCACTTTTCCTCTCGCCCTGAAGTCTCCACTCCTCTTACCAGCCTCCGTCGCTGTATGGACACAAGCTCACACTCGCACCTCTCACTTTCTCTCAAATTCTCAATATTTTGTTTTTTAATTGATCGATTTTGATTGTTCTTTGCAGTGGCCGAGGGTTACTGGTTGAAACAGTCTTCCATGTCTCCTTATTCAGGTTTCCACCATCTTCTCTCGTTTTACCCTTCTTCTTCGCACTCATTCTTACTTGGATTTGTGTTTTCCGTGCAGGATCTATGTACCATGGTTCTCCTTTGTTACTCTCGCTCCTCGGCCCACTTACTGTTAAAAGGTTACACCTTTATTGGTTGTTTTTTATTTTTTATTTTTGATGAAGTAATGTTCAGCAAGGTTATTATTCGGTTAGATTTCTGAAATTCTTCTGGAATTTAACGTCTGTCTCCTTTTAACTTAACAGAATTGAAGGGCAACCTAGTCATCTTTTATGCAGGTACTAGTTTCTCTTGCACCGTATTTTTATTTTTAGAATACTCTGCTATGTGTTAGCTTTTAGACTCCAATGTTTGAGATCCAAGGTTACTGTTGATTTTGATCTGATAATAGTTGATAACATATGGTTAGGTTTTGCAGTTTTATTTTAATTTTGATAGTCTCCATTTATCTGACCTTATATCAAATGTCCAGTGACACCTTTGATACCAACACATTCTTGGATACAGTTTGCTTTTTGTTGTTGCAGATATCATCAGTGCTTTGCTTATTCGTTCTATGGGTCAGTATCTACAACTAGCGTATAAACAGCAATTGGAATTGCTTCATCTGGCTGATAAATCAAAACTTTCAGGTACTTGTAAACTTGTTTATGAAGTTTTTTTAAAAAAAAAACCTTCCATGTAAGAAAGGAAGGTTCTAGACATCATTAGTTATAAGGTACAAGATTTGCTGCGAGGAATCTGAATAGTGTTTCTAGGATGATAAGTGATTATTGGAAGATTACTTGGGGGACTAACTTTCTTATTTATATAGTTGTTTAGCACGTTCCGGTAATAAACATTTACTTGCATGTGCACGTTATGCACCTTATACTTGAGATTTCTGAAGTCTGTTGACCAGAGAAACTAATCTAGGTGTTCATTTCTACTATATGATTGTTCAAAAGGGTATAAGTACCATGCCCCAGCTACCACAAGTGTCTAACACTATCCAATGCTGATGTTGCCTCCAGATACATTTCCTTCGGGAGATATTGCTGCTCTTGTGTACTTATGGAATCCTTTCACATTAGCTGCTAGTGTGGGCTTGTCAACTTCACCAATCGAAAATCTAGTTATCATCTTGTCACTCTACGGAGCTTGTAAAAGTAAGATATCCTAAGTCTTTACCCATGTATGAGAAGCATATGGATTGTGTTAGATCAATCAAAGGTTTCCTTAAATTATTTTTTAGCTTTACTTCTCAGGTGTTTGTTACTATTTGATCAACATTTGTTTAATTGTTAGCAAGTATATCCTGCAAACAAGTGGATGAGTTATATTGCTTCCTTGAATACAAACTTGCCTTTGGCATCCTTCATCCGAAACTCATCCGGAGTGTTCTTGAAATAAGGAACTAAAAGCAAATTTCTTTGTGAACTTCATTATTTGTTTCAATATTAGCAGCTTTTGAATTTGACAATACACTTCTGCTTCTTCTGTCAATAACTTTGTATCCTGCCTTTATGTAACTTATTAAATGGCTAGGCTCCTTCTGTTTTTGGAATGCATGTACTTGCCACCGGTCAGTTATGATGCTTATGAAGCTTGTTGCTAGGAAGAAAATTTGAGTTTAAAAAACTTCTTATATAACCTGTGTTTGATGTTCTCCCCTGTGATTCTGCCCATACAATTTAATTATTGATCTACCTTGCTTGTGATGTCTAGGGGCTGAAATTGCTTTTTCTAAGGACTATGTATGATTTTTTATTGACCATTATTCCTTTGCTGGAACCCCAGGAATTATTCCTATTGCAGCATTTGGATGGGTTTTGGCAACACACTTGTCTCTTTATCCTGCGATTCTAATAATTCCGGTAGGTGTTCTTTCTCTGCTTATTTCCTTGTTCAGATTTTTCATTTTTGCCTCAACATGCTTGGAAAACATTGGAGAAGTTCTTTCCTACTTATGTGATCAACATATGGTGGTTATTAATCTAGTTTTCTTATAGATAATGCTCTTGCTGGGATATGGTCCTGATGCTCCCCCTAGAAAGTTGTTCTTGCAGAAAGGGTGTGGGGAAAGCAGAGATACCCGTTTTAGTGGTGTTTGTTGTCACAAGCCAGAATTTGTTTTTTCATGGGGACCTGTGATACATTTCTTATTCTGGGCTTCTCTGTTGTCAGTCTATGTGTTTGTTCTATGTGCCATTTCTGTCAAACAATATGGTAGTCTGTGGGAGATGCTTCAAAGGTATCAGTCGAACTTGAGAATATTATACTTTTCTATTTGTTACTTGCATTTTTTACTGCATGGCACTTCAGTCATCCCTTTTTTTTTGTGCTTTTCCTTTGTTGACCTATCCATTATAAGTAGTTGTACTTCAGCAATCATCAGTGGGCTGGGATTTGAATCACCAACATCATATGGATAACCTTGTGTGGAGTATGCTAAAATTCATTGGAATTTATTGAAGATCATCCATTGATGCATTAATGTATGGCATTATTGAATTGATATTCAATGAGTTGAATCAGTATGGGGCAAGAGTAGAGAATAAGAATATGCCATTATGTTCTCAAAGGATTGCCTGCACAATTGTGGATTCATAATTAAACGGATTCAAACAGTGGTTCAAAATGGGTGATTCACAGGATGATACATATTGTTTATCCTGACTAAACTAAATTTTTGTTACTGAGATTTGATTAGTTGATGCTACCAAAAAGTAGCTGAACAGAAAAAGGTCATCAGTTCATAACACAAGTCTTTTATTTTCACCTCTGCCCCCAACACCATCAATAATTATGTGCTCTGCAAGTTCCCTTGAAATTGGTTAATTTGTTTACACTTTCAAGTTGATATACAGTACTTTTGACTTTTTTTAAGATTTTGTTAAGAAATAGTCATGTCGTTCTCTCAAATTGAATGTTGACTCTTTTCTACAGTACATATGGGTTCATTCTCACAGTGGAAGATTTGTCACCAAACATTGGTGTTCTATGGTGAGTCGAAATATTAACATCATTGTTGCTATAAGTGGAGCAGTTTCATGTCATGTCTGTTGTGTAGCACTTAGATTGTTGTTTGTTTGATTTTCACTGCAGGTACTTCTTTGCGGAAGTTTTTGATTTCTTTCGAGATTTCTTTTTGATAGTTTTCCACATGAACATTATGTTAATGATATTGCCGTTGGCTATACGTTTAAATCACCGGCCCTGCTTCCTGGCTTTCATCTACATCACAATCACATCAATGCTTAAATCGTATCCATCTGTAAGTCCTCATTTGTACATAGGAAGTGGGGTTGCCTTTATTCTTTTCGTTGGCTTTGACATTCACATTTTCTGGTTTTGGTTAATAATCTACAATCTGAAATGATGCAATAATATAACTTGACTGCAAGTTTCTAAAAGACATTTGCATTATGTTGTTATTATTCTCACCCTTTTCTATTTGCTGCTGTCAGTTTTTCTTCCATTTTTAATCATTAATCTTTATTTTAAGAATTTCTATTCTTCCCTACCTACATTTTGGTTAACTAGGTTGGGGATTCGGCTCTATACTTGGGGTTGTTGGGCTTGTTTCTTGATGAATTAGCAGGTAATCAAGTATTTTGTTTTGAAACCTTGGAATCAGGACTTTGAATGGGGTCTTAAGTCTATATGGAACGTGATGCAGATATGCAGTTCTCTTTTTTCCTCTTCTGTGGATATGTTGGTGTTTCCCTCCTTAGCCCTGTCATGCACAATTTATGGATTTGGAGGGTAATACTCTCTGCAAAGTTCAGATGATCAGCCAATTTGCAAATGTTGCCTTTTTTATCATGACTCAAACTGTGTAATTTCAGGGTACTGGGAATGCAAACTTCTACTATGCAACTGCCATGGCATATGCTTGTTTGCAGGTTGGTTTTTGTTTTGCATATTCTTTGTTCTTTAAGATCATTTAAACGAAAGTCAGAGTTCATTACTCTTGCAACTATTTCCAGTCAAATTACTGCTGCATGCAATTTTGCTCATGAGGCTTGTTAAGAGCTTGAACTCAAGAAGAAAGTTGATCACTGTCTTAGTCACGTGGATTTCTCCTAAACACGGTTCTTAACTTTAATTCTGTGCAACTTTTTATATATGCCACGTTTTTTTTTTCTGAAGTTCATTTCTGGGTTGAGAAAATATTTTCATTAATGTTTCTGAATCATATCCAACTTTTTGCTAATTAATATATGATAAACATGGTTAATCAACGAAATACTTTCGATTGGCATGTTAAAATACTTATTTGAGAATTCAAATAATTTTACATGCATGCAGCATTGCGAGCTTTGTAATATAAACTGAATTTTTTTGTGCTCAGCATTGCCAACTTTGTAATATAAACTGAAATTTTTTTTGTGCTCAAGTATTTTTGCTACTGGCAGTTGGTATTACATTAAACTTGTTATTGTTTAATGCGTGCAACAAAGTTGATTTCACTTATTACGAAAAAACTCTTATGGTTTAAAACTATTAAAAGAACACCTTTTGGTATTAAAATAATACACTTTTTATTGAATTTTCTTGAGTTTATTTTGATACAGACTGTCATATGATTTATTGTTAAGCAAGTGGCCAAGTTTGTATGACTGATTTAACTTGACTTTAATAGCCAATTATATTAAAATAATTTGATAAGAATTTAGTAAATCATTTTTAGTTTTTCTAATATTTTAAAAATATTTTTAAATCATAAGGGTGCTTTTTTGAATTAAGTAAAATTATAGTGTAGATTTGTCAAAGTCAACGAACTCCAGTGTACAAGGCTCTTCGTTTTGCTAGGTATGAGAGAGGGATATCAATTGTATGCAGCTTTCTCTTTGCATTTTTACAAAAAGCTGTTTCTATGACTCAAACTTGTTACCCTCTGGTCACAAATGAGTAACCTTATTAATTAAGGCTGACCCACGTAATGTAGATTTGTATCTTTTATTAATTCGAGAAGAAAAAGGTTACCTTTGGTGCATTAGTATCCATTAGTACAATTCATTATCGGAAATTGTCAGTTGCCTTGGCTCTAGCGTGCTTCCACTCCTTATTTAGCACTCTTTGTTTTCCATTTTCAATGCTGCAGATTATATTGGTAATTGAGAGTGTAAGTGCCATGCTCAACCATGACAGAAAGCTTAGAAGCCTTTCCCTTAAAAAGCTTCTGGAGAAAACTTCTTAAGCAGTTCTTGCCACAATTTTATGATGTGGCATCTTGGCGCTTCAGGTTCTAAGACCATAAAACACCAAAGCTAACTCGTTTATTGTTTTGGCCTATTGTGCACTTTCATTCGTGCAGCTTGGCGTCAATGTCTGGAAGATAAGAGCTGTTGAATTTTTTGGATTTATAACTCAGAATTGCGTTTTAGCTGTATTCCTGGAAATGATTCACAAGTTAAGTGTTACAATTTGTATTCTGATATAGGCGACTCTGGATTTTGTAAATTAGCCAACATTTCCACCTAATTCTAAATAATCTTTAACTTACCATATTGGTTAGAATCAAAGCAACGATCTGGCTTGCATGGACTTTTTAGTTCGACGTTCAGGGAAAATGCTCGCAAATTGAGCATTTGGTGACAATAAACCAGAATTTCCCTTCTTATGCCATTATACTAGCAGTTTCACGTTTGATATGTAGACCTTTTAGAATCAAAATCTCCATAAACAAGCAAATGACCTAACTGGCAATCTGGCTAGATAGGTTTCTGAGTTGTAAAAAATACCCTAAATGTTTGTTGACTTTGTAGCGACATGTCAATGGTGCTCCTTAAAAGGGACTTTTGCATGCATGAGATGGCATAGATGTTCGTATTCCTTGTTAATGGTGTCTTGTAGTTGAGCAATGATATGGGGTAGTAGTAAAATATCCTATTTATTCCTTATTACCCAATGGATAAGAGGAAAAAACACAGAAGATTTTACAAATTCAAACAAAATAGTGTGTTTCATTTCTTGTTCATATAATTTGCAGTTGTAGTTTTCTATACTCTCTTCCAGAGAATTTTCAAGTACTCTTTGGATATTTATGCTTGTATATTTCTTCGTAATGGTATTGCCATTTTCATCCTTAATAGTTTAAGGATAAATTACCTAAAACATCACCAACTTTGTGGAAAATTTCTATTTTATGATAAAAAAAACCCGTAGAAGTACATCCAATGTTCAGGCAACACACAAAAGTTCCATCAAATTTATTCATAAAGGATGTGTGGACTGATTTTGTTGGAAGCATCATGTGTAAAGAGGGAAGAAGTTTGGTTAGTCACATCAGCATTTATATAAGGAAAATAACGTTTTGACTTAAAATCTTTTAAATTTAATTATAAAGTTGCAAAAATTTTCATTTTAATAACTATTTTTTGAAGAAAAAGGTTCATTAGTGATAGAATAATTATCTCATTCATTTAATTAATTACCTTGCTCTAATTTTTAGTAGTTACATCTGAGTTGGAGGTAATTTTCTCTCATTTTGTTCTTATTTATATCTATGCAATAATAATTATTGAAACATGTATTTTTAATACATAATTTTAGTCAAAATTTTCAAAGCTAGCTCACTTCCATTTCTTATCTTTGTTAGAGACTTGTATTAAATTTGTATTAGAGATTACATTAAATTTGTAGGAATGGCTTGTCAAGTAAAATTTTTAAACGTAAAAAAATATGGCTTAATAATATTATATATAAGAAAAAGATCTTGATTTCTCTTTCCATTAGACTATGTATCTTCTATTCACACAAACTACTGAGAAATTGGGACAAGATCTGATAAGGCATGCACCAGAGTATTACGAAATATATTTTGTATTTAAAATTTCAAAATTAAGATCACTTAAATTCTATAATATAATTAACATATAAGACATAATAAAGCATGAATCTTAATTTGTGTCTTATTCTGAAGTAAGATCTTTTTCTTGTCATTTTCTTTAAATTAATTTTGAAAATGATTAATCTAAATCACTGTAGCTACACAAGTGTCCGACTTCTAAAAGTACAATAATACAAGTTGAAGGAACTCTAACTGTTGTACAAAGGGTAGGCCAAGAAGTGCTAGCTTCTTTGGAGCCAAGGCCTATTTATATTAGGACTTGGATTTTTTAGTAATTTAATTGAAATTATATTTTTATTTCAATTAACATTTAATTAGAATTAATTAATTAGATTTAGAATTAATTCTAATTAAATATCACTTGAGCTCAAATAATATTCAATATCTCATATTGGTCCTTATTTGTTAAATATCTCATATTCAAACATAGAATTTCTCAAATTTTACAATCAAGTCCAACTTGATTAAAACACCTTTTTTCACTTCAATCCATTTTTTTGTGTATTACTCATTAAGTTCCTAAATATGTTGATAAAGAATATAAATTAAACCCTAAATCATACTTAGGATTATATAAATTAAAATCCTTTAACTCATCTTTAATTCTAAAATTAAATAATTTACATCTATAGATCAAGGTTGACATTTAATAATGCGTCATGATTATCCAAATATTTAGAAATGTCAAAGTATTTTTTTGTTAACCTTTTTGTGCATGATTTTTTGTATAATTCAATTATTTTATCATAAATGTTTGGGTTGGACATACAGAATGAAAATAGTCTTTATTATGTTCATAAGTTTTTAAATTCCAGATTAGGGTTTATTCTGAATTTATTTTGTGACTTCAATTGTTATTGATTCAATACATATTCTGGTGTTGTGATAATTATGCAGGCTCATGCTTGACAACAAATTGAGAGAGTGAGTCAAAAGTAATTAGATTAGGCTGTGTAACGAGAGTTGGCAATTTAATAAGTCCCACAATTATCAAATTAATAATCATTCAAAGGGAGATCTTGTGTGAGAAATTAATTGTCCAATAAATAACTTCAAATCTAATTTAAAACGTTAAGAAGGTCTTATGAATCAAGAGGTTGAAATTTTGGAATTTTCTAATTTAATTAGGGATTAATTGATTAGGTCTTGAGAGAGAGTAACCAATATCTTAGGAAATCTAGGATCAAGACATAATTGGATCAATCATAGTTAAGGAAACAAAGTAATGAAAGAATAAATCCTAAGCATTCATCATTGTTAAATCCCTAAACTAATATGGCAACTCACTTATTATTTGTTTATTTGTTTGATTTTATTAATTGTTTTAATTTTTGTTATTATTTTCATTCAGATCACCATTCTAACACCTTAATCAAAGTTAGGTTCAAATTATCTTATCTATTTCCTCGCAGGTTTGATACCATTAGATACGATCTGTGTACATGCGAGTATGAAGAGTTTTATTAGATATAAAACTTGCTCAACAAGTTTTGGTGTCGTTGTCAAGGAATTAGTTTAGGGCTTTTTGAATTCCTTTGTTTTAAGAAAATTTTCACCATTCTTGTCTACTTGCTATTGTATAAACACAAGAATTACTCGAAGTTGAAGCAAGATTGAAGAAACCCCAACTTTTGATATCACAAGAAAAGAATGAGAAATTTGAAGAGCAAGACGAAAAGAAGAGATTGAAAGAATAATGGTGGAAGGATATAAGCAAGGAGACCAATAGCAAACCCTCATGGACTTCATAAGGTTAGGGTTCAATGTTGCCTAACAAGGCATCACTCGACCATTGGTGCAAACTTCATTTGAAATAAAACTAACATTGTTGAATATGCTGCAGACCAATGTACAGTTCTATAAGTTAGCTAATGCACATTTAGTAAACTTTTTAGAGATATGCGATACCTTCCGATATAATAATATGTAGAAAGATGTCATTAGGATGAAACTCTTTCCCTTTACATTAAGGATAAAACCAAGACATGGTATCATTCCTTAAACCCAATAAACATCACGACATAGAAGCAACTAATATGTGTATTCTTAGACAAGTACTTCTATCTGACGAAGACAACAAGGTTGATAAAGGAGATTACAAAATTTCAACAAAGTGACAGGGAGTCACTATTCAAAATGTGGGAACGTTACAAGGATTTGCAGATTAGATGTCCTCATCATAACCTACCAAGAGAATTCCTATTACAAATCTTATACAATGGAGTCAATCCATCCACAAGGTGTAACATACCGTTACCGATATGATGGACTTATTGGTAATTCGGATGGATTAGGATTGAGTGCATTCATAATTTGAAATTGGCATATGCATTTTAGCCTTTATATTTTGTAATAAATGATTATTGTTGCACAAGCATATGAGTGTACATGCATGTATGACATATTCCCGGTAATATTGTTTAAATTGGAATCCTGTGATTTTTGTATAGGTTGTGCTTTGATTTGTGAATTGAATTGAAAATTGAATGCTAGAGGTTTGGAAATTGAAATTGGAGTGTAGGATCATGTGTATCATATTTTTGAGGATTTTTAAGAATTTTGTTAGAATTTTCAGAGTTATGAGTCCGGACTGAAAAAATAACCTAAAGGCTGATTAATTGGATTCCGGTTCCGAAATTGATTGGCAATTAGCACGAGATAATTAGAGTTATAATTTTAGGATTTAATATTTATAGCCATTGCAAAAATTTGGAGAAATTAGAATAAGAATTGAATTTTTAGACCTTTAAAAGTGGGCATGTGGCAAATGAATTGCCAAACATGCCCTAGCCTTTTAAGTCTTGGTTTATAAACCCTTACCTTTGAATTTCCTTCCTCGACATCCTCTCCTTTTGAAAGAAAAACTGATTCTCTTCTTGGTTCTTTTCTTCTTCTCCTTCGTGGATCACCATCTTCACTCTTTGCTTCTATTTTCTTCTCTTAAATTGCTCCATTCTTCATCGTTAACTTAGCTTTAAGCCTTGGGTTGGAGAAGATGATATTTTGGTGTTGGTTTGAGGTGATTGCCGTGGGTGTTGTTTGAGTTTAAGGCTTGGAGATTTTGAAGGTTTAGAAGATTAATCAAGTAAGTTCTTACTCCTTTATGCTTTAGATAGTTTGATTTGAAGATTGATTTGAGTTTATGATTGTTGTGATATACATGAGTTTTCGGATGATGTGATATTTTTGAGTTATCTTGTTTTGATTTGCGTACTTGAGGGATAATTGATATTTGATGGAATTGAGGTTAGAGATGAGTTGTGTTTAGTGTTTTGAGTTGTTTTGGAGTGTTTATAAAGAGAAAAGATGGATTAAAAGTTGACAGATCTAAAAAATCTGGGTTTCGGGCGTTTTCTGGGTTTGCACGTCGCGACGTGTGATGAACACGCCACGGCGAGCAAATTCCCTCCCGCACGCCGCGACAAGCTGAAGCGGGCATGCCGCAGCGAGCAGATTTCTTCTACACGCCGCGACGAGGACGCCCATTTTCTGAAAATGAAATGGATTGTTTTAATGGACGATTTTTGAGGTTTAATTCCAAATGAATTGGTTCTGGAGTGATTAAATTTAGAGACTAAGAATTGTGAATTTATAAGAAGAGAATTTCTAAATTAATTTCGAAGGTTCTCGAAATCAGATGGCAATTGAATAGTGAATGTGATTTATAAATGGGAGTGTGACTTTAGAGAGTTTGGATCTTAGTCAAATGAATTATGGTGTTAGGAATTGCTATCTTTTAGAGTGGAAGAGTGGAATTAGAAAGAATCGGGAATAGGATCAGGAATGTCATAAACATGTATAGTACATAATTCAATTGTTGCACGTGCATTATTGATTACTGAAATTGTGCAATTAGTAATGTTTATTTATTTCGATTGTTTTAGAGGCTCAAGCGAAGCGTCGATCTTCCAACGTAGATGAGACTTCTCGGCAGTAGCTCAGAAGTTTTGAGGTGAGTAACCTAGTTGGTTCCTCAACCTTTATGTGTTAAATTTTCTGCACTTATGCCATGTGGAGTTAAGGAAAAATTTGTGTGTTTGCTTTTGATTGACTTCAGACCATAGGTGTCCGAAATATTTGGAATTTGATATAGAAGTGTCAATTGTGGTACATGGCAATAAATTGATTCTAATGCGATATGAGACATGTGCATTCATGCATAAAGGCATGATCAGATAATGACAGTTGTGACCAGAGCAGCCAACG
>JANITW010000236.1:54250406-54265190 GCA_027564335.1 Erythroxylum williamsii | reverse complement strand
TAAAATTTCCTAGTCTCGAAGTTTACTTCTTTGAGATCGTTGGCCATCTTTATCATTCGACTAGTTTCATACATCTCAATATAGCGAAGTCCATGTGAACTACTACGTGCCTTTTTATTCCGTGCATGGTATTGGATAAGTAAGTCATCTAGCTGATTTTGATGATCATATGTTTCTTTTATGGCATTTTTCAAATAGCTTTTGCGCTCGAAATAGGTGGAATTCATATCTGCCTGCCATTAAAATAATGAAATTAGTCTATAAATGTCATAATTATTTCGCAACTTTATTGAGAAGCAAGAATAAGACGAAGGTTGGAGTGGAAGAATGCAGTAGAGAATAAGAAGGGAACCTATAAAAAATGGCGCGTAAAGATAAAGAAAGGGTTTTGTTGACATTATAAATTGAAAAATTGCGTTCAAAAAAGTAATGGACAAAAGAATCGGTTACTGACCTTGTTTGATCGAAGTTAGAGGAGAAAGGTTATTAAGTTTACATATAGAGGTGTTAGGGGACCATATGGGAGGTGAGACTTGAAGAGTTCAGTGGTATTAAATGAGGGGCGGTACTCGAAATGATTTTCTTAGAGATACGTAAAAACATATCTCACCTATCAATTGAAACGTCAATGTATGTTATGATCTTCTTCTTCTGTAATTCTCCTCATGTTTGCTTGGTTCTGCAATACATTATTGGTAGTATTTCACATTATCATAGCTGTTAGAAGATTATTTGATACAACGGAAACACATCTCAATGTCTGGTTCGTACATTTTAGGGGTTACCGTGTCTTTCCTTGCGATAAGTAAAAAATTTTGGCGGTGTCTAGAAATCTATCACCTATCAATTGAAACGTCAATCTCTGTTCTGGTCCATTTCTTCTCTAATTCTCCTCATGTTTACTTACTTCTGCAATACGTTATTGGCTTCGAATGGATGTTTTTCGAGTTTCGCTGTTGTTGTTGTCCACTGTTGTTGTTGTCGAAAGAATATCAGTGTTCACCAACTCGTGGTGTAGAGCCCGACCTCTACCACCATCACTCCAGGTATTATCCTCTTTGATCAAGGGTGAGTCCACGACTCGAACCCAAGACCTCAAGGTTTTGTTGCACTTTAAGTGCACGCCTCTTACCATTGAGCCAATAAGCCGGGCTCTACACAAGGGACATCATAGATGCAACTTTTGGGGGATCTTTGATTAGGAAGACACTTAAGGAAGTAGAGGACTTGCTAGAGGAGATGGCGAATAATAGTTGTCTTTGGATGTCAGATAGAAGCAGACAACAATCGTCTTTTCAATATTAGAAGGGAACCATCGCTATTGATTCAGTGGCAACAATATAAGTTGAAATCGCTAACCTAACGAAAACAACTGAACAGCCTGAAAGCCTCATCAACTCCAATTAAAGCAATCCAACATGGATGCGAATTATGCGTACAAGATAATCATGTTACCGTTGGTTGCTTCTTGATGCAAAATAATAATGTAGAGCAACTCAATTACATGGGCACACAATTTGGTTGAAGAAGAGGAAACTACCTTTATTTTATCACGTACAATTCTAGGTGGAGGAACCGGCCAAAATTTCTTAGTTGAACAATGTAGGAAAATAAATAGGAATTCCTTTAACACCGCACAATTTAGATGAAATTATAACCATTGCATATAAATTCTACAGAGAAAATTTAATGACTATCGGAAAAAAAAATTAATGACTATCAGAAAATATCTTTTTTCAATTACTTATCAAATTAGTTATGCTTTAACAAATTCACATCATAGTATTGAATTAAAAAATAAAGATAAAATTTATATAGATCAATTATTAAATGATGTAGCAAAAGTTGGTACGAATTTAAGAACAAATCTAAGATAATAAAAGAAGTATTATCTAAAAAATGTCTAGAGGCAAAATTATATAAAAGGTTAAGACACAGAGATATTTAATTATGTTGTACTAAATTTTCTGAAGTTCCACAACAATATGGCTGTGAAACTTCTCACATTCAAAAAAATAAAAGACAAAAACCAATTCGATATAGATGGAGAAAATATCCTAAACAAAATTACACTAGAAAATATCCATTTAAACCATATAAAATCTTCTTTCGAAGAAAAGCTTATAGACAAATAAAATCTAAAAAATTATTGTCCTCAAAGCAAGAAAACTTGTAGATGTTGGCTATGTAAAGAAGAAGATCATTACACAAATGAATGCCCAAAAAGATACCATAATAAATATGAAAAAATTAATATTTTAAATTCTGCATTAAAATATAAACTAGACTAATAGACTCAGAATATGAAACAAATTCAACATTTTCTTCATTATATCAATATGAATCCCAAAATTCAGGATCAACAAACGAATCCAAATACAATTTTTATTCAATTGATTTTTCAGAATAAAAAACTTGATGCCTATATAGATACAGAAGCTACTATTTGTATAGCTTCCAAAAAATTATTAAATAATTTAGGCGGAGCTATTTCAATAACAAAAGAAGTATTATCTAAAAAATGTTTAGAGGCAAAATTACATAAAAGTTAAGACATAGAGATATTTAATTATGTTGTACTAAATATTCCGAAGTTCCACAATGATATGATTGTGAAACTTTTTACATTCAAAAACATAAAAGACAAAAACCAATTTGATATAGATGGAGAAAATATCCCAAACGAAATTGCACTAGAAAATATCCATTTAAACCATATAAAAACTTCTTTCGAAGAAAAGCTTATAAACAAAAAAACCTAAGAAAAATTATTGTCCTCAAGGAAAGAAATCCTATAGATGTTGGCTATATAAAGAAGGTCATTACACAAATGAATGCCCAAAAAAAAACCAGAATAAATATAGAGAAAAAAATTAATATTTTAAATTCTACATTAAAATATAAATTAGAACCAATAGAATCAAAATATGAAACAAATTCAATAATTTCTTCATTATATCAATATGAATCTCAAAATTCAGAATCAACAAATGAATTCGAATACAACTTTTATTCAAGTGATTATTCAGAATAAAAAACTTAACCCCCATATAGATACAATAGCTACTATTTGTATAGCTTCCAAATTTTTTTTAAATAATTGGAAAAATTAAGCAAAGCCTTACAAATCAAAATAGCAGATGGAAGCATTAAATTAATATGGTATGTAGGTTACTATAATACTATTATTATAGAAAATTATACTTTTACAATACCATCAATATATCTACAAGAATCAGGATTACCTTTAATATTAGAAAATCACTTTCTTAAATTATATAATCCTTTTTGTCAATATCTACATTATATTACTCTAAAAACACCAACAATAAACTTATTAAATTAAAAATCCATTATCCTTAAAATTCCCATCTACCACACAACTTATTATAAAAGAATTAAAACTTATAACTGAAACATGAAATCAATTACAATTTTTTCTCCTTAATAATTTTATAACTGAAAAATTAAATCAATTACAATTTTTTCTCCTTAATAATTTAACTCTACAAACCAAAGTAGAAAACTTAATAGAAAAAGTATGTAGTCAAAATCCACTAGATCCTTTAAAGAATACAAATAATCTATGAATTGAAATTAAGTTAAAAGATCCTTTAAAAGAAATCAATATTAAAAATGAAATTCCTTATACACAACAAGATGTACAAGAATTTATTTATGAATGTTTTGACTTATTAGACAAACAATTAATCTCCCCAATTACAAGTAAACATTCGCCCCAGTTTTTTACGTCAATAATTATTCTGAACAAAAACGAGGAAAAAGAAGAATGGTAATTAATTATAAAGAATTAAATAAAGCATCAATTAGGAGATGCCTATAAATTACCTAGAAAATATTATATCATCAATAAATTAAAAGGACTTGATTGGTTCACTGCATTAGATGCAAAATCTAGATATTGGCAATTAAGGCTACATGCAAATATAAAACCTTTAATTGCTTTTACATGTCTACCACAAAAACATTATCAATGGAACGTATTACCTTTTGGACTCAAACAAGCTCCAAGTATTTATCAATAATTTATGGACAATAATTTAGAAGGATTAGAAGATTTAACATTAGCTTATATTGATGACATTACTATTTTTTCAAACAAAGATAAAGACGATCATTTAAAAAAGGTAATAATAGTTCTTACTCGATGTAAACAAAAGGACTTATTTTAAGTAAGAAGAAAATTAAGCTAGCACAACAAAACATTGAATATTTAGTTATAGAATTTATCAATGGCTTTTTAAAATTACAACCCAATATTGAAGACTAAATAATTAATGTAGGCCATCTGTTTTTAATTATTTAGGCCACTTGTCGGCCACCTAGTTAGAATCTTTTGCTTTTGTCAACTTTTGCTTTTAACTTGTCCCCTACTTTTACTTTTCTTGTTTTGAATGATAGCTTCGCCTTATCCATATAAATTTTATCTGCATTTTTGAATTCAATACTATGAAGTGAATTTGTTAAATTATATAGACAAAGGACGAAGCTATCATCCAAAACAAGAAAAGTAAAAGTAGGGGATAAGCAAAAAGAAAAAGTTGACAAAAGCAAAAGATTCTAACTAGGTGGCCGACAAATGGCCTAAATAATTAAGCAAAAGGGCCTAACAGATGGCCTACATTAATTATTTAGTCTTCAATATTGGGTTGTAATATTAAAAAGCCATTGATAAATTCTATACCTAAATATTCAATATTTTGTTATGCTAACTTAATTTTCTTCTTACTTAAACAAATCCTTTATGTTTACATCGAGTAAGAACTGTTATTACCTTTTCTAAATGATCATCTTTATCTTTGATTGAAAAGATAATAACGTCATTTATATAAGCTAATGTGAAATCTTCTAATCCTTATAAATTATTGTCCATAAATCGTTGATAAATACTTAGAGCTTGTTTGAGTCCAGAAGGTAATACGTTCCATTGATAATGTTCTTGTGGAGGACATGTAAAAGTAGTTAAAGGTTTTGCATTTTCATGTAGCCTTAATTGCCAATATTCAGATTTTGCATATAATGTAGTGAACCAATTGTGTCCTTTTAATTTATTAGTAATATAATCTTTTCCAGGTAATTTATAGGCATCTCCTATTGTTGCTTTATTTAATTCTTTATAATTAATTACCATTCATGTTTTTCCTTGTTTTTGTTCGCAAAGACTATTGACATAAAAAGCTGGGGCCGAATGTTTACTTGTACTTGGGGAGAAAAATTATTTGTCTAATAATTCAGAACACTCAGAAATAAATTCTTGTACATTTTGTTGCATATAAGGAATGTTATTTTTAATATTGATTTCTTTTAAAGGATCTTTTAACTTAATTTCAATTAATTGATTATTTGTATTTTTTAAAGTATGTAATAGATTTTGGCTACATACTTTTTCTATTAATGTTTCTACTTCAGTTTGTAGAGTTAAATTATTAAGGAGATAAAATTGTAATTGATATAATTTTTTAGTTATAATTTTTAATTTTTTATAATAAGTTGCATGGTAATGGATTTTTGATCTAATGAGTTTATTATTAGTGTTTTTAAAGTAATCTAACGTAGATATTGACAAAAAGGATTATAATATTAAAGGTAATCATAATTCTTGTAGATATATTAATGATACTGTATAAGTGTAAATTTTTATAATAATATTATTATAGTAAAATACATAACATATTCATTTAATGCTTCCATATGCTATTTTGATTTGTAAGGGTTTGCTTAATTTTTTCCAATTATAATTTAAAAGTCAAGGGTTGTTTGGATTTCAAGAGATAAATCCAATGCTAATGACTCTAAATTGAACAAGCTCAGGAGCATGGATGAAGCTTATAAGATGTTGAAAGGGAAGTTTAAGCAAGTAGATAAAAATCACACCACTTCCATTCATAATTTGGAGCTTTAGATGGGTCAACTAGTAAATGCATTATCTACAAAAAGTTTAGGGGGTCCCTGAGTAACACTGAAGCAAATCCAAGGGAGCAACACAAGGTAATCACACTTAGAACTGGGAAAGAAAGTGAACAAAATATAAACAAGCTTCAAACCACACAATAGAGGATCAAGAAACAAAGAAAAAGGATGAAGGTAAGAGTGAGTACCCTCCTTACATTGCACCTCCGCCATATCCACCTAAGATTCCTTTCCCTCAACGA
Organism: Erythroxylum williamsii; assembly: GCA_027564335.1. NCBI lineage: Eukaryota > Viridiplantae > Streptophyta > Magnoliopsida > Malpighiales > Erythroxylaceae > Erythroxylum > Erythroxylum williamsii. The sequence goes on along the minus strand of JANITW010000236.1, from coordinate 54,259,017 downwards.
TTACAGAAGAACAAACTGGATGCACAATTTGCAAAGTTCGTGGAGAAGTTAAAAACTTTTGCAAATAAAAACTTTGTGAGTTAACTTATCTTTTGTGTAGGCATTCGAATATAGGCCAAGTATGCTAAGTTCCTGAAAGATGTATTATCAAAGAAGCAGACTTGGGAAGATATCCAAATGGTAGTAGTAATTGGAAGTTATAACTCTATTATCACCAGTCACATGTCGCCCAAGCTGAAAGATCTAGAGAGCTTTACAATATTATGTGTGGTTGGTGAATTTGAATATGCAAAGTGTTTATGCAACTTAGGTGCGAGTATACATCTTATTCCTTTGTTGATATTTAGAAAATTAGGGCTCAACAATCAATTAAGAGACCATTTGAGGTGGTGGAAGATCTTTTAATGCAGGGGGATAAGTTCAATATCCCAGTGGACATCATAGTCCTAAATTTCGAAGAGGGTAGGAACTGTCCAGACCTTTCATGAACACTAGGACAACATTAATAAAGGTTCATGAAGGAAAACTAACACTTCAGATTGGTGAGGATTAAGTGGAGTTCAACATGAACAAAGTCTTGAAAATTTCAAAAGAAAACAACTCTTCTATGAAAAATGATATTATGGATGAGTGTATTAAAGAGTAATAGGAGAGTTGCATTGGAGAAATTAAGTCTGAGGAAGTTGAGATGGACAATGAAGCTGAGAAGGCAAATAAAGTTGAGTCTAAAGAGGAAGCTGAAACAAAGAAGTTGGGTGTTCGAATACATCAAGATATATTAGTAAGGACAACCACTAACTCTAAAGCTTAAGCCTTTACCCACACACATTAGATGTACCTTTCTAGGTCATGGTTAAACTTTACCCATCATTGTTTCCAATCAATTGGGTAGGGAACAAAAGAGTAAGAAGATTGTTATAAAGCGAATGAAGGCCATAGGATGACAAATATCTGGTATATAAGATATAAACCCAAATATTTTTATGCATAGAATAAACCTCGAAGAAGGAAGTAAAGCGGTGAGGGAATGTCAAAGAAGCTTGAACCCTCATATAAAGGAAGTGGTAAAAAAGGAGATAGTTAAGCTATTAGATGTGAGTATCATATATCTAATATCAGATAGCGAATGGGTCAACCTGGTACAATGCAAAACAAAGAAAGGTGGAATGATCGTAATGGAGAGTGAAAGTGGAGAGTTGATTTCCACAAGAATAGTCAGAGGATGGAGAGCCTACATTTACTATCGCAAACTCAACAAAATGACTAAAAGGGATCACTTCCCTCTCCCACTCCCATTTGTAGATTAAGTAATAAAAGGGTGATTGACCATTCATTCTATTGCTTCTTAGATTGTTATTCGAGATACATTCAAATTTTAATTTTTATCTATCTAGAGGACTAAGAAAAGACCATATTTACATGTCTTTATGAAACATTTGCGTATAGACAAATGTCTTTCAGGTTCTACAATGGTCCATTTACATTTCAAAGGTGTATGATGTCAATCTTTGCAAATATGATGGAAGACATTATGGATGTGTTTATGGACGATTTTTCACTCTTTGGAAACTCTTTTGATCAATTTAACTAATTTGGATAGAGTACTCTAAAGATGTGAAGAATCACTTTTATTTTTTTTAAACGGAGAAAAGTGTCACTTCATGGTGCATGAGGGCATAGTTTTGGGGAATTGAAGTGGACAGAGCAAAGATAGAGGTCATAGAAAAGCTTCCACCCCCTATTAATGTCAAAATCACACGATCATTTCTAGGTCATACAGGATTCTACCTCCTTTTTATTAAGACTTCTCGCAACTTGCTAAACCTCTGACAAACTTGTTAGTGAAGGAAGTGCCTTTTAACTTTGATGATAATTTTTTATATTCATTTAATCGATTACAGGAGGCATTAATATCATCACCAATCTTAGCGTTACTGGATTGGTCAAGTTGTTCGAAGTCATATGTGACACTAGCGACCAAATTGTGGGTTATGTGTTGGGCCAAAGGAAGGATAAACAACTATATGAGTTATACAACGTAAACAAGACATTAACTAGTCTGCATCTAAATTGCACCACCATTAAGAAGGAGTTGTTAGCGGTGGTCTATTTATGTGACAAATTTGGGTCGTATCTCTTTAGCTCTCAGGTGATCATTTTTACATATCACGCCATACTTAAGTATCTTTTCACCAAGAAGGACATAAGTTCAAGGCTTGTTCAATAGGTGCTCTTATTACAAGAATTCGACATTGAGATTAGAAATAAGAAGGAAGTAAAGAATGTGATAAAAGAACACTTATCGCATCTAGAAGGAGGCGAAGTTGAATAAAGTGATGATATTAACAAGATATTCTTCGACAAAACTTTGATGTTACTTGACCGTTTTGTGGCACCATGGTATGCAGATATAGCACATTTTCTCGCAAGTAGTACACTTCCTTCATATTTATTGTATTAACAGAAAAAGTGATTATTGTCTGAGTGTACCCATTATCTATCAGATAACTAGATACTGTATAGGACATATGTTGACGGGTTGCTAAGGAAGTGTGTTCCAAAAGATGAGATGTTAGATATATTGACGCAGTGTCACTAGGATATGTATGTTGTGCATTATAGAGCAAGCAAGACACTGGCACGAGTACTAAAATGTGGATTTTATTCGCCAAATCTATTCAAGGATGCTTGAAAATTTGTGGCACATTGTGATCGATGCCAAAAAGTAGGAAACATCTGAAAATGGGATGAAATGCCTCCATCTAACATCATAGAAGTCAAAGTTTTGACATGCAAAGACTTGACTTTATGGGGCCTTTCTCATCCTCCATGAGGAATCTGTATATTTTAGTAGGAGTGGACTATGTATCATGATGGGTTGAAGTCATGGCAAATCCAATGAATGATGGCAAAGTAGTATATAATTTTATTAAAAGATTATTCCATCAATTTAGAGTGCCAAGAACAATAATAAGCAATGGAGTGGTGCATTTATGTAATAAATCTTTTAATGCTTTTCTACAAAAACATTAAGTTTACCATTATGTTGCTACTTTGTACCATCCAACAAGTGGACAAGTGAAAGCTGTGAACCATGAGCTTAAACGAATATTAGAGAAGACAGTAAATAGTTTAAGGAAGGATTGGGCAATAAAGCTAGATGATACCTTGGGGGCTTATCGAATCGCATGCAAAACCCTTATCAAGATAACTCCTTAGAGTTGTGCATGGTAAAGCTTGCCATTTACCCATGGAACTAGAGCATAGAGCATTGTGGGTGAAAAAAGATTTGAACTTTGATTGGATGCAAACGAGTGAACGAAGACTTCTACAATTGAACAAACTCGAAGAACTTCACTTAAATACATATAAGAATTCCAAATTATACTAGGAAACGGTGAAGAACTGGCATAATTATCATATTAAAAAGAAATAGTTTAAAGTAGGAGATGTTGCGTTACTATATAATTCGATATTGAAGTTGTTTCATGGAAAGCTTAAATCAAGGTAGAGTGTGCCTTTCAATGTAACCAATGTATTTACACATGGAGCTTTGGAATTAGAGAAGCAAAACAAGGAGACCTTCAAAGTTAACAGACAACGATGCGACCGTATCTCGGAGGAGTATTTTCACAAGAAAGGGAAGTAATTTCTTTCCTCTCCAATAATTTAAAAAGTTTCGGATGATGAATGGTCAAGTTAACGACCATAATTTAGGATGTTGTGTAGTTAGGTTTATTTTGAATTCTAGTAATTCATTTTTAATTTTCATGCTCTTGGAATGGATTGGATTGCTAAATTTCTTGATTTTTTTGAAGTTATTATAAGTTAGGAAAACAAGCTCAAGGGTCAAACAAAGATACAAAAGATGATGAAGAGGAAGGCTGGTAGAAGGTCTTCAATTCGATCTTCGAAAACAACAAGTTGATGTCGGAGCGTAGGAATACTATGGAGGTTCATATGAAGGAGATGGCGTGAGAATAACAAAGACAATGACTTGACATAAAAAAAATTCTCACGTACTTGATGCTAAAGATGTTCAAATTCTATCACCCACATCATCGCCACCTCACTCTCTATAAGTGGTTTTGTGCTCTAAACTTTAATTTTTGTCAATTATTTTATTTTTATATTTGTTGTTTGTTTGCTCACATTGATAACAAAGTGTTTTCAAAGTGTAGGGAGGTTTATGCATTAGAATGTCATATGTGTGTGAATTTTCCATATCATATTGTGTTAGTTTTGATTAGGTTGACATTGTGTGAATATTTTATTGCATAGTTATGAATTGTGTGAATATGTTAATGATAAGAATTTGATGGAACTAGTTTAGCTTTGATCATAGTCATTTAATTTGTAAAGGCATATTAACTTGTGAATTTTATGTTTTAAGCATCTTTGGTTAAGTATACATATTAATTAGGATATGACACATATTTTACTCATTTTAGGAAATTCTTTTGTACACATTTATAATTATAAGTCTACTGAATTAGTTAGTGTCATTAGTAACCTTTCATGAGGATGATTGACTAAAAAGAAATGAGGTATGTTAAGAATGTGATTAAAAAAAGTGTATTTTAAATAAATTACTATTCCATAGACCCTTTTTTGATTCATGAAACATGTTTAGAGAGCGCCCTGATAAGACCCCTATCCTGGATGGATTTAATCTCAAGTTTTTCCAAAGCACATAGGGTTTAATAGGTAACTTAGGTATCAACTTAGAGATGGGATTTTTAAGCAATGAGAACTTATTAAGGAAGGAGAACAAAACTTACATTTGTTTAATTCCTAAAGTTACAAATCCATCCTCTTTATATGATTACAAACCTATTTTATGTTTTAATGTTATTTACAAGGTCGTTTCAAAAATATTAGCTACTAGACTGAAGGGAGTGCTTAAAGATATTATCAATCCTTATCAAGTTGCCTATATACAAGGAAGAAACATTGGGGATAAAATGATTGCCTAGTAACTATTCACAATCCATCATAAAAAGAAGGAAATTAGGAGTTATGCTTTGAAGGTGGACTTCACAAAGGCTTTTGACTCTCTAAATTGAAATTTCTTGTTCAATTCAATGGAAGCAATTAACGTTCTTCTCAGATTTATCAATTAGGTCAGGAAATATGTCTCAGTTGTTTCCTTCTCCATATTAATGAATGGGGCACCTACAAACGTATTTAAAGTAGCTAATGGACTAAGAAAGGGAGACCTCTTATCAAGCTATTTATTCTCCCTAGGCAAGAAAATGTTGATAAGATAGAATGAACATTTAAAGGAGTCCAGGTTTAAATTGCATTACAAATCCAATAAATTCGATATTTTTAATCTCACCTTTAAAAATGGTTTATTATTATTTTATGGCGCTACACCTAATTCAATAGAGTTATTAATCAATTCTCTTAAAAAATTTAAATACTTAGCATTTTTGTGTTTTAATCTTAGTAAGAGTTCCTTCTATATATTTTATGGACTTAGTGACAATATAGAACTTCAAGCTATATCTAAGTTTCACGCATGAAAAACTTCTTTTTAAGTATCTAGGGTACTTATAACTATTAAGAAGCTTACTTAGTTTGATTGATCCCCACATATAGATTCTAAACACAAAAGATTGAATATTTGGTTCAATAGAGTTCTATCTTATGATGGGAGGCTTTAACTTACAATTTTGGTACTAAGTAATCCTTAAATGTATTGGTGCTCTCTTATAGAACTTCTAAAAGAGATAATGAAGACTATAAACATGATGCTTATAAATTTCTTTTGGTGAGATTAGAGAGCAAAACAGAAGTTTCCAAAGTGAAGTGGTCAGATATATGATTACTAGAAGAGAATGGAGGCTTGGGAATCTGTCAGTTAAGATCATAAGCAAAACATTACTTATCAAGAGACTTGGAATATTTATACAAACAAAGGGTTTCTCTGGGTTAAATAGGTTCATTTACACTTCTTAAATAGGGAAAGCATATGATCATTGAGAGAAAATTTTAAAAATTTATAGGTTCTAAAACAAACACTTCAAATAAGAGAGCAAGTAAGCCTAATCATCAAGTATAGCATTGGGATTGGCAAGGATACTTGTTTTTAGTTTGATAATTGGCATAACTTAGGACCATTGTAAATACAAGAGTGTCAAGTTCTCAAAGCCAGCATTCTAGTAAATGCCAAAGTGGCAACAATCATTAATGTAGATTTAACTGGCCTACTTATTCTACCAAAGGATTTAAGGAAATTATAAAGAATCTTCCAAGGTATTCCCCTAATTCTTACAAGTAGGACTCAATCTTATGGTTGCATAATAATTTCCTAGAGTTTACAAAATCTCCATGCAGGGAGATGCTTTTAGGACATCAAACAGAGACCTTCTAACATGAGCTAGTTTGGGATATCGACTTGATCCTATGTACCTCTTTTATCTTTTGGCTTATAATTAAATGAAAATTAAGAACTAAATATGCATTTAAGTTACCCCAACTGGATCCAATTTGTGTTCTTTGCTATACAAATAGTGAGAGCTTAAACCATCTATTTTTTAGGTGCAACTTTTTGTCCATTCTCTGGAATCATATTCTCAAGCTGAATAAGCTCTATTGTGATTGTTCACTATGGTCTAGTATTTTTCCAAGCTAAAAAAATCCAATGCCAAGCTAAAAGGGATTTAAAGATGTTTTTGCTACCATTTGGAGCATTGGTTTCTTGCATGTAGATTGAAAGGAACTAAATAATCTTTAACAACAATAATCTTGTATTAAAATTGTTATTCAAAGGCTAATAGAGAAGATCAAAATAATTGGAGACATTGCTAAATCCATTAGTTAAAAACTTATTAATCTTTTGTAGTTATAGTAGGGATGAGCATTTAGTTTGAGTTAATTTAGATGCTTTTGTTATTGTTCATTACTCTCTTTCTAGGATTCTATTAGTTGAGAGTTTTCTCTATTTTAACATTTATTGTTATGTTAAAACTAAGGTTGTAATTTTTCAACAACTCTTAAAGCTAGTTTTATAAATTATTTATTTACTTTTCAATAAAAAATTAAGACACTTACCTTAAGATGACAGTAGGTTTCAATTGAAAAAGATAATTTTATTTTTCTTATCAACATGTGATATCATATAGATGATATATATTTCTAATTTATCTTTTAGCATTTGATATTGAATTTAGATTCAAAATTACCATAATTAGCTAGGTATGATAAGAAATAAAGTGTCAAGTAAATCTAGTTAATCTATGTTTATTTAAAGAGTTTGTATGTGTTAGATCAATAATGAATTATGATTAACATAATTTGAAAGAAGGCAGATAATCAAGAGTTTCAAAAGGGACTATACCTATGTTTCATTAACTTTTTAAATAACTCTTAAATGCAATACCGATTTAGATTTTTAAAATTTTGAAATATTTATTATTTGTATAAAATCTAGGCATAAAAAATGTTAAAGTACTTTGACAAGACTGATTTACTAAGTTTTACCTTAAATTTTCTTTGTTATCTATGGCAAATGAGATTCTTTAATAAGTATCTTTACAATTAGTATGAATTTTATGAAGGGAGGATTTTTACGGTATGAGATATTTGTAACATGTAATATTTACTTCCTTATGATCATACTTTAATACAACAATTAATCTTCAATAGTTCCATTTAAAGTAATTAGCAATATTCCATGTAAGATATAGAATTTTAAGACTCTTAAAAACCCAAAGTTAATGATTTATAGATGTGGTGCTTATTTGAAGATATATTATAGCATCCCACTCCCGCAAGACCCGAACCCGATATCGATGGTGATATCCGAGCCCGTGCCTCATGAGGGTGGTATGCTAGAGCGGTCAAATCAGTTTAAAACTCGGAAAGCCATATTTTTTCTCTTTTTGAAACAAATCGAGTGCGCAGATATTAGTAAACAATTTTGAGCCCGCGATACGAAAACATTTTCAATCCAAATACAATTTCAGTTATAAAGCAGATCATACGTATATAATCATGGCAAAATTGGGCCCAATACAATAATTGTACTTATCTGCAAAAATACAAATTTACATATAAATCAGAATGACTCAAATGCAGACATGAAACCTATCCCGACTTCAAACTCTGACTCTCTTGCGGAAATCATACTCCCGTTTCACTAACGGGGTACTCGTCAATTCCTGAAAAATAATTGCAATGTTGGTGAGTTTGCGAACTCAATGAGAAACCATCATCGATGGTTCACCCAACTCATGCATATACACACAATACATCACATAGTCACACAATAACACATTTGGAACACTATAAGACAATTTACACATTTTCACCATAACATAAATCAACATGTCACTGCGCAAATCGTCATATAATACACGTATTTTCAACTTTTCACAATACAGTTAGATGCATAATACATGCCAATTCTCATTTTATGACAGTGTTGTGACTGAGCGTCAGAACTGTCCCGATTCGGGCACATTGCACAGTAATCGCATTTTAAGCAAGTAGGAGAGCCCTCAGGGTATGCACTACTGCCCGCTCATATTAGGGATAGGAGAGCCCTCTGGGTATGCACTATTCCCTTTCGGCCTTAGGCCCTTTCACTGATAATCGAGCTTAA
>JANITW010000236.1:54238034-54250306 GCA_027564335.1 Erythroxylum williamsii | reverse complement strand
TGGTTTCTCATTGAGTTCGCAAACTCACCCAACATTGCAACTATTTTTCAGGAATTGAAGAGTACCCCGTTAGTGAAACGGGAGTATGATTACTGCAAGCAAGGCAGAGTTTGGCGTCGGGATCAGTCTCATGTCTGCATTTGAGTCATTCTGGTTATATGTTATATGTGAAAAATTGTATTTTTCGCAGATAAATATTGTTATTGTATTGGGCCCAAATTGGCTGTCAATCTATGTGTGTATGAATGGTTTTATGACTGAAATTGGACTTTGATTGAAAATGTTTTCGTATCGTGGCCCAAATTGTTTACCGATATCTGCGCACTCTATTGTTTTCGAAAAGAAATTAATTATTTTTTTTCCGAGTTTTAAATTGATTTGACCGTTCTAGCATACCAACCTCGTGGGGCACGGGCTCAGATATCATCATCGATATCGGGTTCGGGTCTTGCGGGAGTGGGATGCTATATGTTAACACTAGACAATAATATAGTGAAAAGATTAGCATATATTATGTTTTTTCCTTATAAAAAAAGTAGTTGATTTCATATAATAAAATATAAAAATGCTTAATCAAATGTGTGAGTACGTATTTAGAAAAAAGTCACTAAAATAACTCAATAGGAGAATTTCATACGAAATATTACTTGTATATTTATAGAAGTGCTCATTACGATGATGATATAAGTAATCACTTGACTTAAGTTCTCCAAACTATCCCATGTATAGATTGCTATGTCTTATACTAATTAAAACTCATCGTAGTTAATGGTAGCTTAATTGGAAGTGATTAGATATATACGACACTAAAGGTAGTTGAGTGATCAAAATAAGATTTTTCATCTTAAAGTAATTAAAGAGAATGTTCAATTATTCTCAGTTAATATTAATTTGAGAAATCGTTTCTCATGGTGGAATGACACTTTAAAAATGCTTGTCAAATATTGTTAAAAAATTAATTAGTAATACTAAAAAACCAATATGATTAGACTTAAATATAATGGATACTAAATTTATACTTTATGTCTAATAAGAACATTGTATGATAAAATGAATTATACCAAAAAAATCATTTATAAAAAAGTTAATCAAAACTACTTCAAAATTCTTAATCTTTTTGGTAATTATGTACATTGTGGAGGTCTATCTTGATATATAGATATAAAGTAAATAATTAGATAAATTAAAAAGTTTTAATTTATATAATTTCAAATTATAATTTATATTTATTATCAACATATTTAGAAACTTGATAGGACTCTTATAAAGTACATAAGTTTTAATTAAGTTGCTCTTGATTGTAAAATTTGACGTTCGAAGAGAAAAAAAATATTTTAATTAAGTTGCATTCGATTGTAGAATTTTAAAAATTTTATGGTTAATGTAAGATATTTTAAAATATGAACTAATATTGAATATTAAATATTATTAGGATCTACTTGATATATAATTAAATATAACTTTAATTCTTATTAAAATTTAATTATAATTGTAATTATAATGTTATTTTATAATTATTCTTGACATAGTTATCTCTACATCATTCTTCGAAATAGTTAACGTGGATATGGTTAGAGATTGAATAATTGCTATAGTATAATGATTTTTAATCATCTGATGTAAAAATTAATTTTGAGAAAATTATTTAAAAATGAACTCATAGTAAAATACAATTTATGATTAATAGTTTATTATACTTATAATATAATCATGTTATAAAATTAAATTATCCTTAAAAAAGTTTGTTAAAGGTCATGGTATCCTTTTGAAAAAGACGACAGTATTCCATCAGAGGACTTTTTAAGTGATTTCTCTCTTTTCTGCTCCAATAGACAGAACAGACAAGAAGGGAACATAGGAGAAAGATAAACAATTTTTGCCAGAGCTACTCCAAACAATCTACACTACGGCTTGTTAGTCTCTTTTTATCTAGGCTCTGCTAGCAACCTGAGATGTGAAACTTGGAACGACTCGAAATTATCTAAATGATCCTGTTATGGTCTCTGTCTTTCCTGTTCCGATGGTTCCTAATACCGTCATTCTCTTTTCCATCCCAGAATACTTGCTGCCTGATCGGTTTCTTACTGCTCTTGTGTTTCTTGTCCTTGTTTACATGATGAAGATAATAGTAATTTTCTGAATGACGATGCCTATGCCCTTGGTGAACAGATCTTCGCTTATGTTGAGCATCATGTCTGTGGTGCCTGGCTTCCAGCTCATGATGTTTATTAACACGAACATGATGGTGGTTGAGATCGATATTGTCTCTCCGTCTATGGTGGATGCTCTGCTTACCAGTCCAAAAGCTATCCTCCCACCAGTCGTAAATAGGATCAAAGAGTCCTTTCTGATGTAACAGCCATAGTAGCACAACCACTGTATCCTAAAGCACGGTAAATTATCTCCTCCCTGTGAAAAAGAAACAGAGAGAAAACAGAACGTACAGTACCTGTTGGGAATATAGCCAAAAGCAGACCAAAGATTATCATCCAACTCAAACATATGTACTGTATGTGGCAGCTGAAATCAAAGAAACCTGTGCATTTTTGTCTGTTCACAAGAAGACAGTTATGAATCATTAACTAGATGGCTGTAATTGTATAAACGACAGCCCATCAAGACAGCTAAAAGTAATACTAGAACACGTACCTGCAAGTCTTTCCCGTGATGAATTCTGCCACACCTTCCCAGAGTTTGTTCCAAATGCCTTTAACAAATTCCCAAAACCCATGTTTCTCTGGTAGTTGGAACGGACTTATCTGTAATCAATTCCAATAAGGGTGACTCATTCTATCCGATTAACCAGCGTGGAGTCGATAAAGCTACCTCTGGTCTGTTTATCAGAATCCAATCGTCTACAGAAAACAAAACTGGCATATTTACCAACTTTACCGAAGGTGTCAATAGTTCCGATCAGGGCTATTGTAGCCCGGACTTGGCTGGTTGGGATGGGTTCACCCGTGACTCATCCTATGACCAGACGGGTCACAAGTGAGCCGGATTTTTTAAGAAAAACTTTCAAAACGATATAAACAACATCGTTTTGGAACTAACGGTCCAACCCATTTGGAGTTAATCAAGCAATGGGTCGAGATTAGTCCATAGGTTGATCATGGCCTGCTTGACTTAGGCCAGTGACTTGGCTGAGCCGACTATGATCAACCTATAACTTGGGCTAAAATCGGGCAAAAGCCTTGACATCCAAAACTTTTACCAACTCTTTAAGCACAGTGGAACTACAAACAACTCCTAAATAAGTATTACACGTGTCCCATTTACTAATCATCTTTTCGTAAGTTGTTTTAAGAATTAAGTTTTTAAAAATGTCATAGGAGCATAACTATTATGGCATAATAAAAAAAAGTGCAATTATGTTTAATTTTTGACAAAATTTAAATTGCGAGTATCATGATATAAAGCTGTAGTCATATTTAGATGCCTAATGGGATTTAGTGCGTAATTACCCAAATATATACCATTAACTAGAATTCATAATTATATAAAAACTTAAAATAAATATACATTATTTAATTTATACTTATACAACTAATAAAATATTTTTATTATCCTCTCAAAAAAAATATCGGTCTAAAAAAATTCTCAACATAATTTTTGTAAAAGGTTAGAGCAAGGGCTTTTTACCATCCACTGAAGAAGAGAGACAGACATGGATATTCAGAATTACACATAATTTACAGACACAAAAAAGCGACCACCTAAATAAGTGAATCAGATCCCACCTCACTGTTTTTGGAAAAAGGGTGGTCATATTCGCTTGATACTTAGTGAAGTAGGAAAATAGAAAAAAACACAAATTTTATACTTCGTCTTTTTTTCCTGTGTTTATGTGTAACTGTGAGTCTGTGACCCTTCAAATTACCTTTACCCAAATACCCTGTGCCCCTGTTGATGTAAGGACAACAGGGGGCACAGGGTATTTGGGTACAGAAGAATACGTCCCAGTTCCTGGACTTATCCCCCTTCCATTGCAAACCAAGAAAAACGATTCAAAAGAGTCTTCAGGAAAGCGATTTAAGGTGGCCCGTTCACATGCCTACCGATGTTAAACCATGCCAAATTAGTAGCTTTTGTACTCTGGATGGATTCACCCTTTAATATGACAGAATCCAAAGCGTCCTAAGTCAAGAAAATAAAGATGCTGGATAGCACGCAAATTTGTAACATCTCAAACCTGTGATCCATTGTCAATGATGGTCGCTGTAGTGGAAAATTGGCACTCAGCTCTGTCAACCTCATTAAAGTTCGAATCTTTTAGTATAGCTGCATCAAAGCACAATTTTATGAACCATTTAGTCAATCCTCAAATTTTATCATTAAAATGAACATCAAAGCCGTGATGAAATCTTTGTTGCAACCTTACCTGCACATAAATACCTTGCAGCTTGATCAGTTGTAGGATACAGTTTAAATGGTCGGGTTGCAATTTCGTTTGGCTTCATAATAAAAAATTGTTCCTTCAATCATAGAAGTAAAACAATATGTTTCAGCTATCCTTCACGACTGTTATTCAAAAGAAGAACAATGACTCAACACACAAAATAACATAAAAGCAGAGTTCTTACCTCCATAAGGCCGACTCCCTTTGAGCACTCAAACTGCAAAAAGTAATTCTTCGCAGGTGAAAATGAAATGTCTTCCAACTAGGAAGCGATACCCACTAAAGCAATAATTGGAAGACATACCCACTAAAGCAATAAAAGTTACAAAGAACTCCCTATCTCATAATTCCATCAAGCTATGCTTTAGGAGACAATATTTCAATAAGAGGTCTTCACATCAGATGAATGGCATCATTGCCACCGTTTTTTAGGGATCAGATATCCAGAAATTTGGTCCGAATGCATCTAGGGAAATTTTAAGACGCATCTATATGTTGAGAAAGTTGCAATTTGATTTTATTTGCTAACCTCAGTGATGATAAATAACTTCTCAGAGCCTCAGGTTCTGTCACGGTAAACTTTGGCACATTGATCATTATAATAGTGAAACTGCCTTAGAGGAAAATAAGCCATTTCTTATTTTGGTTGCATTGTCTTCAGATGCATCGGATATATGATTTCTAAGATCGGGAAAAGCCGAAACGACATACAGTTTGCTAATAATCTTAATGTGGAATAGAAGACAAAATCTTGTATGACATTATTAATACTAAAATGATCCAGCCCAGAGTAACTGTAGCTAATGAGAGCTGGATGTTATATAAGCATTTAAACATCCTCAAACTTTTCAGTAGGGAAGTCTTTCAGATTACCGTCAAACTATACGATGCTTCCACGTCCCCGGTATTTTTGGTAGTGATTGTGGCAACTCCAAATTGAGTAAGGGCTTCAAAAGTCGGGATATCAATGCTTAAAATCTTCCCAGGGCTCCTGCAAAAATACGTGCAGTATGAAAATCTAATGAAAAGTAATGTTTTAGTTGGCATCTCGTTCCTAGAAGCAAAACAGAGTGGCTCTCTGTGCATGACCCGAACAATGATCACGCTATCCTAGAAGGTTCAAGGGGCTCAGTGTTAAAATCGATAAGGTCAATTTATAGCAAATCCAGACATAGAATAACTCGGCATATATCGTTTGTCGTTGTATGAAATATAGCAATGCCGCTATCAGTATAATTGATTATAGGTGGCAGCAATTACAAAAGTGGATGTGGTGCTTGAGAAACATGAATGACCAACAATTCATTTGAAAGAAATGAAATCAAACTAATCTTGGAAATTTGTGAAGGAGAAAAGCTCTTTAGTTTGTAATCATGCCTTCGAACAATAGTTTTTAATATCTGTTACTTGCAATAGCTGCAAAAACCGAAAGTACTGTATATCAACCTTTGGTAGACATATTCTATGTCATCAGCACGCAATTCTATCAAAAGATTCGTATTCAGAACTTCCGTGATTCCGATGGAGAATGAATGAGTACCTGCATTCTGCAGACGGCAAAATTTTTACTCAACTGAGAACATATCCATACTGTGGAACTACACACTAATAATGACAGAACATAACTGGATGCTGGTTTATCCTTTCAAACCTTCCTTCCACTCCATAGAGTGGCAACTGCTTCCTATTAATTCTATTTTGATCAGCCTGCCACAAATAAGAAAGAATGTACTAAGTGATCCCAAAAGCACTGAAAAAATTGCTCGCGCTAATGATTTGATATACTAACATCTTGAAAATTCCACAACTGGTTATGCAAACAACTCCACAGCGGTGAAGAGCATAAGTTTGGCTGTCCATTGAAAGCCTCATAGCTGACACCAATTTTGTTGCATTCAAGCCCATCTAAGGTAAACCTCACTCTTTCAAGCAGCATCCACGAAGAAAAATTTTTCCCCACTTCTGGTAGTTGACCAGGTTCACCCTACGAACGAAAACATGATTATCTCAGCAGTAGGACGTTACTTAATATGCAATCAAGACCATATAAACATATGTCCAATAAAGGCAGGATAAAAGTTAAGATATTTCCTTCTTCTTCCCCTTCCTGTTCTGAGCAGATTGATGATAACCAAACCATTTCCAATTTTCCACCACACTAGGCGCTAACCATTTATTGTTTTCTCACCAGACGTCGCGCGTATTTCTTAAAAGAAACTTTATAAAAAATAAAATGATTTTCTTTCTGATGTCTTCAAGTTGCTCAACAATAGAAATCCCATTGATCAGGGAAGCATACCTGTCTCGGAGTGACAAGGTAGAAGTCTTCAAAAGTAGGTACACTTGAGTACCCTACGAAATCTCCAATCAGATTAACCCTTAGAAAATTATCCTTTGAGGTTGCTGTTCTATATTCAGGACCCACAATCACTTCCTGTAAACATATAAAGAAAAATACTAAAATAATTACCAAGGTCCAGGACAGTCTTTCAGAGGTGAATTCCATAACGACGTCAATTTCATTGCAATGTAGAAACCAAAGAAATATCAAAAACAAACATTCAACTACATGCGACGGCAAGACTAACACATTGTTATTACAACATGCGGATGATTTTCATGTAGAAGAGAAACACTTTTTCCAATAGACGGCTTGGAATGAGTAAGGAGGGATAAACTCCAGAAATGCATGGCAGCTCATAATTATCTTCTAGTATCAGGTACACAGCATCGTTGCAAGCAATGTTTATTTCCTTAATGTTACAAACTCTCAACTAATTTGAATAAACTTAAGAATGAAAAGACCCATGGAAAGCCGTTGGAATCATTCAGAGTAAAAATCTATCAAAAAGAGAAACCTTAGAGCAGAATCACAGTGGGTTAAATATATTTCGACGTGATTTATTAGCAATATGGAAAGATAACTTCTGCAGAAGAACAACATACTGAGACTTTACTTCCCGTCTTCACTTCAATTCGAATGCTAAATCCTATTGATCTCCTTCCAATGCCAAAAACATGGAACCTAAAACGTAAGTGTCAGCACTAAAATTAAACATCCAATACCAGCGGAAATAAGAAAACAGTACATGATCTGATATGTGCCATAAATGGAAAGCAGCATTAATCATCCGCTTAAACTCTATCACTCATACTGGAGCTAAATCAATCTAAAAAGTCGATGGGCTTGGTTAAAGTGTTCTTTGCATTCCTACTTATGACTCGTTCATTACATGACATTCATTAATAACACCCGGGGATGCTTATAAATTCAACAATTCTTAGACATCTTTTTCTGCCTAATTGGTAGAAAAGATTCCTATTATAAATCATTTATAAACTACATAAGCTGGATCCACAGAAAAAATGAAGATAGCCAACGAGACCGTACCATTCACCAGGAAATCTGACGCAGTGAGCAGTATTAGCCTTCCCTTTCAACAATTTGTCAACTAATTAAAAGAAACACAGCAATCAATTAACTAAGACGAATAATTCTGCGCCTTTCATGGTAAAACTGAGAATGTAAGCAAATCGAAAGAACTTACAAAAGTTTCCACATGATGAAGGTACCCTCCGATGGGGCCCACAAGGACAGCAGATTGGCTACCCAGAAAAAGCAAGAAATATGAGAGGAATTGAATGTGAAAAGGACATCAAGTAAAATCCATCATCGATGTTCTAAATAAATGGTCACACAGAAAATATTTCAGCAAAAAAAGGTTCAATTGTTGACTTTACAGAAACTATGACACGAATCCATACCTGTAAACAGTCGATAACAATCTGATAGCTATAACTAAACACGAAAACTAGAAAAGAATTAAGAATTTAAAAAAGTAAAAAGCTACCTCAGTGTGCTCAATGAAATGACCATCTGCATCGCGCAACCTACATTACACTGACAAAAGATAATCAACCTAATATATAAGATCTTGTTGAGATGAGTTGTCTTGGGCAGCCTGAAGTATTGAGGAAGAACCGAACAAAAAAGTGCAAGAAAATCAGCAGAAGTTGAGGATTCCAGTTAGTTACTTGTCAGTTACTTGCGGAAGGAAGTAACCAGAACCGCAGAAGAAAGTAACCAGAATCACAGAAAGAAGTAACCAGGAAGAAAGTAACAAGAAGAAAAAAGAACCAAGTAAAGAAGATGGCTGTTTGATTAGAGTGTAATTAGGGTTAAAGATGGTTATTTAAAGAAGTCTGTCATCATCAAAAAACGTTCCCAGCAGAAGGAAAATATCATAGTTGTAGTTAGCAATATAGCAATGTCAGTTTTAGTTTCACCAAAGACAAAAATTGTTTACTTCTGTGTCTTGCCAAATCTGGAAAAGTCAGTACTAGCTAGTCATTACCCATCAGATAATGCTTTTGTTCTCTAGTCTCTAGTTATTTCTTTCCAGCAGACAGTTGTAGAGCTATATATAAAGCTCATTATCCTCCTTATTTTCGTAGATGCAGTAGAGATGTAGAAGAGAAGAGAAGTAAGTAGAAAAATAGAAGTAAGTAGAGATGTAGATGTAGAAGTAGAAGTAGAAGAAGGTAAAAAGTGTAAGAAAAACACAAAAAACCTTCAATGCAAGATCATTTTCTTTCAAGTTTCTTTTCTTTGTTATATTGTTTTTCCAGCAGCAAGTTTAGAAGTAGAAGAAGTAGAAGGAGGAAAAAAGAGAAAAAAACCAGAAACCATCAATACAAGATCTTTTTTTAAAAGTTCACTCTTCTTGTTATGTTTTCATTGTTATTTTATTTTCAGTAGCAAATTTCAAGTAGAGCAGTCAAGAATACAAAGTCAAGAACAGAGGAGGAGTAGAAGAGAGTTGCAGCAGAGTTATCTCTTGAGCAGCTGAATGTGTTCAATCATTTGCCTCAACCACATTCAGCTCGACAGGTTGCTAGCTGAAGGAGCTTTCTTCAATCACTGAAGGGAGCACTTTCACAAGATCTAATTTCAAATATGTAAGAAACAACAACAGTAAGCAAGCACTTGCCTCTCACATATCTTCACGACATTTGCACCAGCATCTGGTTCACATTTGCGTGTCTTAACATAATACTCCTGGGGTTTATAAGCAACATCCTGCAAATAGATAACCCATCCGTCAGGAAAATCACCAGACATTCAGTCTCAAAATGGAAGCAAACTGCAAATTACTGCTAGAGTTTCTACTTTCTGTGAAAAGCATTATTTCATCTAATTAGAGCTAGATGCATACACGTATGTAGGTCAGCTCGTAGAGAGCATACGCAGCGGATTTATTGACGGTTACCCGAGGCGGTACTCGAAGATTTTGCATGTTGTTAGTGGAATTCTCCTCCACTTCCACTATTTCTGCCACAATTGAAGCCTCCCCCCCGCTCTGCGTCAACAAAATAATAAAATTGGACAACAAAATTTCATGTACCGATCGAATCTAATATATAGCTAGCTACCTACCTACCTATAAGATACTAACAAACAATATCATTTCTGGAAAAAGAAAATGAATATGCGTACCGAGCCACTAGGAACAGCCATGTTAAGGACGATTTTGGTGGTGCAATTGAGATCAGAAGCGGAATTCGACCCCTTCTCGCACCTTTCAAGCTTGGATTTGGATAGAATCTCCACTCCCTCCACCACTATCACACCGCCAAATCTCGAGTAATAGATAGAGCACCACAAAAGGACAGCCACCAGACCGTACATTTCAACCAAGTTTTTGGTTTCGCCTCTTAATCGTCTGGATTTCGTCTTCTCCGAGTTTGTGGGAACAGAGCATCTGGACTTGAAGATTTAGCGGTTTTGGCGGGACTTTTCTCTTTTGAAAACAGCACGTAACGGTTACGTTGCAGGTGGGTTCAGGAATTCATCGAGGCGTAACGACGACATTTTGGCCTTTTTGCATTGCGCCATTCTTAAGCATCATGTGCAGAAACATCAAACATTTATGCCAATTCTTTTTTTCAGTTGAACTATAATATTAAATTAGTGCAATACGTGGAACAGTGAGGAAAGGAAAAAAAAGTCCGATAGGGGAGAATTTTTACCTGTTTGATTACATTTTTGTTTGGTAACTGAAGAATATTTAAAAGATATTTTTATTATTTTTATTTCAAAGACAAAAATCACACAATTTATTTATAGATGAAACTAAAAACAAAATATTAAATAGATTTTTTTACCTGCAATTAGGGCTGGCAACCCTCGACTGTTCGTTGATCCGGCCATGGGCCTTCGAGTTGTGCAAGATTGTTCAAGCTCGGCCAGGCCTATAACATGATTGAAAGCGACAAAATGACATCTTTTATAACATTATTTTTTTATTTTTTAAATTATAATAATAAAATAGGCCAACTAGGTTGGAACTTCCCTGAGCATGTCGAGAATAGGTTGAGCCACAGACTACTATCCTATAAGTCGGGTCGGGTCAGGCTAGAACTTGTCATTTCCAATTGCACCATCCATCGCTCGTAAATAGTAAGACCCCCTTGCTTTAATCTTGTTTAGCATTTCACATACATAAAGCTAAAAAAACATTTACGATTGTTATTTACCAGTAAAATTGGCTTCTAACATACAATAAATGATATAAAAATAAATATTGTACTCGTACATTTCACCTATGAAGTATGGCTAACTTGCTTGCTCATCTTTATAATAGCAAAAATTATGATGTACTAAATGTTTATTTTATAATTTCTTAAATTATGTAATAATTTATAAATTATATGATTAAGATAAATTATTTGCCGAATAATAATATTGCATAATTTTTCAAACATTTTGTATATCTTCAAATTTGATTTTAAAACGTATTATATAAAAAAATTAATAAGGAGAATATCGAGTTTATTCAATGTTAAGTATAATGAGTATAAGACCCTCAAAAAATTTTCTTTTCATTATGACCGATGAACTTTTAGGTGTATGGAAAGCAGAAACTAAATGATGAAGACTCCGTTTATTTAACTTTGGATGGTCTAAGTTAAAAGTAGACCTATATCAAAAAGCTCATTTGAAAATTTTTTATAGTGCTCTCATGTTAGAATCCAAATAAAGTCATTTGTATTCAATAATATAATATTTTTTCAAGAGAATTCATAAATGTAGGATCTATACATATGAATACACAACTTAAAATTGTGCATTATAAGTAACTGAAGAATATTTAAAAGATATTTTATTATTTTTATTTCAAAGACAAAAATCACACAATTTATTTACAGATGAAGCTAAAAACAAAATATTAAATATATATTTTTTAGATTGAAGGAGAAGAATGCGTAAGACATTGACGTCATAATTGAGAGTATAAGGCAACTGAGCTAAATGGATTGAGGTTAGATGATTTGTCATTTGAAGATGCCATTAACATGATTTTATCTATTCCGGACTTTCACTAAATATATATTCAAATCTGTTACAAAATAGTAAAATTTTATGGAAGTGTTATTTTGTTTGCAAAATTGAGATACTAATTTGAGTTTTTTTTTTCTCAAAGACTCTAAATATCAATAGCAATGGATCTTGTGTTCTAGAATCCAAGAAAAATTTTTAAAATGAGTAATAAATATACCAATAAAAGAAGATTCAATACAAAAAATAGATATGCTATCATCGTCATAATTTATAAACTATGTTACAACAAGATCTTTTGTACAATAGAGGAGACATAATGTGTAGCTCTAGATTCAAGAACCTAGTTTTTATCAATGTGGCTTCAAATTCCCTCAATAGGATGTGCTTGAAGGAAAAATAACAAGATAAAGGTTATCCATTGTTGGACCAATGGTGGTTGACAAATTAAATCCCTTTTATGTTTTGATAATAATAAAATATCTAGAATTAGTTAAGAAATTATTTCAGGTATTTTGGGATTATTATTAAATG
>JANITW010000236.1:54219856-54237934 GCA_027564335.1 Erythroxylum williamsii | reverse complement strand
TTACTCTTTGCATTTAAATTTGTTTAAATTGTTTTGTGTGAATTAACTTCTGATTTTATTGTAGAATTTTACGAAAAACTTTAAAGATCTATTCAACCCCCCCTTCTAGATCGTTTACATCCATAAGATCAATAAGTCTTTATACTATGAGTAAGTTTATCACATAGTCTGTTTTTTTAAGAGAATATATTAATAGAAGATGTAAAAGTTTACAGAAAAATCCTACTAGGAAGTACCCATACGTTTAAAACAAATCATCCATACTAAGATAACCAAGTTACTAATACATATAAGAAACTAAAAATTTGGCTTTCCCAAGATGTCAGTGTATAATGTTTTTTAACATTAGGATCTCCTTAATAAACTGAAGAACTTAAGATGTTCTCTCTTTTAAAGTAACTTGTTTTTGAATCTTCTAAATTTCTTTCTTTCCATATCCTATGCATACGAGTACTTAATGCAGTCATATACACCTCGAAAGTGATCTTAGGAAGTCCTGGAAGATCCATCAGCCATTGAATTATATTAGAGAAAGAAGTTGCTAGAAGGTTCTATTGACACAACCTCCTTATCTCGTTCCAGATACAAAAAGCAAAGCAACATTTAAAGAATAAATGGTCCCTGGTTCCATCCATCTCCATGCATAAAGGGCATTTTTTATTAAGGACATAAAGTTTAATCTATCAATTGTACTTAGTCTATTTTGCATGATTAACCATACTAAGAAATGGGTAACAGGAATTTTTTCCAAACAATTTTGAACTAGGGCACCCTATGATTTTTAGTTCATATTAAGTCCCTGTATAAACTGCTGGGTAGATTAGAGATAGGCTTGCCTTTCCAAAAGTACCTATCAGGGTAGTAAATATTTGGAGAATAATCAAGCTTGTAGCTTTAGAGGTCTTGAGTAACACCCAATTAGTATCAACTATCAATGTATATACTTTATCATTTGGTGTAATTTGTTGCCTAGTTGTAGAAGCTTCAAACTGTTGAATTAATTGTCCATAACTAGTCCAATTATCACACCACACAGAAGCTTTTTACCCATATGACTAGGCCAAGAAAAAAGGATGAGAAGAACTTTTATTCATAGTCCATATGTTTTTTCCTTTAAAAAAATAGTTTTGTAACCACCTCATCCAAAGAGAGTCCTTATCATGTAAGATCTACCATAATCTTTTTAATATCAAGGCAGAGTTAGTAACCTTGATTGAAAGAACTCCCAATCC
The DNA here is from genome assembly GCA_027564335.1 of Erythroxylum williamsii. Taxonomy (NCBI): domain Eukaryota; kingdom Viridiplantae; phylum Streptophyta; class Magnoliopsida; order Malpighiales; family Erythroxylaceae; genus Erythroxylum; species Erythroxylum williamsii. Next base: position 54,236,702 of record JANITW010000236.1, on the reverse strand, counting down.
CCCTTCTTCCTTAGGTGTGTGTATATATAAGACATCTAACTTTAGCTAACCCTCCTTCACCTTCCAAATGACCCCATAAAACTTCCTAAACAAACTTTCTAATAGCTTGATGATTCCTTTTGTGAGAAAAATATAAGGGCTCCAATAGATGTTGATAAGTGTAAATTGTATCATATTTTAGGACATAGTTTGATATATATTTATCCTAATTTGGTCATTTAGTGTGTGTTTAGGTTACAATTATGTTAGTTTATTAATTCTTTGTATTGTAAGTGTTTTTATGGGTTAGTATAAGTCTTTGAGATTGAATATTATGTTTTTTTAGGTATCTTGATGTGCTTGTTAGTATTTTAGGGTTAATATTGAAGAACGGAGAAGTCTTGGAGACATTCGGGTCGAAACAACGACCCACGATCATGGCACAATAGACCACGATTGTGACAGAAACACCAGAGTTAGCCCATGATCGTGGCCTGCATACGACGATTGTGATAGAAGGCTTCGATGTTGTAACATCCCGTCTTCATATTAAGGGTGAGAACCTAAAATTTCAGTACATAGGAGCTCAAAGCGAAATAAAGGAAATGCATTTTCTTATTTATGCATAATATTAGCATATATGCACATAAATATTGAATGTTTGCACATAAAAGAGTGGTACATGCATTCATTGACAACTTTCGAGTATAATTGTTGTTAAATGTGATTTTATTGGAAATTGAGAAGTAGAGGAGTGGAGAGGATGATCTTGGTATGAGTTGAGATAAGGAAAGATTTGGAAACAAAATTGGTAGTGATCTGAAAAATGTTCACTGAATATGCTTTAGTCTTTTAGCCACAATGTTTTCTCTAACTATCTAAACGAGATGATTCTTAATTTGGATTAACCTAGAGATATATGGATATATTTCGTATGAAGACATCGAATTTTAATTCTGTCTCTAAGAGTCTTAAAAATTGTCATGAAGTGAGAACTGGTCCAGTATGTTGATGTATGAATGGAAAATTCATCTTTGAAGTTTAGGGGCAAATTTGGAATTGATATAAATAGATTTGTGCAAAGTTACCTTCTGGAAAATTGTAGATCTTTATTTTATCTTTCCAACGGTATATAGTACAAAAATTTGGATATCTGAGCTGAAAATTATGCCCTTTTATTGTTTTGTTTTAGTTTTGTCATCGTCGTAGTATGACGTCAGCATCGTCTTAGTATGACGTCAGCAACATCGTCTTAGTATGATATCAGCATCGTCTTAGTATGATGTTAGCATCGCCTTAGTATGACATCAGCATCGTCTTAGTATGACGTCAGCATCGTCTTAGTTTGACTAGAACATCTTCTGGTCAAAATTTGACCCTCTAGATGACAAAATTGGTCTTCAAGGTCTTCATAAAAGTTGCAGATCGTGAAGTCCTCTTTCTATTCATCTAAAAAACACCTTAATTTGATTTATGTACAGAAAGTTACAACCGTTTTCCCAATTTCATTTTTGGTCGACTTTTGTTTCTTCTTAGTTTGACTTCTGCTTCATTTCAATTTGCTTCGTTTTAGTTTTGCTTCGTCTTAGTCACTGTTCGTTCGCTTTGTCTTAGCTATTGTTCATTCGCTTCATTCATAACCCAAAGACCAACAGAATAGTTGTTTTAGTAAAAATTTATACAACTTTTTTTCACACAAAATTTTGCCTACTTTATTGTTTTAACGAATCATTCTCATGAAAATGTACTAATAATGTCACTTATTTGATTGGCCTAAAATTATAAACGAGTATGTATGGCAAATTCCTGAGGTGAACGGACTAACATCGTATCCTAATTGACTAGCATATTTAGCCCTAAGTAACTTAGTTACTAATTTCACAAGCTAATAAATCTTCGCAACCTAAAATACTATGTTTAAGGCTAAATTTATCCCCCTTAAGTCTTAGCCATTAACGCATTCACATAATTCACATCATATAACCTAAACAAACTATCATAAAATATGCAAAAACACGCTTAAAGTAAAAACACACATCCCTCCTCACACTTAAACAACATATTGTCCTTAATGTGAGAAGGCTACATAAACAAACCAGGGGGAAATAAAACACAATATACAAAAAATAAGAAGAAAATACTATCAAAAATGAAAAGAAAAGGGTTAGAACATAAAACCTTTAAAATGATCGAGGTAGTGATGGTGTCAGAGATGAAGATCAAATGCGCTTAACGTCGAGCTGGCTTTTCTATCGTATAATTGATTCAAAGAGAGTAAGAGAGTTAGTAATCCTAAATCATTTCAAATCATTAAAATTTTATTTTTTTAAATTTGAAACAAATCTAACTACACAACAATTTAAACCTAACTACCAAAATTGTTAATTTATGGCCATTAGCTTGATCTTATATCATTGGAATCTCAGCCGGGATCAATTATGAGCAGCTTGCTTCCACCCTTTTCGTTCAACATCAATTTTGTAGCCTGTAAGTAAGCTATAAATTGCAAAATGAATAGAAGGACAATATTGATAAAGTTGAGAAAACTAATTAATTTCAATAATTTTCTTTTATTAACAAACTATCAATAAATTAGGGAATAATGAAACTCTTTGAATCTTTCATTGAAGTATGTCCTGTAAGAAGGTGAGTTGTCTTTCTCTTCTTGGGTTTTCCTCATGCGCCCTAATCTCCTCTTCTTCTTTCGCTTCACGAATAAAGACTTTTATAATTTCTTCAAACTCGATGTTCGTTGTCATCTATTCTTCTTCCTCATATTCCTTTGAAGATTCAACATCATCAACTCTTATGAATGGTAATTCTGGTGGGTAAGGCGGAGGGGGAACATAGGGAGGGTCCTCATTCTTTTCTTCATCCTTTGTTTGCTTCTATTGGTCTTCTACAAAGTGGTTTTCTGCTAGTCTATCCGTTGGTTCTCCTAACTCTTTCCCACTCCTAAGTGTAACTTGAACTTGCTCTTTTGAATATACTTTCGTGTTGTTCAAAAGAATTCTCACACTTTTTGTACATAACACATTGGTAAGTTGTTCCACTCGAGCCTCCAAGCTGAGAATAGAAGAGACATGAGTCCTTGTTACTTAGTTAATTTGCTCTTCTAACCTCTTTTGAGCCTCATCCATACTTATGAGCTTGTCCATAATCTTGTCCAATTTGGAATCATAGTCATTGTATTTATCATATTGATATCTATATGACCCTTGATTTCTAAACTGAATCCTAGTATTTTTAGACAAATGAAAATTTGGGTGGTTATGCCACCCCAACTAGTATATGCTAGAGTAAAGATTGCTATCTCCCTAGCCAACTTATGGTCTATTAAAGTTGAATTGCTCCACGTTGTTATTTTCCCTTAAGAAGCAATTAGTTGTGATATAGCCCTCTTTTCCACATGACTCATATTCTTGCTGCATTGCTGTGATTGGAGAGGAAGAGGTGGCTTTCAGGCTATTCAATTGCTTGGTTAGCATATCAATCTCATCTTGCAATGTTGTCAGTGAATTTGCAGCAATCATTCCTCCTAGGTCCCCAAAAGGTTGATTGTTATCTACTTCATTATAATGTCCAAAGATAACTAGTGTATGCCATATGTTTTAACAGATCATGTGTTACTTTAATTGTTTTCCTTATGAATGATACTCCAGAAGTTGAATCTATAGTGCTCCTTGTGGGTAGATTAACTCCAGTGTAAAAGGTTTGAAATAAGAATTCATTGGGTAGGTTATCATGAGGACAACTCCTTTGCAACTCCTTATACTGCTCCTATGCTTCATGTAACGACTCCCCATCATTTAGCTGAAAATTTATAATTTCCTTTATTAGTCTTGTTGTCTTGTTTAGGGGGAAATACTTATTTAGAAAAACTTGTACCAATTGCTCCCAAATTATGATGTTCAATGAGTGGAGAGAATTTAACCAGGCCTTAGCTTGATTCCTAAGTATAAAGGGAAAGAGCCTCATCCTAACAGCATCCTCCGACATCTCAATATCTCGAAAGGTGTCACAAATTTATAAGAAATTAGCTAAATGAGCATTGGGATCCTCATCGACTAACCCGTAGAATTGCACGTTGGTTCACAACATATTTAACAGTGATGATTTGATCTCGAACGTATTCACTTGCATCGGTGGTTGGATAATCCTTTGATGATGGGCATTGAGTTGTGGCCTCATAACTTCCATAAAGATTCGTCGCTCTCCACGATGTATTTCCTCCACCATCGTTCTTTCCATCGCTTTTTAGCGTTCAACTTTTGAGATTCCCCATTATTGTTTAGTGATATCCAAGTTGATGTGTCATCTATTTTATGTCCAATTAATGTAAAAGACGATAAAAATAACTTAGACTACAAGAATTAAACTAATCTACATCTCCCCAGCAACGGTGTCAAAAACTTGTTACATAAGTTTTACAATCTATAAAACCCTCAATAATTTGCAAGTGCACAGGTCGTACTTTGTAATATTGAAAGGTTGATCCTACGAGGAGGGCACTAGCCTAATCCTAAGTCGGTTAAGGCTTAGAGAAAAGAATTAAAAAGAAATAATCACTGTATAATTGAACACAGAAAGTAAATACTGGAAATTGATTCAAGAATTGTAAAGCAGAAAATTCAACAACACAGAATTAAACTAAGCAGTCACACAAATCACAATGGAAATTTATCAAGAGAGTTAATCAAGTTATGAGAGAAGGGGTTTTACCTATCATTAATGCTAATCTAACCATTTTTATGTTAATGGGATATCAGTTTTGGACTGTTGCAAGGTTGATTACTTTCTCTTGAGTTATAATCATTAAATACAAAATTGTAAACCATGATCGAATTATGGAACTTGCAATCTCTCAATTCATAAGTTACCCAAAATTCTAATTAGTTCTGAAGCTCTTTAATAAACAATCGGGTCTTGCAGGGGATCTCTCTCTATGAAATTTTTGACTAGATTGATTAAGTGGTCAATTAGATCGCCTAACTCTCATTAATCCAATCTAATCATTTTTATTTGGCTTACCCTCTCGGTTTGTTACTGAAACATGTAAATACATTAATCAATCACAACACCCAAATCAGTAAAGACAAAAATAACTAAATCGACGTTAACTCAACTAAAATCCCAAAGGAGAGTTTAGAACATTATCAACAACGCGAAATCCATTTCCATATAATCCATATAAATTTTATACATTTAAATGAAAAAAAATGAAGAGAAATTGGAACTTAAGTTGAACAAATCGAAAAGGCAGTGACATCAGGATACTACCTGATTTGGGAAGCAGCGGCATTGAGATCTACTTCTTCTTCCTCCTTCTTCCTCTTCTTCTTCTTCTTCTTCTCTCTCTCTCTCTTCTTTTTTCCTTCTTTAGGGTTTCCAAAAATGGCTTAATGTAAAGCTCCTTCTTTATGTTCTTGCTATTCTATTTATGTTCTTTTGTGTTTAGGGTTGAACAAGGGTTTTCCCGGGGTCTGAATGGTTTAAAAAATCACCGAAACGTAAAGTTTGGAAGTAGCTGTACATTTGCCTGATGTAGGCCACGATCGTGGGCCACACAATTAACCCCAATTTGCTTCGAAACTCCTTCATTCTTTGATCTTTACCCTGAAACACTATCAAACATATGGTACCTCAAAAACGTCATATTTAAGCTCAAAGGATTGTTCTAACCTATAAAACACTTAAAACATAAATAAATCTCAAACTAACATAATTTTACCCTTAACACATACTAGACAATAGAATGAATGACTAAACATATGTCAAACTATACCTTAAAATATAATGCATTTCACACCTATCAATCACCCTACTTAATCCCATTTGATCATTTAAATAACCTTGTGGAGGAACCATTTAAAAGAATACTATATGAGGGAGTTGAGATGCACTCCTAGATCTAAGAAATAAATTTTGAGGGAAACCTAAGCGACTCTAAGTTGTTGGTGATGAAACTCCAGTTGATAGTATCAAAGGTCTTTGGGAAGTCAATTTTGATGGCATAACCTCATATTGCTTTCCTTGAGTTATACTCCTTCGTAAGCTCTTGCATTAGAAGGATATTGTCTAAGATTTCTCTTCCATGTATAAATACACTTTGTGAATGATACACTAAGGACTTGAGAGGGCTTTTCGGCCTGTTAGCTAGTAGATTAGCTATCACCTTGTAGACTGTGCTACAGTAAGACATTGGTCTGAAATCATTTAAGTAGATAGCATGAGGAACTTTAGGAATCAAAAAGATATGAGTTGCATTTAACTCCCTCAACATCCTCCCTAATTGAAGAAATTTCCGCACCACATCAGTTAGCAGATTGCCAGTGATACTTCAAGAGCATTAAAAAAAAATATAACCGTCAAATCATAGTGCTTTCCTAGGTTAAGAGAGAAAAGTGTTTCTTTGATCTCTTGACCGATAGCTTACAGTTGTAATGAATATAGATTGGAGACTAGAGGAGATCTAATCACATCTACCAGCTCCTATATATGAATCTTACCATAACTATTTGATATTAGTAAGTTCATATAGTAATTGGTGACCATGTATTCAATCAAAGAGATATCACGTATTAATTGATCATTGTAGTCAAGCAGACAAAGAATCTTATTAGAATTCTTATGAGCTAGGATGAAATTATAGAAGTACCTCGAGTTAGTGTCCCCCTTCTTTAACCATCGACTCCTTGCCTTCTGCATCAGCATTGAATTATCATATGTCATTGCCTTAATATATTCCTACAGTTTCCTGTGTTCCTCAATTTGCAAGTTGCGATTGTGTGAAAATAGGTAAGAGGCCCTTTGCACTTCACTAAGTTCTTCCTTAACCTTTTGTACTCTTTTTACTATTGAGATTTATATTTTGAGAAGGATTTTGAGTTTAGTTTTTAAATCCTATAGCTTCCTCATCATCTTGAAAGATTTGCAACCTTGGATGTCACTATTCTATGCATTCTTGACAAGCTCTATAAAACCTTCCTTAGCAACTAGGAAGATCAGGGCATTAGTCTTTCTTATGGTGAATAGATCACAAATCTCTATGTAGGAGTGGTTTGAGCATAATGAGGGTCCAAATAAAACATGAGAACGTGGAAAGGATTTCATTCATCCTTGATTAGCTAATACCATATCTTAATCAAACCCTCACCTTTTTGCTTGTTACTCTAAGTGAAAAGATTGGGTGAGCATCTCAAATTATTAACCTTCAATCTTGTCATGCCCCTTTCTAACTCAATGCCCAACCTAGAGGGATTAACTCATTCAAGAGGCGGTAGGAGACAATTGAAATCCCTAATCATCATGTTACTAATGGTGCCTAAATCATCCCACAACTTGGCTCTTTTTAAAACTCGATGTTGGAAGCATACATTTTCCATACTTACTCGTTACCCAAATTGAAGTCTCTACTCCCATAATCTGTTCTTCATTTAAACAGTTTGTTTTGATGTTTACTTCATTCTCATAAACCCCAACATCAACTGGTATCGATGGTAACACCTCATCGTGTTGACTGTATTAAAAGTAGTTGACTTCTGTATTGAGCGTAAGCCAGCCGTTACGAGGCTTTTCAAACCAAACGGCGAAGAAGGGTAAAGCTGTAAATGGGATTGTGAGATCAGGGGTATTTCCGTGACAAAAACCAGACAAGAAGATTTCCAAATACAGGTACCGGAGTCTTGCGTGGGCGTAACCAATTAGGAAAGCCTCCCTTTTGTCTCCCTATTGGTCAATTTGCAATCCCAACGTTACACCTGTCTGCACATTACAGCTCACCTCGCCGGTCAAAGACACATGGCGATCGGCGTTTAGGCTCAGGATTCCTATATTGTTTAGTTATTAAATATTATTATCACTCCAAAGCCATCACCACCCATGGTAATTAACTATTCACTGCTCCATAAAGGATCAATATCTATATAATGCTCATATCTCCGGCCGGCAAGAAATATGGCGAGTCCGAGTCAAGCCTGTACCGGGTCTTGGCGGATCGATGTCCGAGTCTGGAGGCGAGTCATGCAAAGCTGCAAGAGCAACTGAGTGAGTCAGTGGAGGAAAACAATAGGAAAAATGGAGGGTCTATGATGGCGATGTCAGCTGCCGGTGATGAGACATCAGATTCTGGAGGGGTGTATATTCCTGGATTCTTCATTTCAGGGAGCCCTTACAAGAGCGTGTTGGAATCCATGGGACATGCCGTTCACGTTTGTACTGCTTCATCTGGAGAGATCACGTATTGGTAGGTGAACAGCATCTTTCTGTGTGTCTCTGAGAACTTTAGATGTTATTTGACTTATTGCTTTTTTTATCTCTTTAATTACTCTCCGGGGGTTAATACTTGTGCTCTTCTATCTTTTCTTTCCAAGTTCCAACCATGAAATATACATATTGAGAAACAGAGGACTTAGATAACAGAACTGAACTTCACATTTAGCTGTGTGAGTTAAGCTAGTGGGACAAGAAACAGAAAAATGCACTATTAAAGTGATTTTTCTAGAGATTGTACGATATACGGTCAACACTATAAGTTATTAGAGAAGGAATGTAGCTGGAGACACGCTTCTATTTTACAACCACAGAAAGTTGAGCCTGAAATTCCTAATAAGTTGGTGCGGCAGTTTATATGATTTTTCAGCGTGTGGTAGTGAAGGTTGGTGGAGTAGTGAATGGGGTAAATTTCTTTGAACAATAACCAATTTGATCCGTTTCCAGTAATTGGATTGTTGGGAGGCTGAGGCAGAGTGGAGTAGACAAACTCTGATGAACGCACTGCTAAGAAAACTAATATGGTATCTTAATGACTAGTTTCAAGCATGAAATATAGAAACGAGCAACGGAATTTGAAGCAGTTATGTCAGGATTTCATTTTCTGAAAGCTGCTCAATTCTGTTGCGAATCTCAGCGCGGGAGGATATATGCCTGAATGTGATCCCTGTACTCCAATCAGGTGCATGAAGCTATGCCCTCAGAGGAACTGAGATTGTTTAACTCTTAGAGTTTGGCCCGAATTTTCGATCATGTTTTTTTGTATTAAGCTGTTCCCTAAATGCGTTTTTCAGGTTTTATTGGAGAAGTTAAGGTGTCCTGGAGTGTGAAAATCCATATTTAGTATATGACAAGATACTAGAGTTTTATTTTCAAACTTAGACCAAAGATGACATCAAAGGCATAAGTTCTTTCAAGAAGATTTCAATTATTCCATAATAGTAATGAGAAGAGCCTTGTTTTTTTTTCCCCCCTTGCATTCAGCTGGCTTAGTTTTACTTGTGCAACAAATTATGTTCGACTGTAAATTTTCTTTTAAAGGAATCACTCTGCTGAAAAACTCTATGGATGGAAGGAATATGAAGTCCTTGGACAAAGCATTTCTGAACTTCTCGTAGCCGAAGAGCACTACACACCTTTTAAACAAATCATGGAATGTTTGAACTCAGGCAAATTGTGGTCAGGCCGGTTTCCTTTAAAGAAGAGATCGGGTGAAATATTCATGGCTATGATCACAAAAAGCCCATTATATGAGGATGGTGAGCTTGCAGGTATTATCACTGTTTCAAGTGACGCAGCAATATTCAATGCAGCTACTTCAGAAAGCTTAAGAGCAGGTCAACTCCATGCTAATGAACCAATAAGGATAAACCCGGAAAAGATCCACCGGAAACCACGACTGCCTATTGCGGCTATTCCGCAGATTGCATCGTCAGTTTTCAATCTGGTGCTTATGTATTATATCATAGAGCTTTCAACTAATCTTTTCTGTTCCAAATTAAAAATTCAGTTTTTAAAAAGGTTTCATAAATGTCTACCATTAGGCTTCAAAAATTTTACCGCAAAAACATGATGATGGCACCTGCAATGAGCATCTCAATTCTGAGGATAAAGAACAGAGTGTTAAAGATGCTGAAGAACTCAAGTCAGAGATTCCTGTTGCTTCAGCTCTAGTAAGTTCCAGTGCTTTCAAAGCCTGCATAATCTGTACTGTCATTACTCTAGGAAGCAGGGGATAAAAATTCACTTTGATCTTACTATCATGGGTTTATCTATGTGCTTCAGATACCTACTGTAGCAGCGCTACTTTATCATAATATTTTCTACCAAAACAACCCTTCAACTAGGTAACTTCTTTAGTAATCAGCCACCCAGAATAAGTTAAAATCGAATATCATGGTCTTCTAAAACATATTAAAATCCCCTTGAGTTGTTAGATTTTGCAACAACAGATTCCTCACCTAAGGCGCCGCATGCGTGCTTCGTAAAAATATGCAATACATGCATCCTTACACAAAATGGTTTTACCCTGTATTCCGCCTGTGCTTCTGACTATGTTGGCGAATTTTCTCTCTCACAAGTTGGTTGAAGTTTCTGCAGGCTGCTAAATTTTTGGCAAAATTGCACATAGGGAGCAGTGGCAGCTCTAAAAAAGAAGACTATGTCTGTGGTCACCAAAATGAGCCAAGTGATACGGCAACATGGGATGAACCCATAAACAGGGCTAATGATCCGAAAATTTCAAAGCCACTAACTTCTTGCTGTAGCACCATTCATAATGTGCACAAGAGACAAAGTTCATGCGAAAGAAATTCGTCACTTGAGGTTAAAAGTGTACATCCAAATGTAGCTGAAAGAAGAGGATCAAAAGATTCAGGAGAGAGTTGTAATCTAGCTGCTTCAATGGAGTGCAAAGAATCTTTGAGGTTTACTAAGCCTGTCTATCCTGTGCCGATATTAGATTGGCAAGAGAATGGGAATGAGTTAGACATTGAAGAGGCAAATTTAGAAGCCTCAGAGTTGGTCCAAGACTCAAATTGCCTGCTAGATTGCGAGATTCATTGGGAAGACCTAGACTTGGGGGAGGAGATTGGACAGGGTAAGCTTGAAACATACTAAACTTACCAACATATGTTGGCAAGTGCATAAAATTTGTTGTGAATGTAAGTTTATTCATGTAGGCTGAAGTATCACTTCGAAAAACCATGTTTTTTTTTTTGTCTGTTGAAGACTTCAAACATATTCTGAACACAACTGATAGGTTTTGAATATCGTTGCTTTACTAAGGGGGATATGACATTGGCAAATTTTGGTTAGAAAAATTCCAAGCTCTTTTATGACCTTTTTATTCTCTCTTTCCAGGATCATTTGCTGCTGTTTATCGTGGACTGTGGAATGGATCGGTACTCTATCAACCTCAACAAATTCTTCTTTCATTCTCAGTTGCTAATTGAAGTTGACATGGAATGGTTTTGTTGTTCTTCATCAGGATGTTGCAGTTAAGGTTTATTTGGGGAATGATTACAGAGAGGAAACTCTAAAAGATTACAAAAAGGAGGTGACACTCTTAAATTCCAATATTTTGTAATCCAAATAGGGAAAAAATTTAATTGTGAAGTGGAATCCTTAATGCAGATCGACATAATGAGAAGACTTAGACATCCAAATGTGTTACTATTCATGGGAGCAGCATATTCTCCAGAAAGACTTGCCATTGTCACAGAATTTTTGCCAAGGTAGTGATGGTTTTATCACTTTATTCTAACGATATTATTGGCAGACTAGCATCGCTCTTAGATTCCATGTTAAAAGGCATTGCCACCTTTTCTTTTCATGCATTTGGTTTTTTTTTGCAAATTCCTACCTCTGTTTTTTTTGTAAAGTAAAATAAACAGATTGAAAAATCCCTCAAAAGGGGATCACAGTGGGCGCACATCAAGAACTCTCAAGGCCAAACACTAGACTTCAAGCAGTCTAGATGAGGATGCAAACCACTGCAAGAACCAAGCTCTTTAGAAAGGAATAAAACACGTAGGCAACGGTAGATTAAGGGGTACCATCCTGAGACTGTAAGGCTCTAAGATAATGGTGCAGATTCCAACTAAGAGCCATTCTGCTACTAATTGCTACCCTTTTTGTTTGTTAGTCTGTGCAAACAGTTTGCATTTGATGATAAAATCGGTTAAAATAATAACTTCTGCATATTCTTGTTGGTTTATAATTCGGCAGCTAAACACATCAGTCTTGTCTTTCTAACACCAGGGGAAGCCTTTTCAAGACCCTTCACAAAAGCAATCAAGCACTGGACATGAGACGACGTCTGAGGATGGCCCTTGATGTTGTATATCTCTATCCTGTCGTTATCTTCCAGAACGTACTACTTTTAGTCCCAAATAGTAAGGTTTTGAGTTTTTGAGCTCTCAAACAAGGTCTTGCAATTTCTGCTGTATTGCAGGCTAGAGGTATGAATTATCTGCATCGTAGAAACCCTCCTATAGTGCACAGAGACCTAAAATCTTCTAACCTGCTAGTTGACAAGAACTGGACTGTAAAGGTAATATGTGATCTTTGATCAGGCTAAGGAATTGAAGCCACTTGGAATTGACAATTTCTTAACAAATTTTATGATACTGTTCCCAGGTTGGGGACTTCGGCCTATCGAAGTGGAAGAATGCAACCTTCCTAACTGCAAAATCTGGAAGAGGAACTGTAATGGCCTTTTCATAATATGCACCCTCAAAATATTCTCCAGAAAAAACAAAAAACGTTATTAAAATTTCTTACTTACGCTTTTGGGTAATATCATGGTCATAGTAGCGGAACTCCCTTCTAACTTTTTCTGCTTTCCTCTGTTCAGCCTCAATGGATGGCCCCGGAAGTCCTGCGTAACGAGCCTTCAAATGAGAAGTAAGTTTCTGAACTGTTTTCTTCTCCAAAATCTGTGTTCGTTGCCTCTGCAATTCTGGTTATGTTCTGAGACGTTCCTTGCACCCATACAGGTCTGATGTGTTCAGCTTTGGTGTCATCCTTTGGGAACTAATGACCGTCTCCATTCCCTGGATCAATCTGAACCCAATTCAGGTCTACTTTTTCTCATACATCTCTCACAAATCTACACAACAGTGAACCTAACTTTTTTGTAGTATCATCTTCGGTTAACTGAAGTATTGTCCCTGTAAAAGGTAGTTGGAGTGGTTGGGTTTATGGAAAGGAGATTGGAATTACCAGAAGGCCTTGATCCCAAGGTAGCATCCATCATTTGCGACTGTTGGAAAAGGTAATTGTAACGAAGCTTTCCACTGTTCCATAAATCAGAAGTTGCAAGTTGATGGAACTTAAAAAAAAACTGTTGGTTTCAATCCAAACAAGCAGTGAACCAGCGCATAGACCGTCATTTGAAGACATAATTCAACGAATGACAGGCATTTATCCAAAGCGTAGCAACATCTCCAGTTAATAGGACCAAGGAGTCTTAAAAGCTGCATGCGGGTGTTCAAAGTAACCTTTCCTCTTTCAACACAGTAGAAGGAAAAACAGGAAATCAGTTGATGCTTTTGAGAATTTAAAGCACGATGTCCTATCCTAGTCTTAGGCAAATCATATATTTTTTTTCTTTTTGAAAAAAGATCATATTATAAAGTTGCATGTCATAGTCTACCAACAAGCAATATCATTGTATTTACGTTGATTAAAGACATGTTAACTCTAAATTGAGCTGACCCATCCATCAAGTGTAAAATAGAAACAAGATTATATTTTCTGATATTAGTAATCACCTCCATGTAACCATCAAAAATTATTTCTCAACTATTATAAGTGAAATTAATTTGGCATATCAACATATAATTGTTACATCATGTAAGAATATTTTATTGTGGTAGTTATAAGCCCTACTAAACTGATGATTCCTATTTTTGTTTTTTGGTAAGAACTAGATTCAAGTATTTGCCAATCTCCAAGCACAAAGAATGGTGCATTAACGTCCTAATATTTTATATCTATAATTTTATCAATTTAATTAAAATTAAAAAATTGATGAGCTAAATCATAATAAAAGATCTGTTAACTAAAATTATAACAAGGAATTCATATTATAAGTTAGGTTTTTGTAAATTCATGTATATCTTATTTATAGTCTCGTCTATAAATAAGTTGTATATTTTTATACAAAATAATTAACAAGAGAAATCACTTTTCTAATATTAGCTTTTATAGTATCAGAGCCTCATTAAATATCTTCCTGTGTTCTTAAGGTTCAATACTTAGGTGAACTTCCTTCTAATAAGATACAGGTTAAGTCAAGTCAGCGTATCCAATGCATAAGGTTCTTCAATTTTGCAAGGGTCATCGATATATGCAGCCTTCACTTGTATTCTTACAAAGAAACTGTTTCTGTTATTTAAACCTATAACCTTTTGGTCATAAATGAGCAATTGGTAGGCTCTCCCTCATTAGTTGTAAGTGGGTTTATAAAATCAAAACTCATTTTGATAATTCTATTGAACGTTACAAAGTTCTTTTCATAACCTAAGGGTATACTCAAGAGTATGGTATAGATTATGAAGAAACATTTGCTCAAGTGGAAAGATTAACCTCTATTTATAATTTATTAGCTATAGTTGCAGTTCATAAATGACAACTTCTTCAAATGGATATAAAAAATGCTTTTCTCCATCTTGATTTATTGAATGCAATTTACAAGCATCCTCCTCCAAGTTATAATTCTTCTCATAAGATTTGTAGGCTTCAACGAGGCCTTGTGATAGATTGAAACAAGTTTCTAACAGTTAAATTTGTAAAATTTAGCTTCATCTTTACATAATTTGACTTTATTTCTAGTCCACATAATTCTACACTGTTCATTTATCAAATTGATCATTGCATTGTCCTTCAGTTACTTTATGTTGATGAGAAGATAATAATAGGCGATGACGCATCTCAAATTTCAAAATTACAACATGACCTTAACCAACACTTTAAAATGAAGAATCTGAGCGTTTTAAAGTTATTTTTTAGGTCTCGAAGTTTCTCCTACTTCTGAAGGTTATTATCTTTCTTAAGCCAAGTATGCATCTAACCTACTTTCTCACGCTGGCATCATCGATAGTAAATTATATCAAACTCCCATGAAACACAACTTCAAGTTTACTCCTTTAGATGGTGCTCCTTTTATTGATCATATTTTATATCAATAACTTATAGGCAGTCTTATTTATCTCATTATTACTTGACCAAATATTTTATATTTTGTTCATTTGTTTAACCATTTTATGTCCGCTCCTTGCTCATCACCTTTTTCTATCGTGATTTAGATACTTTGTTACATTAAAGGAGCTCTATTCCATGAACTACACTTCTTTACTTACTCCTCCTTGATATTATCTTGCTATTTTGATGCTGACTAGGTTGGTGATCTAATATATCATTATTTTAACACTGATTATTGTTTCTTCTTAAGCAATTATCTTTTCTTTTAACATTGAAGAAAGTAAACTATAACTGCTCAATCTAGCACTGAATTTGAATATTATGCTCTTGTTAATGCTATGTTTGAATTACTTTGGTTGGAATGGTTGTTAACTAATATGGGTATCACTCATTCCTCTGCCACTATGCTTTATTACAATAATGTAAGTGTTATAAAAATTTCTTATAATAATGATATTTTTCATGAACATACAAAATACATTAAAATTAATTTGCATTTTATATTGTTAGGAATTTAGAACTTCCAAGCCCACACCCAAGAATATTTAATAGACAAAAATATCAGAAAATAATAACACAAGAGAATTTACGCGGAAACTCCCAAACCGGAGAAAAAAACCACAGGCATCGAGAAGAAAATCTACTATGTGAAAAATTCTTACAATCACACAATTTTTCCTCTCACTCAATCCCCCAATACACCAACACACTCACAAAGAAATACACAAGACAAATTCTCCAACTCTCACCTCAAAAAAGGAATTTAACTATAATCAAATTTGTACTACAAATCTTTGACTTTGTTTGGTGCACTAAACAAGGAAGTAGCCACCTCCTTATATAAGTAAGAGTCTTACTCCAATTGTTTTCTCCAACCAATATGGGACAATAAAGGAGCTAAATCTCAACAATCTCCACCTTTAGCGACTTTGGTTGATCCCACAACTACACTCCACCTCAATGAAGATCTTCTGAAAATAATATAACTCTCAATGCAGAGAATCATCATGCTTCATAGCATCATGCTCCACCATAACCATAAAAGCATACCCACTCAGAATAAACCAATTCTAAGCCTTCTACTTCGGTACATGTCGAAAATAACCTTGCTGAAAAATTATGGTACAACTCCCATGTTTGGCTTTCCTGGAAATTCATCAGTCATCGACATAAATTCCACCATACACCTTGCATTAATGCCAATCCAATGCCCGTGTGCAAACTTGTGGACCCGCTAACAGTAACACATCCTCTATCATGACAACTTTAGGATTAGCGACATACCATGAGGATGTATATGCCCCCTCTTTTAGAGAACAAGATCATCATCCATGGAGACAATGTTAGCGACATTGTCAGTCTCTCCATTAACTGACCTAGAGCCTCTTGCCGAACCCGCTTTACCTTTCGGACAATTTTTCTTCACATGCCTAGATTGTTCATAATTCCAGCATACTACATTTTTCTTTATGGAGTTCTTCTTCCGATATCCAGCTACCATAAAAACTGAGTTTTCAGGAATATTTCCACCACCCAGTCTTCTTTCTTCTGAAAAGAGTTTTCCGGCAACTTCAGAAAAAACTATCTTCTCCTTCCCATGAGTCAAAATCGGTTTCATGTATTCCTATGAAGGTGGAAGAGACCAAATGAGTTTCAAAGCTTGATCCTCATCATCTATACGAACTCTAATTGCCTCCAATTCAGAGACGATCTCATTGAGAACACTTAAATGATCTGAAATTGTAGTACCTTCCCTTATCCGCAATGTATGAAACTGCTCCTTTAGGTACACCCGATTTGAGACGCCTTTTGTTTGATACAACTCCTCGAGCTTTTCCCAGAGCTCCTTTTTTGTAGATATTCCATGTACATTCGTAAGGACATTCTT
>JANITW010000236.1:54204036-54219756 GCA_027564335.1 Erythroxylum williamsii | reverse complement strand
ACGGACACTCTTAAATACCATATCTTTCCTTAGCTAAAACTTTCCTAGACATGTACTACCACACTACCACACCAAAACTCCACCACACCGAATGAACCTTCCTCAAGAAAATCTTTTCTGATGTGGAAGATCAGTCAAAACTGTCACCACAGAGCATACTTAGATTTTTCAAGAAAAATACACCTTGGCTCTGATACCACTTATTAGGAATTTAGACCTTCCAAACCCACACCCATTGATATTAAATAGACAAAAATATCAGAAAATAATAACAAAAGAAAATTTACGTAGAAACTCCCAAACCGGAGAAAAAAATCACGGACATCGAGAAGAAAATTCACTATGTGAAAAATTCCTACAATCATGCAATTTTTCCTCTCACCCAATCCCCTAATACACCAACACACTCACAAAGAAATACACAAGACAAATTCTCCAACTCTCACATAAAAAAAGGAATTTAACAAGAGTCAAATTTATACTATAAATCTCTGACTTTGTTTGGTGCACTAAACAAGAAAGTAGTCACCTCCTTATATAGGTAAGAGTCTTGCCCCAATTGTTCTCTCCAACCAATATGGGACAACAAAGGAGCCAAATCTCAACATATATGTCATCATGTTATTTAAGACATTATACATTTGATTCATGTCTCCTTAGCTAACAAAATAACTAATATATTTATCAAAACATATGTTCTAGCTCGTTTTAAGATTTACTAAGCAAATTCAAGCTGGTGTATACTATTCCATCTTGTGTTAAAAGGGGGGTAGTAAGATGAACTGAAATCATAACAACAGATATGGTAAGATTAGTTGATATCATAAAAAGAAATTTAGGTTCTTGTATATTCAATTCAGATCCTTATACATTTATGTATATATTATGTATAACATTATTTATAAATAGGTTAAATATCTTTGTACAAAATAACTAATAAGAGAAATCATTTTCCTAATTCAGTTTTTACTTTTAATTTGAATAATATAAATGTAAACATAAAAAGATATGATATGTCATTATTGAGGAAATATTTCTTATTTTTGGAATACAATTAATTATATGTAATAGATTGGGCTTTTCATTAGTGAGGATTATTGATTTTTAAGTCTATATGTAAGATACATAACCTAATTTACTTTTATTTTTATTTTTAAAAGGTAAATTTGTTCACAAGTAAAGTCATAAGTGTCGTACTGTATGCACCATTTCAGTCAAAAAATGGCAATTAAAATTCTATTATCTTAATGGGTTATGGTATTAGTTAGTGCTTGCCTTTTTAGTTGGTATCAGTTGGTACCGATCAATACAACAAATACCATTTAGTAATAGAACCAAATTAAAAGATTAAAAAATTAAGGAATAAAATTTTAAAAATAATTCTGGTTCGGTCTGATTTTGTTGAGGCTGGGCGTCGTTGTTTGGATCCATGAACTCAATTAATTTCAACTAGGAAATATCTGCAAAAACAATAAAGGCACACCGTGGATTAATCATCGACTGGCCCTTCCGATGCTTAAGTCAGTTCTTTTGTAGTAGTTTTTATGGCTATGAATAGAGAGTATTAGGGTTCTAGGGTCATACCTGCGTCATGAGGAGATAATGAACTTATATAGTGAATACCTGCCAGACTTAGCTCATCATCTTGGGAATGGGTCGATCGGCCCACATGTCATCCTAGGGTTGGACCTGGGCCTAGCACGACCGACTCAACCATAAGCCCCCTACTCCTCGAGTTCGATCAAGGAGAAGGATCAATGGAGTACACAGGGTTCGTGCAGCTCGCTTGCATGACAGCTCATGATAGGCCCGACCGATCGGACATCGACGTCTAGTCAGAACACTGGGTTTAATCATTACTTACGGCACGTATCCTCTGACAGATTTTTAAAATTTGAAAGGGAGCGTCCTTTCTTGTTGCCTTTATGGTCATGCACGTCTTTTCAACTACTGCGCCGCTCCGGATATCTGACAACCCTAATTCGCCACGACTCAGGTTTTGCCACGCATCCAAGTTCAATTGGTGCGCCCGTTCAGTTGATCTTTGTGATAACTGCTTGGAATCGACAAATTTCCTTCACTATCGTTTCTACGTATTTGATTCTCCAACCTCTGTTCTCTCTACTCTTCATCTCTTTGCCTGCAGTCATCGGAATTTTCTTTTCACCGTCGTCCAAATTCCAAACTTTAGTCACCAAACTAGGTACGTCTTCTCTCCTTTCCTCATCCTCCTCCTCCTCTTTTTCATCGTCTCCTCACCAATCTTCATCGTAAACGTCTACGGGCTTAACGAAGAAGTAGATACGGCCTAGAAAGAGCTCCACCGGGAACTAACCGCTAAAAGTGCTTTACAAATTGTCGAGCCGCTTGAGAGAGTGGCGGAAGCAATGGAGGTGCGGGAGGCAGGGGAAATGAAGCGCTGGACACAGAGGAAAATGAAGAAATCGTAACGAGTGACCGGAAAGATGGGCAAGTCGTTGAAAAGCCACCGAGCATTGAAAAGGTTTATGTTGTTGATATTAATGGTGACACTTCATACAGTCCAATATCTATCTTATTGGGGGGACCATTTCTCAATATAGCTCAGACTAAGATAGATATTCATGAGAGTACCCTCACGATAGAATTTAATATGGAAGTGATTCATTTTAACATTTTTGATGTCATGAAACATCCTCGTGATGATTATTTTGTTTTTTATATTGACGAGATTGATCCTTTAGTGTAGGAAATATTTATTTTGAGTTGCAAGGATCATTTAGAAACAATCTTGATTAAACATATGGAAGCAAAAGCCAATAATGATGTTAAAATGGGAGAAGAGTTGATGGAAATGGCAGTTGCATTGGATTCAATAGAGCACTCTCCCAAAATTTATGATTTACCTTCCATGCATTGACCTTAATCTCACTAGAAGTTGTTACCTTTTGATGTGCAGGAACCTGAACTAAAGCCACTTCCTACCCCTCCCCCCCCCCTAAAGTATGTAGATAAACAGACCTTTCCAACTATCATTTCAACATAGTTGACTTGGGGTCAAGAAGACAAGTTGATTCAAATGTTGAGGGAGCATAATAAGGCCATTAGATGGACGATAGCAAATATCTAAGGAATAAGCCCATCGATATGCATGCATCATATTTTGTTGGAGGCAAGCTCGACGTAGGCTGAATCCTCTAATGATTGAAGTCATGAAGAAGGAAATGTTGAAGCTTCTCAATGTTGATATTATTTACCCGATCTCCGACAATAAATGGGTAAGTCCTATTTATATAGTTCCAAAGAAGTTTAGAATCACAGTTATGACCAATTAGGAAGGTGACTTGGTTCCCATCTGAGAGTAAATCGAGTGGCAAGTTTGTATTGATTATAAGAAATTGAACTCAGTGACTCGTAAAGACCATTTTTTCCTTCCCTTTATTAATCAAATGTTTGAGGGATTGGCTGGTTATGACTATTACTATTTTCTAGATGGCTTTTCAAGTTGCCTTCAAATACTGACCGTACCAGGAGATCAAAAAAAGACTACCTTCATATGCCCATTTGGTACATTTGCTTACCAAAGATGCCATTTGGATTATCCAAGGTACCCCCCATGTTCCAAAGATGTATGGTAATCACTTTTTTCAGAGTATGTTATCATAGAGGTATTCATAGATGATTTTAGCATTTATGGTTCTTTTCTTCCTTTGATGAATGCCTTGAGAATCTTGCTCTTATCTTGGAACGATGCATTGAAACTAGCCTTGTGCTTAATAACAAAAAATTTCATTTTATGGTAGACCAAGGTATGGTTTTAAGGCATATTATATCTTCTAGGGGTATAAAGGTAGATAAATCTAAAGTTGATCTCATCTCATCTTTACCTTGCCCCTCAAACGTGCAAGAAGTGTATTCTTTTCTTAGTCTTGCAGGTTTTCATCATAGATTTATCAAGGACTTTTTTGAAGATAGTCGCACTGTTATGCAAGTTGTTACAAAAATATGTCTCATTTAAGTTTGATAATAAGTGTAAGGAATCCTTTAACAAACTTAAGGAGTTGTTGACCTCCCCACCAGTGATTAAATCTTCATATTAGAGCCTCTCTTTTGAGATCACGCATGATGCAAGTGATTATGCAATGGGGTAGTTCAAGCACAAAGAGTGCGCAAAGCTTTGCATACCATTTGTTATGCTTCGAAGACCCTTAATCCAGCTCAATTAAATTATTCGATGACCAAAAAAACTTTTATCTGTGATTTTTGCTTTAGAAAAATTTTGTTCATATTTGCTTAGTGCTAAAGTGATGATTTATTTTGATCATGCAGCTTTTCAATACTTACTCATGAAGAAAGAAGCAAAAACTAAGGCTGATCATATGGATTCTCCTCCTTTAAGAATTCGACTTAGAGACAAGAGATAAGAAGGGATAGAAAATGAGATTATTGATCACCTCAACTACTTGATCAAAGAAGAAGAAGGCATCCCTTTACAAGAGACATTTCTAGATGAACAAATATTTTCGCCAATTTGACACTACCATGATATACGAATATTGTAAATTTCTTAGTTACTAATAAATTACTTGTTGGTTTGTCAACAACTCAGAGGAATAAGTTGAAGAAAAAAGCTAAATACTACGTTTGTGATGATCTATATCTATAGACACTATGTTGCTCAAGTCATAAGGAGTTGTGTGCTTGAAAATGGAACACCCTCGATCTTAGCCTTCTGTCATTCGTATGTGTGTGGAGGACACTATGGAGTAAAGAGGACAACCTGTAAAGTTTGGAGAGTGGTTTATATTGGCCCTCATTGTTCAAAGATGAATACATCTTCTATAAGTCATGTGACAGATGCCAACGGTCAGGTAACTTATTCCGTAAGGACCAATTGTCGCAAAATCCTATTCTTTTCTATGAAATTTTTGACGTTTATGGTATTGAATCTATAGAACCTTTCTCTTTATCATTGGTTTAATTATATATTACTTGTAGTCGATTATGTTTCCAAATGGGTGGAAGCTAAAGCCACCAAAACTAATGATAGCAAATTTGTTGCAGATTTGGTTAATGTTAACATCTTTTTTAGGTTCGGGATCTCAAAGGCAATCATCAATAATAGGGGAAACCATTTTTACAACAGGGTTATGGAAACATTGTTCAAAAAATATCACATCATGCACCAGGTTTCCACCTCTTACCATCCCCAAGCCAATGGACAAATTGAAGTGTTGAATCCAAAAATCAAATCAATCCTAGAGAAAATAGTTTAGCCCGTTAGAAAGGATTGGATTGTGAGGATTGAAGACATACTACAGGCTTATAGGATGACTTATAAAACACCAATTAGGATGTCTCCATATAGTTTGGTGTTTAGGAAGCCATGATCACATTCCGGTAGAATTACAATATAAGGCGTATTGGGCTATAAAAAGAGGCAACATGAATTTGGATGATGCAGTTGTGCATAAGAAGCTTCAATTGCAAGAGTTGGAGGAGATGCAGAATAACTCTTATCAGAACGCAATGATATATAAGGAGAAGACGAAGGCTTTTTATGACAAGATGATTTCAAGGAAAAGCTTCACTATGGGTCAGAAAGTGCTTTTATATCACTTCAGGATGAAATTATTCCCAGGTTAGTTGTGTTCCTATTGGGTTGGTCCATTTCTTCTTACTTACGTCTTTCCTTTTGGTGTAGTAGAGATACGAAGTTTGAAAACTGACAAGATATTCAAAGTGGATGGTCATCACCTAAAGCCGTATTATGAAGGCTTCCAAATGAAGGATATGAAAGTGTTGAAGCTACAAGATGCGAATGGTGTCACTTGATGCGGGCAACATGGAATCTAGCCAACGATAATAAACAAAGACGTTACTTGGGAGACAACCCAGGGGAAGTTGATTTCTTTTTATTTACATTCTCGCATTTTCTATTTTTGATAAATGCTCAATTTCTTGCATTTGATGTTAAATTGAGGACAATGTAAATTGTAAATGTGGGGATGGGGATCTTAACTTTTATATATGCTTTCAAGCTTAATTGTTGCTTGTGTGAATTCTCACGCAATTTTCAAAATCAATCAAACAAACCAATATTTTTCTCGATTTCTATTGCTTTTAAGACTATATAGTCATGATATGAGAGTGAATTGACTAGAAAAATCCATGGCAACTTAGCATATACTTTTTCTCTTCTGATTGAATAATATGCATTATCTTTAGAAGATCGATAACTGGTGGTTGACAAAAGCTAGTGAAATTTTGAGCCTTATTAGACTGACACATCCACATTTGTCTCATTGTCCTCTTGTTTATGTGTGACCTTCATGAAATATACATGCTGACTTTGCTTTGATTTTCTATTCAAGACCACTTTTTTATCACATGCATTAACATGAAAATGATTAAGCATTCTTTGTTTTTACAAGTTACATTAGCCAAATAGCCTACCCATTGATATGAATTTTCCTTTGTTAAGCCCCTTTGAGCTTTATTAGTCTTTCGTTTTATGTTAACCACATTACTTGCTTTAAACTGAACCAAATATCCTATCTAAGCCTTAAAACTAGTGAAGCATTTGTTAATTGTTGATAACTGGGGATGTACAAAATATATAAATGGGGGTGTGTATATTTGTGGGATGTGTGCTATTATTGGGATGCCATTTTACATTTTATCAATGAAATTACCATGTCGATGTAGCTTCTTTCAATTTTTATTACAACAAAAGAGAGAGAGAAAGAGAAAATAAAAAAATGTTTGAATAAAAGTATCAAGCACGAAATGCATTTATGTTGAAAAGTTGTCCATTTGTTTCTCCTCCTAAAGTTGTATTGAATAGGTGAATTGAGTATGTTGTACATGAAGTAGATGTTATTTTGAAAGGATCACTCCTTATAGTTTAAATGTATTATTGTCAATGATTTTTATTAGTGATTCCTTCTAATTGGTTATGCTTCATGTGGTTTATGGTGTGAGAGCTTAAATTTGAGCTGTGAAATATAATTGTTGCATTCATTATAGTTGATGTTACCCAGTTTTGAATGAACGATAGCATGTGCGCTTGCTGTTTTATTGGTTGTTACTTTGGCTTCACTAGCTTGATGGCTTTTATGCTATATTACCCAAATATATCTCACATTACCTTTGCTCACATTACGACCTTAGAAAATTTCTTTGATTTATGATTATGCATGTGTCTCTTAGTGGTGGAGAAATGAAATGATATGCAAAGTTGTAGAATGTTATAATCATAAATGGTATTTGAGTATACCTATGGATCTATCTTATTTAAACACATTTTATCCAATTATACCTCTAGATTGCTCAGTTTCTAAAGGTGATGAATGTTGATTGAACATTAGTAGAAGCATTGAATGTTGAGTTCTTACTGTGAATTTGGAAGTTATTTCTCTTTGCTTATAACTATCTCTTCTTGAAAAATATGAAAAATGAGTAAGTGTTTTAGTTTGTGACTTTGGTTTTGATGATTTGCTTGAGAATAGTCAAAAGCTAAATGTGTGGAACTTGATATATGCTTAACTATTGATACATTTAATCCTTGACACTTAGTGATTAACACTTTAAAATGCTTAAGATACTCACTTTAGTTCATATTTGGTTTTAGGTACAATTTGGATATATAATAGCTAAAGTGAGCTGAAAGCATACTTGTTAAGCCATTTTCTTAAGATTCACACTCATTTAGCTTCAAGGAGCAAGAAGGAGAAGGGTTAGAATGAAGAGAAGACAAGAAAATACTAAAAGGAATGAAGATATGCAAGATCATGGCTATGGGATGTGTCTCACAACCATGACAAAATAGTTACGGCTGTGAGACATGTGAAACTCCTTGTCATGCCCTTGACTCATACTCACGAGTATGACACACCAAGTCACGCCTGTGAACTTGCCACATGTCCCTCCTATAAACTAGTTTTTTTTACTATAAAAGCATTGTTTTGTGACGGTGGAAAAGGGGATTGGGACAGATGCAGTTTTTTTTCATTTCTTCTGCTGTTTTTGACAACTCCAAAGGTGATTCATAACTCTTTCTTGGAGATTACTGGAGAAGATAGAGGGCTAACCTTCTCAACGCTAGTTCGGACGTGAAGTCGATACCAAGGCGTATATTTAAGCATATCGTCTTGGTGTATCATATTTTTCTCTCTTTTTGAATTGTTTACGTTATTTTTTATTTATTAATTGGGTATTGTGTAAGAATAATCTTGATGCTTTATTGGATTGTTTTTCATAAGAATCCATTGCTAGAACTTTGAATACGATAGGTAATAGTTGTGTTTGAATTCATTTGTGGCAACTAATGATATAATATCATTAGGGATAACGTAACTTAGATTAAATAATCCGAGCTTATGTGATTATTGCTTAGATTGGTCTATTTTTCTCACTCGTAAGGTGGCAATCTCATTAAACTTAGAGAACTTATTCTAGGTTATCCGATAGTTAGAGTTAATTAACGAACTCTTCTTGATTAACTAAGACCTAAAGAAAAATTGGGATTAGCAAAACTTATTATTAATTCATGATCAATAGTCTAAAAAGACATGAGAAGATGATAATGCAATGATGTATGTGAAATTGTGTGTAGACTGAGATTAAACCAAAAATTTGAATTTCAAACCATTCATCAATTTTATCACTTTTGTTGTTTAATTCAAGTTACTTTTATATAGTTTAATTTTATTTTGTTTTCTCGATTGCATCAACCTTAAGCCCCCCCCCCCCCAATTTTATTCCTTTTACATTAATTATTTTCATTGCAAAAATCAACCGAATATTCTCTGTGGATACTATCCTAACTCACCATAGCTACAAGTTTTTAGTATATTGAGTCAGTAAATTTTGCAGTGCACTCGACACGCACTGTTAGCTATACACCTCTTTAGATAATTAATGGAATATTATAAGGACAAATAAAGGGCCCTATATATAGTTTTCATTGACTCAGAGAAGGATTATGATAGGATACGTAGGTAAGTCACATAAAGGTGTTTAGAATTTAAAAGAGTTCTTATGAACAGTATATGGTTTATTAAGAATATGTATGAATGTCTTAAGATTAGAGTAAGCATAACAAGAGGAGATACATAACATTTTTAAAAAATCAATATTAGGTCACCAAGGATCCCTGTTGAGCCCATTCATGTTGGCAATAGTTATGGATGTACTCACAAGAATATCCAAGGAGATGTGGCTTGGTGTATATTATTCTTAGATGACATTATTTTAGTAGATGACATAAGAGATGAAGTTAATGTTAAGCTAGAACTTTGATGAGAAAGACAAGGTTCACAGGCTTTAAATTGAGTATAACTAAAACTGAGTACTTATAATGTAACTTTTTGAGTCATAAGACTGCATTTGATCATCATCATCATCACACCCAGTCTGAAATCCCGCATTGTGGCGGAGTCTGAAGAGGTCTTATAGTACGCAGCCTTACTCCTACATAGTAGAGAGACTGTTTTCCGATAGACCCACATGCAGATGTTAAATAATAATAATAATAATAATTAAAGAACAGGCTCGCAGAAATATTTAGTGATTTGAAATGTACTACCAGACAAAAGGACATACCTGCTGGTTGGCCAGATCGGCCATGATCTCATCCTCTGTAAAGACTGGTTCTTGTTGTCGCTACTCGAAGTCGCCCCTTTCTTACCGGGACAACTCCTACTTTTTAGGAGACAATTTGGGACCACCCTTAGCTAATCTAGACCCGAAGCCTTGACTACAACTAACTATTTGCAAAGGAGTAAAGGAGATGGGGTTAGACGTCCCATCACAAAAAGATAGATAATAATATAGTTCACCGTATCACAAAAAGATAACATTTTTTAAAAATCAATATTAGTTCAAAAGTTACATAACAAAAAGATTATTTGAGGTACCTGGAATCTATCATCCAAAGAAATAGCGAGATAGATGATAATATAGTTCACCATATCAAATCATGATGACTTAAATGGAGAGATACATTAGGAGTTTTATGTGATAAAAAGATATCACTTAAACTAAAAGGTAAATTCTACAATTTAGTAATTAGGCTAACAATACTCTATAGGGTAGAGTGTGGCCCATCAAATAAGTGCACAATTATAGGTTAATACTAGCAAAGATGATGATGCTCCATTATATGTATAACCCTATAAGAAGATATAAAGTCATGAATATAATGGCAAGAGACAAGTTGGGGTGGTTAATTAACATTTATGGTAAATTAAGGGAGACAAGGCTTCAGTATTTTAAACACGTTAAAAGGAAATATGTTGACACCCCTATGAGAAGATGTGAAAAGATTATACATAAGGACTATAAGAGAGGAAAAGGAAAACCTAAGAAGAATTAAGAAGAGATAATCAAGTATTATATGGCCCTTAGAGCTTACTGAAGACTTGACCTTTAATATAAAACTTTGGTGAACTAAGAAATGAATAAAGGATATTACATAAAAAAGTCATTCTCTTTTTATAGGTCTTTTAAACCTTTTTTTAATTTTGATGTCTTGTATTTAGCTTAAATACTTCTATTTGTAATACTTTCTCTTTTAGTTATTTTAATTTTTCCACTTTCAATTTCTTTTTTGTTTTATTTATTTCAATACATTTATTTGTTTATATTTTATTTTATGCAATTATTTGTTTATGATTTATATTTTATTTTCTTCAAACCGTTTTCAATTTTTTTCTTTTTTTAGGTTGATTGAAAACAATTTTTCTATTAATTAAAGGTAAGACTGTATACTTTTACATTTCCCCAGACCTTGTATATGTTGTTATTGTTGTATTATTATTGGGAAGTTAAGATACAAAAAAGCAATTCGTAGTATTAAATACTATAAATTGAATAGGATTGCCTTAAGTATTTAAGACATGACCCATCGAATTATAGGTCCTAGGAATAGAAAACAAATTAACATATAAGAATTTTGACTATAACATCAACTATCATCAATAATAAATCTAATATCAGTAAGGCACTCATCTCTTTATTAAATAACAAAAATGATTATTAAAATATCAATTTCAAGAATCAGATAACTTAAATTCAATGTTGACGTAAAATCCTTTATTCATGGCAACAACTTTCATGGTAATCAAACCATTAGAAGGCAAAAGAAAAGAAATGACGTAAATAACGTACTTATTACAGGCCCTCACTATAAGCCCATGACTAAACAACCTTAAAGACTTCGTAATCAACATTTATTATAAAATTTCAATTTGTCTGATAGAACTTGTTTTTAATAAAATTATTTCTTTTTAACTAAAAGTTATATTAAGTTCATTCCGATATCTAGTGACGGAGTCAGAAATTTATTATAGAAAAGTCCAAATATTAATTTTTTTAAAATTTAAGGAATCCAGTACATACTAAAAATAATTTTTTAAAAAACCTTTGAGAGACCTAATGCACCATTGATCTCCATGTAGCTCCGTCGTTGCCGATATCTAACTACTAATTGGTCAATTAGAGCAACTGATTAGGACATTACAATTACATTTCAAAATTTAAGGGATCAATACAAGTCAGACCACAGAAACAGACATGAGAGGCATAAGATTAAACATGAGCATGAATACAATGTGTGAGTAGTCCTGTACAAATAACATTCTGGATCATGCGCACCGAGAATCCGAGTTTACATTGATATCCTATGCATGTTACATTATGGAAGAAAAATACAACAATCCTAGAAAAAGAATAGGAATAAGAAATCAAAACTATAGACATGGATTTATTTATATCATCAGTTGTCACACTTCCATCTTGAGGTTGGCACACAGCTTAGGTAGTGGCACCAGCTGCAGTGCTTATTTCCATTCTCTCCTCTGAACAGCATCACCAATCCCAGGGTCAAACTGCATTGTGCATTAACAAAGGAGACATTTGAGTTTCTTCAAAAGGAAACATAAAACATGGGCTATCATCAAGGGAATATCAAACCTTACCCAATAATAAGAAGAACCACAGCAATCACCCAGAATACATACTGGTAGGCCTTGTGTTTGGATTTTACATTAGCACCAGCAGGTAGATGTCGAGTTTCAATCCAACCAAATTGAGGACGAAGTAACAGTACAAAGCCCAAGAGAAAACCGGTTAAGAACCCTCCTATGTGTGCAAAGTTGTCAACATGTGGGAGAATTCCCACAGCCAAGTTGATAACAATGATGAGCACAAGTGTAATTAAAGCAGCAACCTACAAGAAGCAAGAATGTCCAGAAAAAGTAAAATGCCTCTAAGTGTCACTTTCATTCATCATTGAAACATTTACAGCTGCACATAGTCCTATTAATACAGTGGAATTCAACATAATAGAGTCCGTATGATCACTTCCATTGTTCAAACTCGAATTTCAAAGCACTCCCTGGAATTATCTTACATCAAAGCACCACGAAGTATCCTTGTATCCATTTAATTCTATTTTGTGATGACGTGCGATGCAATCACTGCAATGCTAATAGTTCATCAAAATGTCAACTTGTAATTTTTCAAAACACTCCATGCTTCTTATGTTTGTTCATATAGCTATTTATGATTATTCATGAATGAAAATTTTTAACTAGTTAACAAATTGGCACTTGCAAAAGTTTTTATACCGTGTGAATTTGAAACATACCTTATTAGAATAGATTGTCCAATTTGTAAGAAGCTCAGATAACATAGCTCCAAGAAGTCCAAACAAAGCACCAGATGCACCAACGGATATGTTTTGCTGAATAAAAAGCGAAGACAGTATGCTCCCACCAAATCCAGATATGAGATAGATAATCCCAACTCGCCCTGCCTCAATATATATCCAAAGGAATTCATTAGGAAATATGAAAGCAGCAAGTGCAAAGAGGAAAGAAATGAACAACAACGTCATACTATGGTGGAGATACTGACAAATAAATAATTCACAGGAATAAGATACTTCCAACCTATAACCTGTTAAACTTGAGCACATATGTACCTCAGCCTCATATGATCGGGAATCAATTCTCACAACATTGGGGATTAATACGAACATATCGAATTAATTTGAAAACCATGGGAAAAGCCAAGATCCAAGTTTGATATCCAAGATAGCCTGTTACACTTCATTTAATGTTCTTTCGTACTCACTGCCGAAACCTAAAAGCTAGCAATATCCACCAAACTGCTTGGTGAAGATGTTTCATCCCGATCATACAAGCAAAAACTTATAGCATTTTTAGGAAAAAGGAAAAAAAAGAAAAGAATGCCCGTTCGTCATAAAATGTAAAGCAGCCACATATTTACATCCTTCATCAATTGTTTGACTTATTTTGTAAGAAGACATGAAAATAGAATACAACATACCAAATCCAAATTGTTGTTCAAGGCGAATCCCAATGAAGACCAAGCTTAACATATTTGCAAGCAAATGTATAACACCTGCATGCAACCACATACAAGTTACGAGTCTCCAACCTTGATGATCATGGACTATCTTGTCCCAATCCAGAGCCCCCATTTTTTTCAATCTGCAACAGTAAAATGACATCACAATTGACATTAAAAGTCAGGCCTATACACTCACAAAGATAGATAGGAAGAGAATTAGAGAACAGAAGCTGGGAAACATTCTGGATGCTCATAAATTAACATGAACTTCCTAGGCGCAACCAGATTTCTAACAATAGAGCTAGCAAAGCGATAGTCTGGGATAGAACCAAATGAGCCCAGTGTAAGCTCAAATAATGTAAAACAAGCAAGTATTTGGTTAAGGTAACTCTGAAATAATAGATAGTTTACTAATGAGAAACGAGGTAACTTCCCTTCAAGATAAACTAGACTACCGAATTCGTTATCCTCCCTTACCTTCCTTTTCATTTTTCAAAAGCCATAAAATTGGTTGTAAGCTGTCCTGCTAGCTGCAACTGTTTAACTAGAAAATAAGGTTCTCATATCAAAGAGCCCCTAACGGGTCGGGAGAGAGAGTTGCAAAAGTACAATACTTGAGTGTCTAAGCTATATTTTCCTCACTCAGAAAATGAAAGCTAGTGGATGTAAATAACGGCTTTTCGTCCCATGGGCAGTCAGAAAACGAGCCAAGAACACAAAGCAAGCTCAAATTCTTAAGTTTCCATCATAAGCTTCCATTAATAGTGGTAGCTCGTTGACTAAAGGAAAAGTCAAATCAACAGCGAAACAGAGAATATAGGAACAAGAAATCAGTAATTCCACAAAACAGAAGGCGAATACCAACATCCCAAGAGTGACTAAGAAAAACGGAGATAAAACATCTCAACTGATATAGAAGAACTCAAAGACAGAAACCAATCAAAACCCACATCATGATTCCAGTTAAACCCTGAAAAGTCAAAGAAGAAAAGACTTACGAGGAAGAAGATGGACCAAAGAGAGGATTCTCTCTCAAGGGTTGAAACGAGAAGCGACCAAGGAACTTGGCCACACAATCACCATCAAGACCCAGATTTTTTCTGGGGCAGTTGTTGACATACATGACAGCAACGAACACGGCAACATTAGCAATAACAAACGTAGGAATCAGCCATGAGGTCCAGGTCTTGTCGGAGGTCTCCACATAGTGGAGCGAAGTTGGAATTATTGTTGTTCGTCCCGCGGTTCTTGGCGCCCCTTTCGAGATCCCCAGTTGCCATTCTCAAAGTTATTCTATCGTATAGATTCAAACCTCAAACTACTTTGTTTGCGGATGCTGAGGATTGAGAAGAGTTTTATGGTGAGAGAGAAGTGAATTGCAAGGTAAGCAGAAAAACAAATGGCGAAAGGGAGAGGTTGTCAACACTTATAGTTCCTAGTTTTATTTAAGTACAGCAGAGTCCAACACGCGGTTACACGGTGTAGGACACGTGTTGCTATTTATATTTTGCATTTTAGTTGGCTTCTCAGCATTTTCACAACAGGATAAATTGCGTTTTTGTTGTTTGATTTGAAGTGTAAACTCAAATTCAGGATTGCAGAACTTCTCATCCCACTAAGAAGAACTGTACTGAAGTTCTATCCATTTGAAGTTGAATTGAGTTATAAACGTAACGGTCATTTTGGGATAACATAACATCCATATCTAGTTCCGTTTGTTGCTTATTTAAAAATAAAACTAAGTAATCGATAGGACTACTTCGAGACAGTAACGATATTTGGCTTGGTGGCTTCTCTTGTTCTAAAATGTGGAATCAACCACCCCAGTTATCCCTATACTCGGACCTGACCAGGTTGTAAGGGGGGTAAATCACGGTTTATCTCGGTTGACCGCAATTGGTGGCTTCTCTCAATTTATAAGATGGTGCTCCCTGCAGGCAGCAAAGCTCTTGGCAGTTTACGCAGGTCTCACCATGGCTTGGCGTTTGGGCTTTCGTCGATTAGAGCTGGAAGTGGACTCATTGGTCGTGCATCAGCTTCTTTCCTCTGTGACGTCCCATTCTCAGTATGACAACCCTCTCGTCATGGGTATCTTCGAGCTTCTCATCAGAAATTGGGCTGTTGTTCATCAGCATATGAACCGAGAAAGCAACAGATGTGTAGATTGGCTTGCTACCTAGGTCTGTCCTAGTGACGTTGGGATCACTTATTTTGATGTTCCTCTCTTAAGATGCCAGAATCTTCTTTTAGAAGATCACTCGGGACGTAGTTTCCCCTATCTTATTAGTATATGATATACTTTTTCCCTTTACACTAAAAAAAAAACTAAGTAATCGTTTGATTTTATTTCTGTTGTAGTTT
>JANITW010000236.1:54173021-54186112 GCA_027564335.1 Erythroxylum williamsii | reverse complement strand
TTTATAAATATAAAACATTTTTATTTTGATTTATGAAAAGTTAAAATTACTTAAATTATATAAAAATAATTAACATACAAAACATAAAAAAAGTATAAATTGTAAAAATTCGCAACATAACGTAAAATTTGATCATTTTTCTTTTTTTTGGTCATTTCTTTTAAATTATTTCTAAATTTGGCTCATCTCAGTTACTATCGTTATACAATTATTCGATCTCCAATAGTATTCACGAGTTGATAAAATTTTATAATTATTACTTAGATAATTAAACAAAAAATGTTTGTTCCCCTACAACTTAACCTATTTACAATAGGCTTTGTAGTAATTTACTTAAAATTAAATTTTAATTTAAAATTACAGTTAATTTTAATTAAAATAAATTATTCTCAAATTTTATAATAAATTCCGACTTAATTATAAAAATTTGTCTCTCTTTAACTCGTTCTTTGTGTGTGATCCATAAGATTTTCAAACATGTTGGGAATAGATATAGCTTATAAGCCTATATTATATTTAGAATTTGATAAAATAAATTTTTTATTTTATCTTTAATTTTCTAATTAGATAATTTAGATTCATAGATTAAGATTAACATCTAATAACGCATTATGATTACTCAAATATTTAAAAATATAAAGTGACTATAACGAATCTTTCTATGTATGTATTTTTTTGTATAATCATTTCTTTCACCATGTACTAGTTCGATTAGGCACAAAGTATGGAAATAATATTTGCTCTATTTAAGTCTAATATGAAAATACTTCACCATTAGTAATTGATTCAAGTAATGACATTTGAAAAATATTTTCAAAGTTTCATTACAACTGGACCAAAGATTTTTCAAATCAATACTAATCGAAAAATTAAATATTCTTCCTAATTACTTGAGAATGATAAATCTTATATTGATTACTCAACTACTTGTATTTATGCTATATTCAATGAGTATTAACTAAGGTACCTATGATTAGAAATGGTCATAAGTAATATTAAAACATAACAATTCAAATATGATATAACTTTGAGAATTTCAAATTAAATGATTACTTATATAATTATCGTAATAAAAATTTTCATAAATATATAAATAATGTTTCAAATATAATTCTCATATGAGCTTAATTAAGTGAACTTGTTATCTACTAAGAGTTTACACGTTTGTTGAAGTATATTCATTGTATGAGATTGACTATTTATTTAATAAGAAAAAATATAAAATGTTTTGATCCTTTTATGTTGTATTAATATTTATCTATTAATATAACAATAACTATAACAATTTAGGAATAAGAGATAGATGTAATATAAATTTTATTATTATTATCTAATTATAATTTTATTTTTTAATGTATATTTATCTCATAAATTTTAGCATATATATCTAAATATTTGTAGGATAGAGAATTTCTTTAAATAATTATATGATTACACCAAATTTAAAAAAGTTGAATTGTGTTTCAATTTGCTTTGAATACGCTGAAATTCCTACAAATGTGCAAATTTTTTTTTTTTTTTGGGTAACCTGATGTGCTTGATATCTTTACGACATCACACAGGTTTGACGTTAAAACCAACTAAATTATGGAGTGAAATTTGGCCTCTAAAGATGTAAATCTATTTGAGATTTATATTTATAACCTGTATTCAATAATACTTTATCCCGTTTGTTCTAACCGGTTTCCTTCCGAGAAATGTCAAGCAACGAGAAAAAAAAGAGCCAACTGATGATTTGATTTTGGTTGGTTAACAGCCAAAGTCAGAAGACGTGAAAGTACACATGGGTTGACTTATTCAAACCTGCCAACTGACGTTTTGGCTTCAAAGGACTTCTTTTTAAAAAAACATTTCACGGTGATTGCGGTGAAGCGGCACCTGCTCTTTTATCGGAACAAGATTTTTTTTGTTTAATTTTATAATATTTTATTTTATTTTATAAATTTCAGTTATTTATCAACGTAAATTTTATGTTTATTTATACAAAACTCAAGCAGAATCTATAAAAATAAATAGTTGAAATTTATAAAATAAAATAAGACACTATAAAATTAAACAAAAGATTTTGTCTCCTTTTCTATTATTAACTAAAGTTTTGAATTCAAGTTTTGAAAATGAAGCTGTTTTAATCAAACAGGTTGGTGTGAGTGGTTCAGTACTCTCATCTCTTAACCAGAGGCCTGGAATTTGAATTCTGAGAATGAAAAAATCTGTTTGGTCAATACTTTATCTCTTACGGATTGACCCGATATGAGTGAGGATTAGTCTAAAAATAGATAGCTTAAAGATACCTTATCATAATTAAAACCCTTCTAAGACATCTCGTGACTAAAAAAAAAAGCTGTTTTAAAGTTTAGATAAGTAGGTGAACAGTGAAATGTTTATACTTAAAATAGGATTTGAATATTTATATATATAATAATTTGAATTACAGCATATTCATCCGTAACTTCATATTTAAATCTTTGGCAGTAAACTTACAGTTCAATTTTGAGTTGAAATACTGTGATCTGTGATCCATAAATTTGCGGAATCTCTCATTGACAAATGCTCATATGAGGGAAAACGTTGTCACCGGTATGCCAATCACGGTTTGACAAGCATCGGAGGCTTTTGGGTCCGAATCCATCGACAATCTATGACGTTCAACCGGTTCTAATGCTGTTAATAGCCTGATTCCCACATTCAATATCCCTTCACACCTAGTACCGTCTCTGGCCCTCAGCCGGTAACTCAGATATTTTATTGAGCCCTCCGGCCCAAGCCTAATGTCCGTGACTGGAATCTGACACCAACCCAGTTGGATTCGTCCGGTAATGAGCCTTTTGGTGTACAGTTGAATATAGATGGAAGAATATCTGTTTGCAAGAAAAGAAGTGTCGATAGGGACATGAAACTTATCGCCCCAAGTTGGATTTACTCCTCCTTCATCGTCAACCCTAGTCTCACTCGTGCACTTGTCGTCACGGTTGCATGGGACTAGTGGGTACGTGGTGACGGTGGCGAAAGATCTGAGCCGGCGAGAGAAAGGGCCTGAAGATGTGTTCTTGAGACCTTGTGCCGATAAGACTATGACCTCCATTGATGTCTCTAGTATTTCAAGAGTAGCTGATTATATGAACAGTTATATCGACTAATATCTGAAGTAAGAAAATAGAGGAATCTATGCATAGTATATATATGTATATATATGAATATATAAAGGAGTTCGTGGTAGGCTCAAGTTGTCGAAAAGAGAGTTCTTGGGAGCTTCTGAGGTTACTCACACTGCAGTTTCCGCCGGTGGAATAATAATTAAATGGTAGGTGGAAAGATCCTTCCATGCAAAGTTGCCCAAGTTTCGGAGCCTGTTAAGTCATTGGCTGATGGCAGGCTGAGTCACCATCATTTATGACTGCACATGACTTTTTTTTCTTTCGTTTTTAGTAATGAAACAATAAATACTACAGAAAACTTTCCTCAGAATTTTCAGTGGACCACAACTTTTTCAAAGGATTTATATTTGAATGAGGTATATTTTGACTAGGCTTGATAATTAAGCCTGATCCACCTCAATCCAATTTGATTTGACCTTAAGCCTTTGTTTGGATGGAGGGAAACCAAGAGAAGAGAAAGGAAAAGAAATTGTATTTCTCTTCCTTTCTATTGTTTGGACAAGAATAAGAGAGAGAATTGAGAGAAATGGAAGGAAAATTTGGGCCATTTTTATTCTTATCTTGCAATTTCCCTCCCTTTTCCACCAATTTGGTAAGAAAGGGAGGGAAATGTAAGATTTCCTTTCCTTTCCTTTCCCTTGTGTAATTAAGCATCCAAACCAAAGCTAAGTCAATAGATTTACTATTCAATGTGATCGAGCTTTGAGTTACTTTTTTTAATAAAATCTTTAAACTGGGGCTGCTCAAGTTAACTTAAAAGCTCAAAAGTTTCAAAACAACATCATTCTTTAAATTTTAAATTAAGAATAATAAAAAGGGATTGAGCGAAGGTTCAATCAAGTTTCAGGTAGCTCAAGCTCGATACGCTCAGGCTCAAGTTTGAGCCATGTGTCTTGTGCCAAGTTCAAGCTTGGGACTAATTTTTGGGTCAAACATTGATATCTCCAACTTTAACTGATAAAGTTATAATTATAAAATAAATTAGTGAACTTATCTTGCCCAAAAAGATTAATATACTAATTAAGTGTTACTACCTTTTTTAATGCATAATAAGAGACATTTAAAAAATAATATTAACTCTAAGTATTTGGCCTAATTCAATCACACCGTATTTTTAAATCTTTTCCAAGAAATTAGAGGTTTAATGACTAGGGTAAAGATCAAATACATGAAAGTAACTTTATAATGGTTAATCATAGAGACACAAGAAAAGGAGACAATTCAAAATAAATCATATGCTTGGTTAAGATTGATCACTTTTCTACATGTTAAGGATAGAATATGCTTAGCATATAAAAAGTAGGCCTTGAAGGAAATTGAAGAATGAGGAAACAAAATATACCTGGCACCCGTGTTATGTTAATGTCTTGTGCCAAAGTTATGTTAGTGTCTAATGTCGATCTTGCACTTGATTCAGGTGGTTTGTGAAACATAATTAAACTAGGACCAATATGATACTTGTAACTAACATTGGACTCGTCTTTGTTGTGCATTTTTAAGGTTTTAGAAGCTAACAACACCATGGTGGTATTTAGATAAGCTTCGGACTTACAAAATTAAGTGTTCTAGTTTATTTTATGGTTGAGTTTCTTTGATTGATTTGATAATGGTCTTATTATTTCTAATTCCTTGTGATTTGAGTTTTAGGTGATTTTTAACGCAAGGTTAGCATTAGCTCTAGAAATAAGATGATATATATTCTTTAAGTTTTATTCTTTTTTCTTATTTGTGATTTTTTCATTATTATCCATGCTATCCAATTCTTTCCTTTTTGCAATTATTTTCAATTCAGCATTCAATTTGTGCATTTTCTTCAATCAAAGTTGCTTCATTTACTTTTCTCTTATGTTTTTTAGTTTGTTTATATATTATATACATAAAATAAAAAATTCATAATCAAAAGTCTACATTGAAACCTAAATATCATATATTGTGCAACCCGATCGTAAAGTATTCCATATAAAAGGATTTTTAGTTTAATTTAATCTTTGAAACCTTCTCATTGATTTCACTTCCTTTGTTCTTTCTTGTTAATTTTGTTCACTTTCTTTTTTCTTTCTTATTGCTTTTGTTTGCTTCCTTAGTTTTCCCTCGTTGATTTTATTAACTTAAAGTTATAAACTCCATTTGTGCTTGTTATTTTAGTAGAACCATTAATAGATTTCTTCTTAAAGAGTTAGTGAAAGGAACTTAAGTAGTAAAAGGCAAGAGTTGTAAGAACATCATTAAGCAAAGTTGAAATTGATTAAAACATAAGTGATTAAATGACCTAACCTCAAGTGCAAGTAAATGAGAGAATGTCTAGGAAAATATATTTGTTTATTACTAACATTTTTTAGATAGCTTTGAGTATGAGTAGTAGTGGAGATAAGATAGAAATTAACCTAAAAAATGTTTACTGCTATCTAAGACCAATTCAAGGTTCTAAACTTGAGGTTGGATCATTTAGATTCTTTATCTAGATCAAAACCTTCAAGGAAAAACACATTTGAGGAGGAGGAAGAGGAGGATAAAGATTATGGTGAGTCTAATTATGGGAAGAGAAAAAAGATTATTTAATAATATAATATAAAGAAATTTGGGTAGCACTAAAATGAAAAACTCTACCTTTTTAGTGAAGAATGATCTCGAACCATACCTGGAGTGAGGGAGGAAGGTAGAACATATGTTTGATTATCATAATTACTCTGAAAAAATGAAGGTTAAACTAGAAAAAATTGAGTTCATAAATTGTGCTAGTATTTGTTGGAATTAGTATATCCTCAATATGAATAGGAATAGTAAGAGACCTATTTAATCATGGGAAGAGATGAAGGTAGTGATGCGTAAGAATTTCATACCTAATTATTATTACAGGGCCTTATGTGGAAAGTGCATTTCAGTCAAGGTTTTATAAGCATAGAGAATTATCATAAGGAGGTAGAGATAGTCATTATTAGGGCTAATACAGAGGAGGAATGTAAGGTGACTATGGACAGGTTATTGGTAAATAAAGAGATAGCTAATTTGGTGGAATTGTAGGATTATATGGATGTAAAATATTAGTGTAGAAAGCTATCAAGGTAGAAAGATAATTGAAGTTTATAGGCACTTCCAAATATGATTTGACATCTAGCTCTTTATAAAGGTCAAACTAAAAGAAAATGGAGCTGCCTGAAAACTTGAAGAATATGTAAAGGCAAAGGATTCAATTGCTATTTCTAAAGTAAAATTGAAACTTTATTATTTCTAGATCATGAAATGTTAAATGTTTTAGGTGCCAATTATTTGGATATATTGGTTCTTAATGTCAAAAATTAAATAACTATGACCGATATGGATAACAATATTATAAAGAGTATTAGTTCGAAAGATGGAAAGATGCCACTATTAAAGGAATGTAGTGACTTTAACATTGAAAAACTCATTTATGGAGAACTACTAGTTACTAGGTGTGCTTTTAATATGCAACCAAAGGAGAATAGTAATAAGGTCTAGCATGAGCACATCTTTCATACTAGGTGCCATTTAAGTAATAAGGTATATAGTCTAATTATTGATAGTGGTAATTATACCAATATTGCTAGTAACTTACTAGTTGAAAAGTTGAACTTTGTTACATTAAAAGCCTCCTAACCTATATAAGTTTCAATATTTGAATGAATGTGGAGAAGTTAAGGTGAAAAGCAAGTGTTGGTGAATTAGCTATTAGCAACTACAAGGATTAGGTTCTTTATATGTGGCATGCTTACTGGTCATATACTTATGGGGTTTCTTTAGTAGTTTTATAATAAGGTTACTCATAATGGGTATAAAAATAGATACTATTTTATAGTGAATAAAAAAATAGGAAGTGTATAAGGATCATATCAAGATATTTAAAGAGTTTAAGATGGGAGAAACATAAGCAATCATTTAAGAAAAAAGAAAAAGTGATAAAAAGATTAGTGTGTACAAAAAATTGAAAAGACAAGCATAATTGTTTGCAATGAGGAAGACAAAAAGATTTAGTACATTACTACTAGTATTGAGATTAAGAGCGTTATGTTAGCAAGGCAGTAACTACTTATATCTTAATATAAGGATATTTCTTTCTAAACTAAAGATCTTAAAACTTCTTTGCCTAAAATGGTTGTTTCTTTAATTTAGGAATTCACAAGTCTATTTACCAAGGAAATACCATATGGTTTGCCTAGCTCCCCAAGTGATAAGGATATCATATTTATTTTTGTGCATAAGTTTAGTGAGATGGTGCATTTCATTGCATTTATAAAACCAATAACGCAATATATATTTTTATTTTATTCTTTAAAGAAATTGTTTATTTACATGGATTGCCTAAAACCATAGTAACTGATAAAGATGTTAAATTATTAAGCCATTTTTAGCATAATTTATACAATAAGTTAGTAACTAAATTCTTGTTTTCTACTATTTCACATCCTTAAATTCTTGTTTTCTACTATTTCACATCCTTAAACAAATGGACAAACTAAAGTAGTTAATAGGATATTTACTATTTTGTTATATGTTATAATTGAAAAGAACTTAAAATAATAAAAGAAGTGTCTATCACATATTGAATTTAGATACAATAGGTCAATTTATTCTATTACTATTTATTCTCCTTTTGAAGTTATGTATAACTTTAATCCTTGTAACTCCTTTGAAAAATTTGCCTTTTGCAGTTAACAAATATGTTGAAATCGATGATAAGTATAAGGCATATTTTGTTATAGATTTCTATGCCAATATTTATACTATCATAGAGAGAAAAATGATCAATATGTAAGTTAGTCCAATATGGGGCACATAAAGGTTATTTTTGAATTGGTATATTAGGTTTGGGTTGTGATAAGTATTAATCATACTATGATTTTAATATGACCCTTTTAAAGCATTATGTTTGTGTTTTGATATTTTTCATATGACTTAGTACTTAGCTTAGTTTATATTTCATTTACATATTTTAGCTCTCTAATGAAGGAGTAAATTTAGGTAATTTAGAGCTGAGTTAAAGAAGTATAAGAGTAATTTTGGAGGAACACAATTTGATCATGGGTTTATGTTCATTAATATGGCACCTACAAAGTAGCATGTTCATCCTATATAGATTAAGGGTGCATTATACTTCTTGAAGGCCCTTCTCATTAATGGATTCCTGACGTATACATCATGGTGTACAAAGGAACACGAAGTAAATACATTCTTGTGCAAGTTCCTTATTAAATGAGGGCCTATTATGGTTCTTTGACTATTTGGATACATGAAAAACATGATTTAGATATGGTCCTATATTACCTAACAACAAACTTATACGCTATTATGTCTAGACCTATGTTACAAATGATATATCTCAGACGCAAAATATAATAGAGGAACCCTAACATGAGTTTAATATGATACCATATTGCTAATCTGTATTACTTTTAATGTTTAGATAAATTATGATTTTTTGTAACGTAGATGTAATACAGGACCAATATGAGCCATGTTAGTCCCCTATTTGACACATATGTTAGGGTTTTGTAAAATAAAAAGAGGAGAAAAGAGAGCAGAAAAGGAGGGGGACATCTAGGATGACCAAAAATCAATCATAAGGTAAAGGAGACTTAAGAGCATTTCAAGAACAAATAATCTTAGAGAAAAGCAAGCTTACATCAAGACTTAATCAAGAACATCAATATTTAAGAGCCATGATAATTAATCTCTTTATCTTGCTTTCTTTATTATTCTTTGTTATTTTTTTTAATTTTTCATGAACTAAATTAGGATATAGATTTAGGTGGGATGAATCCTAGAATTATTTTTTGAATTGATTTCTTTCATTTAATAGAAGATTTTAGTTCTTATGACTTATTCATATTTCATATTATATTGAATTGAAATATACTAGCATTTTAATTTAATATTGATTTCACACTTTGGAATCAAGAGATTATTTATATGAATAGATCAAAACATAGATAATGAGAGTTACATTGGTTACTAAAGATATAACTACATAAATCTTTATGGGGCTAAAACTATCTTGGGAGTTTAAAAGGCAAAGTAATTTATCAGTAGGTGTTTTTAATAGAAAGAGATTTCAATCAATTAACTTTAGAATAAAGGTTGACTATCTCGAGAGAGAACATAGTTTTAACATAGAAATTCTTATCAGTCCAAGTAACTAGGATCAAATATTAAATTAAGAAATTCAAACATAAAAAAGTTTTATAGGGGATTCTTCATCTGGATCTATTCTATATATTAATTACTTATTCCAATTTATCTAAATGACTGAATAAACATTATTTTTTATTTTAGTCTATTTTGTTTTCCTTTAATCCCATTATTCGCTTAGTTAGATTTAATAATAGAAAAACAACTAGTACTAGTGATTACAGTCCTATGGGACCAATACACGACTCACTAAGCTATACTATAAGAAACAATAGTTACATTTGTCTCAGTGATTCTTTAGTATTGTTTTATGTTTGATTTTATTTTATGACATCAAGTTTTTAGTGGTGATGTTAGGGATTGTAATACTAGAAAGCCTTAAATTTATTAATCTAATTCTTTTCTTTTCTTTTTCATTTAATTAATTTTCTAATTCTCTTTCTTTATCATATGTTTATGGCTTAGAGATGACAACTAGGTCTGGGTTTGGCCCAGCCAGGCTCGAAAACTATTGCAAACAATGACATCATTTTACAAAAATAATGTCATTTTTTAATTAAATAAAAAACAAGTCAGAATGGTCGAGCTTGGCTGCCTCGAGTCCGATCAAGCCTTGAGCTAAACTCGGGCCCTAGCATAACCTATCAAGTTAAAAGTTGCCATTCATGACTTATTTTTAGGATTTAGGTATTTACCAATACAATTACCAAACACAATAGTAGAATGGGGAAGGCAGTATTTTATAAGGAATTATGGTATTTCATTGCTTATGGCAATATTAGAAGCTTAAAATGAGAGACATGGCAGTTTGTTGTGAAGTGAAGTAACATTTGCAATGGTGAAGTGAAGTGAAGTGAAGTAACATTTTAAAAGCTTAGCTGGAATTGGTGTAGTGAAGTAACACTTGCAATGGTGGCAACCACAATTATAAGTAGCCAAATTTCATAGAGAATTAGCCTAAAAACATCTCTTATAGTGATACTTATAAAATTTGGGATGAAGAGACTATTATAACTTCACTTGGAACAATCAATCTTCACTCAACAATCTATACTAATAACAGTAAAAGGAGAAGTTAAGTCTTGAGGAGCTTGTGATGAATTCATTACTACAATTGAGGCTTGCTTTTAAAGATCAAAACCTCTATCCATAACCTAAAAACTTCGATTGGATAATTTGTAGCTTATTTTTGAAAAGCATCAATGTGTTTTGCTTAGATATACCAAGCTAAATCTAAGGAAGCAAGTGGATGTAACTAATTTAATGAGTGGAATGGAGTTATAGTATGGAGAGAAAATAATGAGAAAGGAAAGGATACTATTCAAAAAGAGAAGGATGATAAAAAAAGAGCCAAAAGAGAGGGGTATTAAGGAATTTTTGCTAGTCATCTTAAGTAAAGAAGCCCCTATATCCCATTGAATAAACTCACACAGTCAATTAAAGATCTAATAGGTTTTGCGATTCCATGTTATTGTGGAAGTTTGTTAATTAAAATGGCAATAGTAGATTTAGTTTGCATTATTATTTTGGTGCATATGTCTTTACCATATTATAACATATGGCATATTTGAAGACTAACGAACCTTTAGATAGGAACATAAGTAGAAGCAAACCATTGATTATAGATCTAGTATAAATGAAAGGCCTAAGGACAAGTACAAGTTCACGTAAAAGACTCATAAAGGAGTACTAGTTGGAAGACAATCTAAACTTATGGTTTTGATTTTATTTTGATGTTTTTTTATTATTGAAACAAGATTATCTTATTTGAGTTAGGACTTAATGGAGCTTTGCAGGTTATAAAGGCAACTTCACCTTACGTACTAGATAGAGATTACATTTCATCAGCTCTAGAATCTAGATAAATATCAATAGCATTAGATGAGGTTGATGATCTTTTATCTCTAAAAGAATAGCAATTATCTTTACCTCATTTCCATTGTTTTCATATTTTTTGTTGTCCTTGTACTAGTTTTAGGAGGAGTAAGAAACACAATCAAATCAATACTAATGTAAAAAGTACCACTTATCTTTATCTCCTTTCCTTTGTTTTCATATTTTTCATTATCTTTGCACTAAATTCAAGAGTTTTGAAAAATATAATCATATTGGTATTAATTTGGTACTTATCACTAATATCAAAATCGTCTTTGTTGAGCATCTGTAAAGTTTTAAAAACTAACCAGCACTAAAGTGCTTATTGGACATGCATTAGACTTGTAAGATTTAGTTTTTTAGTTTCATTAAACCTTAGATTTCTATTTAGATAGAAATTGACTTTCCAAATTTAATTAATTGTTTTCTAATTAGATTATGATATAAATATTCTTTCTTTTTAAGATTCTAGTTTATAGATATGTTATGCCTATAAAAGGGGCTTTATTGAAGTAATTCACATAATCATCAACATAAAAATCATTTAAAGAGTTTTCTTTACTTTTGCTAGTATTTCTTTTTTTTCTTTTAATAAGAACATATCTTAACCTTTTTAAGGAAATTTGTAGCAATCAAAATTCTTATAACTTTGATTCTAATAAATAGATTTGTTTAAGGTCGAACTTCTCTACTTATTTAAAGAAGATTGTAAAATTCTAATTCCTTATGATTCGAATTTTAGGTGGTTTCTAACCTAAGGTTTGCATTAGTTAGATAAAATGGAATGCAAATGACGGAAGGATAAATTGTGAAACGTTTGCTTTAACCCAAGTGTATAAGGTAAGAGTAGAAAGAAGAGTTAGAATGGTATAATTCTATGGGTAAGTTAGGTAGTATAATGAACAAAAGAAAGTTTATGTTAGATATTGTTATGTTAATTACAATATCTAGTGGTTTTTTATCTTTTCATAACTGAATTTTATGAAGTATGTTTAAGCTTTAAATATATTGG
The DNA here is from genome assembly GCA_027564335.1 of Erythroxylum williamsii. Classification (NCBI taxonomy): domain Eukaryota; kingdom Viridiplantae; phylum Streptophyta; class Magnoliopsida; order Malpighiales; family Erythroxylaceae; genus Erythroxylum; species Erythroxylum williamsii. The sequence continues at coordinate 54,173,926 of JANITW010000236.1, read as the reverse complement.
ACTCTATAATATTAACTAAACGTTGGATGGATGGGATGCATTTAGCACAAATGATATTACACGATAGAATCCCTACCTAATTCTAATAACAACAACATGTAATAGAAATCCTGCTGAGGTGCGTGGTATGAGGAAGTCTAATATATGCAACCTCACCACTACCCAATTCTAAGCATTGTCAAATCCTAAATAATTCTATTAGAAGATTACCTAATAACAACTCTGTGTAAGATGTAATGGTAAATTAGTGTTGAAAAGCATTAAAATTTTTGATTATATTCACATAGATTTATTCAGATATATAAGTCTCTTTTGTCTGTGCGTCTAACTTGGCATTTCAAAGATGATATTTCCAAACCCTCTCCATCTTGCCCCCTGAGCAAACAACCTTGTTCCCTAAGCCTTGACAGACTTAACTTCTGAATCCTTCTAACCTGTTAACCACATTAGCCTTTAAACCTAACTCTTTAACCACATTACTCACGAATCCTACTCAAATGGAACAACAAAATAAACCCAACTCACCTTCTCACCAACTTAACAAAATAGACTTCCCAGCCTTGAAAGGAACCTCAAAATGGGAACAAAGAGAAGACTAAGGGGACGTTTGGTTTGATGGTTTGGGAATGAAGGAATGAAATAATTGTAAAAAATAGTGTTTTCTTTGGAGTTTTCAATTCCAAGGGAATAGATTTATTCCATTAAATTTGGGAATCTACTAAACCTTTCAAAGGGGGTGGGTATCAAGTTTTCATTTCAATCTAGTGATTACTATTTAGACCCCTCCCCCACATAAGCAATTTTGATTCTTAATTATATTATTCATCACTCATCATCATCATCATCATCTTCATTATTATTATTATTATTATTATTATTATTATTACAATTATTTAATTTTATTC
>JANITW010000236.1:54151650-54163947 GCA_027564335.1 Erythroxylum williamsii | reverse complement strand
AAACTCTAATAAGGAGAGTATTCTAAAAAGATAAATTACAAGATGCTGGCCATTTCACAAAATCAAGAGCATGAATTCCTAATTTGCTGTAAATAACTAAAAATGGAGAATGATGAAGGGCATTACAATCAGTGCATTATAATCAACAAGGAAACTAGAATCTTCAGATCTTGTCACCCATAGCAACAAAAATCAACAAAGAGGAGTTTGAATATTGCGTCTAACTTAAACAACAGGGAAGATGGTAGCAGGCGGGGTTGGCGAAGACCGAATCTCGTTGGAGAGATTCCAAATCTGGCAGCAGAGACGCAAGGAGAAAACACCCAGAGGCGTTACAAGGGAAAGATCATAGAAGGGTAAGAAGGGGGAGGAGAAGGGAAGAATCTGGACAGAAAAAAAATCTTACCGTGTGTTTGGCAGTGGAGACGAAGCCGAACGAACCACGGGAGCTGGAAGGAAGCTGCAAGGAGGAGAGCTTCGTAACCTTGTGTAGACGTTTCAGAGATAAGTAACGAGGCTACGTCCTTCATTTTCTCATCCTGTCCGTTGGACAAATTTGAGTTGTACCACAGATGGGGAATGGACACTAATTTTGTGTCCATGTCTTTTTAGGACAGGACAATTTTGGTTGTAGGCAGCAACCAAACACAATTAAGGACATGACTTTAGCGTCCTTATCCACTGTCCTCACTCCTGCGGACACTAACCAAACGCAGGGTAATATTGGAATGAAAGATGAAAAAGCGACTGAGTGTGACAAACATAGTCTACACTAGAAACGACGTCGTTAAGCTAGATAAAACCACACTGACCTGAAGGAAGCAATCGGAATCGTTAAGAGCTAGGTAGTTGAAAACGTCAGGGTGAGCAATTTGAGAGAGGTCCAGGACATAGTCGCCGATAGCGATCTCAGGACGAGGCGAAGGAGTGGGAAGAGGCTTGAAGAAGTCAAAGGATAGGTTCTGGATGGGGAAGTAAGAGTCAGAATGGACATCGAAGAAGGACTTAAAAGCTCGATATGTTCCATGAATTAATGGAAATAAAAGAGTTGAGGCGGGAAGTGAAATTAAAGAAGAACAAATCAACTTGGCTGAAAATAAGCTGAGAATCAGATGTTGCTAAATTAAAACAAAAACGTTGATGTTTTAAGTGTGTAATAGAATAGCACCAAAGTTAGTGGCACAGATGATTTGGTGTTTTGATTTCCATGGACAAATGTGTCAACTCAGCTAAATGAATATTGACTTTGAGGGTAGAATAGTAGTACACCATAATGTTTGGCGAGATAATTTACTAAAAATATTTTACCTTATTTAATAATGAGAAAATAATTAAGTATGCAGTATTGAAAATCAAAATATTAAAATATTTAAAAATTAATTATTGCATAATTTAATATTTTGTTAAAAAGATTATTTGTTTAAGTATATTAAATATTACTGGATATATTAAAATAGAGAGTTAAATGGTTAAACCATTTTTATCTTTTAAATTTATCTTCATGCATATTATTCTCTATTTTTACATCAAACACTTTCAGTAATAACTACCTAACAAGACAACCCTCGCGGATAGCATTGACAATATTGGGATGCAGTAAGTGCGCACCACACCATAGACAATTATTGCGTTTGAATTATAGAAATCGAATTAATTGTATGTTACGAGGATATTGATTATGGAATGATTTTGATTAAAACTTTAGCCCGTTGGCATGTGTTAATGAAATGCAAGAATCTGAGCGAGAGCCCAAATGCAAATTTACCTCAAAACTAAGGCGCCGTTAACATTTACCGCTGATTAGCTTAGGACTCCTCCTCGCTTTGATTTCTATCTGCCTCTAACCCTTCCTTCAACATGTTTTGGTTTAGGATATTTAGCTGAGGCTGAGTTGTGCTTCGCTTGAATAGGTGAATCTCTCGCTTCTTGTCAGGGTATCTTTTGCTACTTTGGGTTGCTCACTAATTGTTCGAACAAATGTCCCAACAGCTTGAGCTGGGTGTGGTCACCGTTAAGATTTCCATATTAGAATATTCGGTTAGCTCCATTTCTTAAATTTACTTCTTCCATTTTTGCTCTCCAGTTACTGTTCATTGCTGCTTTTGTTATTGTCACAGGTAGGATTACAGCTTCAGGGCAAGTGCTACATTCGTTTTTCTTTCGAAAGGCTGAGTGGGCACTGAGCTTATCTGTTGCAAAGGCAACTCTACTAAAGGCTGTTATGAATTGGTTCTTGTAGTTTATGATTGCGTGAATTGAACAAACATGCTGGCAATGGTGTCTACAAGGTTTCTCCTACTTGTTGAGCAGTCGTTTCCTATGCAAAAAATATCCAAAAAAGCTTGGGGCAACACGAGCATAAGATTTCTGTGTCAGGTTGGTCGAGACCATGGCCCTCTGACTCTTTCTAGTCTCGGTTTCCCGAGCGAGTTTGAAAAAATCAGGATAAATAAAACAAAAAAGGGTGAGAAAGGAAATGCTATTTCGGCCATTGACGTCTCTAAAAGCAGAGTGAAGGCACTTGGTAGCAATGGAAAGAGAGCTGTTGGGGTAAAAAAGTCGCCTGAAATAGAGTCAGCTCCATTTGCTGCGAAGTCATTTTCTGAGCTTGGTCTCCCTACTTTGTTATTACGAAGATTGGAGAGTGAAGGCTTTGCAGTTCCAACTGATGTCCAATCTGCGGCAATCCCTGTTATTCTCAAGAATCATGACGCTGTTATACAGTCTTATACAGGATCAGGGAAAACACTGGCATATCTACTTCCTATACTGTCTGAAGTGGGGCCATTGAAGGATAAAAGTTCTGAAGGTGATGAAGCTGGGAAGAAAAATGAGATAGAAGCAGTAATTGTGGCCCCATCAAGAGAGCTGGGAATGCAGATTGTAAGGGAAGTTGAGAAACTATTGGGTCCGGCAAACAAGAAAGTGGTTCAACAACTTGTTGGGGGTGCAAATCGATCAAGGCAGGAAGAAGCTCTCAAGAAAAACAAGCCAGCAATTGTTGTGGGTACGCCTGGTAGGATTGCTGAAATCAGTGCAGCAGGCAAACTACATACTCATGGTTGTCGATATTTGGTTTTGGATGAGGTTGATGAACTCCTCTCATTTAACTTCCGGGAGGACATGCACCGGATTTTGGATCATGTAGGAAGGACAGCAGGTGCAGATCCTCGTGGACGTGAAAACCCATTTGCCAGTCGGGCTGAGCGTCAAACTATCATGGTATCTGCCACGGTGCCATTCTCCGTGATAAGGGCTGCAAGGAGTTGGAGCACTGACCCCCTCCTTATCCAGGCCAAAAAAGTCATCTCACTTGAATCACTTCCTTCCTCTCCACCTGTTAATCTGATAAAGCCTGCATCTGATCCAAGTGCAAACTCAAATTTGCAGCCTCACGCAGCAGTTCAGAGCCTTCCTCCATCTTTGAAACACTACCACTGTGTTTCAAAGTTGCAACACAAGGTAGATGCGTTGAGAAGATGTGTCCATGCGCTTGATGCCAAGTCTGTGATAGTGTTCATGAACCACACTAGGCAACTGAAAGACACTGTTTTCAAGTTGGAGGCCCGAGGAATGAAAGCTGCAGAGCTGCATGGGGACCTTGGCAAGCTCGCTAGGTCAACAATTATGAAAAAATTCAAAAATGGGGATGTGAGAGTTCTTATAACAAACGAACTTTCAGCCAGGGGTTTGGATATACCAGAATGTGATCTGGTTGTTAATTTGGAGTTGCCTACTGACTCAATTCATTATGCACATCGAGCTGGCCGGACAGGTCGGCTTGGAAGAAAGGGGACCGTGGTAACGATTTGTGAGGAGCCAGAAGTTTTTGTTGTGAAGAAACTGCAGAAGCAGCTTGGTGTCCCCATCCCCGCTTGTGAGTTTACAGAGGGTAAACTTGTTGTCACCGAAGAAGAAGAGAAGAAACCTACAGAGGTCCTTAGGTGATGGACTTTCACGGTTAGATTTGTAGTACAGGACTAGAATTTTCATCTATCCCATTTCAATCAAGCTATACGCAAGTCTTTATGTTGTCGTGCTATCATTTGTTACTGAATTATTGTGTGTTTAAAAGGGCTTCGGAGACAAATTAATACTAAATCTACAGTCCTTGTTGATATGTAGACTTTATGTAGTACGATACGGCAACATAGAAGGCTTGCAAATTATGCATTGATCACCCTACGTGAAAGCTGTGCAAGAAATTTGTTTCCAGGCATTGATAATGAAAGAGTGCTACAGCATTAACTGCTTGGTCTATTGTTTAGAAGTGATCAACAATTGCACTGAACAAGCAACTGATTATATATATCTGAGAGATACAGATGTTGATCATATTAATGACGGATTATGATGCTGTACTACACATCGTGTTCCTAGAAATGAACAACTTTTTTTTCTTTCTAAATTGTTATTCTATTGGCTATGTGAAATCAGAGAGAAGGTTTTGAGGGTTGATATAGATACAAGGATTCGGCATAAAGACTCAATCACCAGATTATTCTCTTACAGAGCTTGTATCCTGAAAGGAGACAGCTAATTGCAGTAACAAGAAAAGTAGCAAGAGACATGCTGGTGGATATGATAGCTGCCTTCCAGAGCGGTGCAGGCTTTGCAATCTGTTGAATGGTCAGTATTGCTACTGAACAAGAAGAAATGAGAAGATAGCCTTCCAACTGTAGATGGCGATGCATACAGAGAGTCAGCCTTTATAGGCCAAAATTTGGCTTAAAAGTTAAAACAAATAGAAAGGAATTGGAGTTTAAAATGTAAGTTGTTCTTTATTAGTGGCACTTACTTGATCGAGCGTGAAGCTCATGTAGTCTGAAATTACATCTGAGATCAGAATGCCCCTGTGTGCAATATCACAAATGCCTTTGAAGAGTTGAAACGCTGAGTAAAGGAAAACTAAGATAGATACAATGAAGCAATACCTAAACGAGAAATCGAAGAATATCAGATGACATCTTCAGTGCCAAGAACAATTATATCAATAAGATAACAAGGAACTGGTACTATATGTATGATTAATTACTTGAATTTATGATCCTGATATATATTGGAGACGGAACTATAATAAAGAAAAAGACAACCTTGAGAATATAGCAATTTGGTTTAGCTTGTTAAAACAAAGTTCAGTATCATAAGATTTAAATGCCTTGAATATCTAGCTTTTAATTGGGAGCTACTGTTGTGAATAAAAAAGTTTTAATCTATCAGTAGGCTTACATGAGTTGTGAATATTGGTTGAAGGTAGAAGGTTCCAAGGCAAGTTGCTTGGTAGATGGAGCAGCCAGTGAAACTGCAGAGGTAAAGGAAAGCAAAAGAGCCAGGAAACGAAGCAGCAGAGAACAAGCTTTAGTAGAAGGTCGTTGAGAGGCAACCGAGAAAGAGAACGGCGAAGGCGTTGGAAATGAATGTTGAGATATAGAATTGGTTGACTTTGAAACGCCTGCCATAGACCTGCAAGCAAGGACCACCGCCTCTCCTTCCTGTTTCATACTTGCTTTCCTTTTCTTAAACTGCAGGTCCCTGTACTCTAGCAAACAATATGGTATTTGGAAAGGGACTTGGTTTTCGTAAGCCTTGTTGCATTGCATTGCATTGCCATAGTTTAAAATATCCAGGTCAACTTGGCTGATAGGAATAATCGAATAGCTTATCCATACCAACGGAGTCGCGCCTCTATTTACGACCCCTGTCACTAACGAAAAATTGAAGCCAAAGGCTACAAACTGTCGTAGCAGTAGGAGTAGTTACGAGTATGACGTTCACTCAATAAACAAAGCGAGTTATTAACTAAACCTTTTGAAGATTACATGCTACTTCCGCATGGAGATGGATCCTCCGAGAATAAAGCATTAAACGAAAACCAAAAGGGTGGGTGTTGCTTCTTAGAACTAATACAGTCGTGATGGTAGAAAGACATTGTTTTGTTTGCTCCCACAGATCAGCTACGGCCGGAGGCATTTTGCGTGATAAGGACGGCAACCAGTTTGGGGGTTTCTTGCAGAATCTCGGTTGGTGTAAACCACTGATAATTGAATTTTGGGGTGTTTATACAGTACTGTCGTTAGCTTGAGACAGGGGTTTTCGTCGGATCGAACTAAAGATAGATTCCATGGCTGCACACCATCTCATTTCGACAACAGAGCTTCGCTCTCAGACTTCCCACCCCATTGTCACTGAGTATACACAAACTCTTCACGCAGAATTGGTCTGTTGTTCATCGTGACATTTATCGAGGGAGCAATAAATGCGCAGACTGGCTCGTCACCCATGCAGTACCTCCGGATGTCGGTCTTACTTTTTTCAATTTTATACCCATCAGGTGCCACTGTATCCTCTTAGAGGATTTATCGGGGGTCTGTACCCTCAAACTAGTTTTGTAATTATGTTATTTCTTTCCCTTTAATAAAAAAAAAAGACATTGTTTTGTTTTCTTTCTGGAATTCTTTAAGAAATAAAGATATTGGCGGAAGCTGCTGTGCTCTATCCTGAATTGAATTGATAAAAAAAAATCTGAAGATCTACAGCCTTAGGTATTTGTTCTGATATGTTTTGTCATAATGGAGTTATTAGCAGCACCTAAAGACGCAAGGAAAGGAACTATTGAGCAAAGAATGGTTGATTAGTTTATTATACACATGAGAAAGTCATTCAAGGGTTTTTCTGGTAACCCCATGGATTTTTGCTTGCCCAGTTCCACTGATCCCGACACATTTCTTCCACGCCATATCTTGCCCTGTCATTGCCATCAAACCAAAGCACTTAAAAAGTCTACAACTTGTCGTCAATTATGATTATGCCAGCCCATATCTAGCAAGTAAAATGCGATATGGCCTTGCGTAATAGAACATGTAAGAGAGTAACATAATCAGCAAGCTATAAGGATTAGGAACATACTTCCAACCAAGTTCTTTCTCAGCTTTTTCTGTAGAAGCATAGACAGCTGTAGCATCCCCAGGCCTTCTTGGACAAAGCTTAATAGCGATTTTCTATAAACATATACCCATTCATTTTGACCTGTTTTGTGGAGAGAGAAAAAGAGATGTACAGAAAACTGAGAGAAAATAAGGAACAGTCACCTTCCCAGAAGCTTTTTCAAATGCAGCAACCATTTCAAGCACAGATGTTCCACGTCCAGTTCCCAAGTTGTAGGCAACACAACCTAATTACAGGAGCATAGATGATGAAGTTTTCAAAAGCAAATAGTATATGTTATGAAAAATCTCTCCCAGAGCCAATAACTTTTACCGAACCAAGTTCAAATATGACCTCACTGCCAGTTGACCCAACAAAACAGGCACAAGTAAAGAGGTGACATAATTACCTATGCTTTTTGTAGCATAAAGCTTACGAAGAGCAGCAATATGACCATCTGCCAGGTCCATAACATGGATGTAGTCTCGAACCTATCCACACAAAAGATTGGAGTATATTGTAAACCCACAAGGTAGTTACTGAGAATGATATTCTACGCGCACTAGATCTGAATGGTAGTACTTCTGTTTCACTGTATGGGTTTTATGGGAACCAGCAACACATTTCTTAATTCTCCTCAAAACTTTTATTCTTCAAATAGGGAAAACAACTACACAGAAATACATACCGCACTGCCATCCTTTGTGGGATAATCATGGCCATACACATTAAGCTCAGGCAATCTGCCAACAGCCACTTGCTGTATGTATGGCATAAGATTGTTTGGGATACCCTTGGGGTCTTCACCAATCTTACCACTCTCATGAGCTCCAACAGGATTGAAGTATCTCAATAAAATGATACTCCATTCTGGTTCTGCTTTTTGAATATCTCTAGCAATTTCTTCAAGAAAAAGCTGAAAAATAGCATAATAACCAGTAACGGAGTGCACTAGTAGAGGTACCTTTTTCAACTCCAGCAGGTTAAAACAAGTGCAGATTCCAAAGAGATTTGATGGTAAAATTGTTAACTTCAAAGGATAATAAATAAGTTCACATTCACCTTTGTTCGGCCATAAGGATTCATAGCCTTTAACTCGAAGTCTTCAACACATGGTATTTTTTCAGGTTGGCCATAAACAGTTGCAGATGAAGAGAATACCATCTATTTGGATGCATCCCATACAAAACCCATATGGCAAGAAAATTCGAAGCCATTATCAGTACAAAGAAAGCATGCAAAAACTGTCTGACAAACACAGCAGCTTTCAAAAATTGATCAATAAGTTTCTATTAATAGTGAGGAAAGTAATAAGGCTATCCACTTGAGATTAACAATGATTACAAGCTTTCATTAGGTCACATCAGAGCCACCATGAGTGTGAGGGAAAATATTTGGGTGAAGTGGAAGAAAAGTGATGCTCTGAAAGATGAATCAAGGTTTTACATTACAGACTACAGATTATGCTGTGGTCGCAGACAATTATAGTAATTGTAGATGATGTAACTGCAGGAAATGCGAACACAATTGTGACAAATCACAGTAACCGCAACTGCAACTTAGAACCATGAGACGAATCATGACGATTTTTTATTGCTGAATGAGAAAAATAATAAGTAAAAGAACTTTTCAATTTTCAATTGCTACAACTGATTCTCCACATAAACAGTTGCCAATAGAAGGATGACAAATGGAGAAAAAAGTTGGTAATGCTGCTGTGGTTGAAAACAAAATAATAAGTTCTACCTGCTGGGCTCAGCAAGCCAAAAACTGCAGTCCTTAAGGAAGATTGACATTGCTAATCTGAGAAAGGCTCCACCATGAATATTTATCTTTTATTTCAACTCCCAAATATAAGAGTAAAAAATAGGTACAAGCAACCATCTAATTTTATAGATCCCACATTCCAATATATGTTCAAGGATTCAAATTTGGGAAAATAATCCATACCCTGTACTTCTCTTACTTCTTTTGTAAATACTTCCAAGTATTATCAAATCTCAGCTCTTGGAACCTCATTTGAAAACTTGCTTTCCTCAGGAAAAAAGACTTGGGAGATTAAGAATGGGTTATGTGTACTGATAGTTTCTTAGAATCAGTTTGTCATGTTCACATGTTATACAAGCCTGAATTCCAAAACCAGAAAGTGATCTTTGAAAAGATTGGGAATCTAAAACAGCGATTTACCTTCTTACAATTATATTTTGCCATGACCTCGTAGAGGTTGATAGTGCCCACTAAATTGTTGTCAAAATAACGTCGAGGATTTTCAACACTCTCGCCAACGGCCTTAAGGCCAGCAAAATGGATCACAGCATCAAATCTGTCAAAATTTCAGGTATGTAAACCACCTCACAGAAGATGAAGAAAAATCTCACATATTGATATCCGCATGGTTTGAATTCTCAAGCTTCTGATTCATTTTCATTGGATAGTAACACAAGTATGGAAAAGAGTTAAACACTACGCTCACAAAGATTCTACCTTTTCACAAGGAAGATAGAAAATCACAGATAGAAGACCGAAAAGAACCTAGTCAAATTAAGTTTTACCAACCTAGAAAACTTGAATTGTTAATTTCAGCGTTAACTTAAGACCCTATCATATGTTCACTTACTTGTTTTGTGAAAACAGCTTCTCCAAATCAGCCTTATTTCTCAGATCACCCTGCAATACACCAATTGAACCAAAAAGCATTACAGACGTAAAACCCATTATCCTTCATGAAATGAATAGCTACAGAATACTATCTTAAAGAAAAAATGATGGTACTTTTTGGTCCATGTGAATGATCCTAGCTATGAACACTTGCCAAATTGAGCCTTGGAACCCTGTTACTAACTCACATTTCTTTATTTTGTTTGCATGACTAAATCCTCCGCATTGATCTCAAGCAAAAACAGAGTTCAAGTATGATCAAGAAGGGAAACCATACCAGATTGAAGTCCAGTTTCTCCGACAACTCAGGACCCACCAATTCCCTCACTCTATCAACAGCTTCTGGAACAGAATTGTCAAGATTATCAATGATAGAAACCTGGAAACCATCCTTGAGGAGCTGCACTACAGTGTGGGATCCAATGAAGCCAGCCCCACCAGTGACAAGGATTTTATGCCCAGCCATTGAAGAAGAAAGCCGAAAACGTAAACAAGACAGGAAAGCAGAGAAGGTTTGAAGCTGGATTGGAGAAGGAGGAGAACAGATATAAAGAAGTTCTGAAGGCCCAAAAAGGAGGGGGATATGTTACATACATTGAGGCAATCAAGGAAAGTGTTTTGACTTTTGATGAAGATAAGGATTTGAAATTTTAAAAAGAATCAATCTTAGAAGTTGTCTTCTGGAAGTAGTCTTCTTTCTTTAATTGTCTCTGGCGGCCATTTTATTTCACCGTCCATTCTCTTACGTGACAGTCGCTTGCGAATTGCGTTTGTTTCTAGCACTGTCTTACTCACGTGCTGTTTGTTCTTCTACCGTTAGGACGGCTTTAATGGATAATTTGATGAAGATGGATCAGATATTCAGATCAGATTAGATGTTCCTTCAATTTATCCATTTTAGTAAAAGTGCTGAATCTGAATAATGATTGAGGTCAAGGATGGATTACAAGCCAATGACTCATCTTTTTCCTTTTCTGCTTTTTGCGTGCGTAAGTTGAAGATGGCATTCAATTGCGTGTCATAAAAGAAACATCTTCTCTTCAGTATTACGATGTTTATTCTTTTTTATAAAATTTCAATTATTTACTTTACGAGATTTATATTAGAATTATAAAGAATTTATATAAATAAATAATTAAAATTTATTAAATATAATAAAATACCATAATATTAAACAAAAAATTTAAACTATCGTAAAAAAAAAACCTGTTATGGCTACTTGTTCTTTTTAAATTCAGGATGTTATTATATTATATTGGATTTGGATAATGGGGAAATGGGGTCCATTACCATTTGTGCTTCGAACCTCATCAGATTTTACGTCACAGCTTTCGTTTCTGCCCCGACATCAAGGGACGTGAAACTGCAACAAACGGCTTCATGACCACAGCCTCAACTGTATACTGTTTAGATAATTTGAATATATTCTTATCTTGGCTTTTGCTCGTGTCACACTAACCATTCTCTTGAACGGAAGGTAATCTACATTCTGATAAGAAGGAATAGCGGTCTTGATAAAGTTAGGAAAACAAACTGAAAAGATGTGATGAAGAGATAAGAAGGAAGATGTACTGAAGGTTTATCGTTGAAAGAGATGACGTGACAGAAACGGCGGTGTAATGCTATAATATTTTGGGTTCCGAACTATCTTATGAAAATGTCTGCTAACACTGCAAGAAAACTACGAGAAAACAGTAAATTATGTGACGTCTTTTTTATGTTTAAAAAATGTCACAAAATGTCAAAAACATAGCAGAATGTCTTTTATAATGTTTTAAAATGTCACAACATGTGAAATAGGTAAAAAGTTTCTGCAATATTTTTCACAAAACGTCATAAAAAATATGGATATTACATAACATTTTAAAAAATGTCACTGAAAGATTGATCTTTTTGCGAAACGTCGTAAAAAATGACATTCCGCGATGTCTGTCTTCCATGACATTTTTACAAATAGTTGTAATATTTTTCAATTATTATCCTTTTTTCTAAAATCATTTTAATTTAAAATTTTTTTAAATTTAATAATTATTTTAAAAAAACAATTTTTAATCTCATTTATTTAATAACTATTCAATATTTTTTATAAATTTATTTATTTAATAATTCTTCAATTTTTTAGTATATAATTAATTTTAATAATTATTCATGTATTATTTAATTACAATTCACAAACATGTCATAATACACTAATTAATATCAAAACTAAGGGATGAAACATTTGAGATTCTGGAAAAAAAATGGAGGGAGGGAGATACAATTAAAGTTTCTTTAATATCTGCATCTGCAATGCACTGGCAATATGTAGCGCCCCCTTACCATAGGGTACACACCGGGACGCCCGTGAGCTGTTTCGACACATAACCCACGATAAGGGTGCACTACCGAACTAACCCAACTATCCTCCACATGGCATCAATATAAATATCACTAAACTTTGAAACCAAAAATATACTTTCTCATTTCATATCTTAGAAACCATAAATATACAATTCTGTTATGATTACTGCCTATACAAATCCAAAAGGAACTAAAACAACTCCTAACTAGGTCGTCCCCAAAAGGTCCCAGCTGACCAACCTCTGAGTCATACTTCTCTTGCCAGCGCGCTCGACAAGGCAGGAAAAGTCTATCTCTCCGGAGCTAGGAGTCTACTATCACTGTCCTGAAAAATATTTGCAATGTTGGGTGAGTTTGCGAACTCAGCGAGAAACC
>JANITW010000236.1:54133470-54151550 GCA_027564335.1 Erythroxylum williamsii | reverse complement strand
GTACATCTATTTCCTGATTTGGCAAGACACAAAAGTAACTTCATTTGTCTTTAGTCTAACTAAAACCAACATTTGCAGAAATCTGAAACTTCAACAGCATAAACAGTAAACAATTTGATAGCTACTTGATTCTCCAACAACCAATATCCTGACAAGCAAATCCGATTGTCAGCCAAGAAATTGAGTTGCTGCAGCTACATGTGTGATGCTTTTCTCTAATAAAACTTGATTGCACTAATTAATCTCCTTGGAATCTTGCTTCTGAAATTTGCTACTTTTCCTGCTCTGCATTTCTTCTTCTGGTTTTCCTCCTACTGCAATTTTTTAAGTCTTCCTTCCTTCAATATGCACATTTGAGTTTTTCATTGCTGCTTCTGTCTTACCCTCTTCTTCTTCTTTGCACTGAACTTCATTCATCAGAATTTGGTCTTCATTGCTCCGATCCACACACTCTTGAATTATGCCAAGAATTATCATCTTTAATCTCCATTTGCATCTAAACTCCTTCAGCTTTCCTCTCAACTTCCTTTTCTTTCGAATTTTCACTGACATTGCCAAGTCTTCCACCATCTTCAACAATTTAGGTTACACAAGACAATTTAATCCAACAGCTCCTCCTTTGTCTTGTGGAGCCTGAACACCAATCATCTTCTTAAATTAATCAAACTTCCATCTTGGTAATGCCTTGGTGAACACATCAGCAAGTTGGAAGCTTGATCGACAAAAAGCCAATTTGATCTCCTTCTCTTCAATCAATTCTCTAATGTAATGATACTTGACTCTCATATGCTTGGTTCTCATATGATCCGAAGGGTTTTCATCCATTGCTATAGCTAAACTTGAATCACAATAAATCATCACACATTTCCCTTGCAATTCATCAACATCCATCAAAATTTTCTTCATCCATTGTGCTTGCTCGGCGGCCATGTTAACAGCCACATACTCAGCCTTGGCAGTGGACTGAGCAACCACCTTCTGCTTCTTTGAGCTCCATGCAAACACACCAGTCCCTAAACTACAACAATATCCACTCCTACTCTTGCAATCTCCATTTGCAGCATAGCTTGCATCACTAAACACATACAGTTCCACATTCTTTCTCCTTCTATACCATATTCCATGATCAACCGAATACTTAACATATCTCAATACTCTCCTAGCATACAGTGCATGATATCTTGATGGATTATGATTGAAAGCAGCCAACATATTTATAGCACAAGCAATATCGGGTCTAGAGGCACTTAAGTTCATTAATGAACCGATTATGCTTCTATAGTAAGTTTCATCAAAATTGTTACCTGGTTTGGTTGCCTCCAACTTTAATTGATGTTCCATTGGTGTTGTCATGCCACTACTCTCCTTCATGCTTGACAGCTTGCTTGAATGTCCTTGGTTCTGAATTAATGCTCATAGCGGATTCAATTACAGCCAATGCTTCATTTGGTTCTTCATCATCTTTAGCCCTGTACCTGAAATCAAAAATGGGGTTAGTGTCTCTATAAATTGATGCCAAGTCCCTTGTTTTGTGAGCACTGTGTGGAGCTTGATGATCCCTCATGCAAATCCGAACTCATCCTCCGAATTTCTGGACTTGACAAATGCTCCTCCTAACTTCCATCATTGTCGGGAACATCTGAATTTGGTGAATCCGTGTGTAATAACTCCTCCTGAGATCCATCAGCATCTGAATTGTTGTTTCTATCAACATAATCTGCTACTGTTTCATCATACTCTGCAGTATTTAATGGAAATTCAAGCTCCACTCTTCCAGAATCCGTGTCAGCCTGTTCCTCCCATTTCCATCCTTCATACTCATCAAACCTCACATCTCTTGAAATCAATATTGTTCCCGTTTCTAGATTATAAATTCTGTACCCTTATAAGTCTTTACTAAATCCCATCATGACTCCTTTAAGTGCCTTTTCATCCAACTTGGTTCTTTTAACTTCTGGTATATGCATATATGCTATGCAACCAAAAACTCTCAAATGTTGCACTTTTGGTTTCACTCCAAACCAGACCTCAAATGGAGTCTTTCCTTGCAATGATCTGGTCTTTAATCTATTCTGCAGGTATACAGTTGTACAGCAAGCTTCGGTCCAGAACTTCCTTGGCACTTTGATCCCACACATAATCGATCTAGCCATCTCCATTATACTCGTATTCTTCCTCTCCGAAACTCCATTCTGCTGAGG
The DNA here is from genome assembly GCA_027564335.1 of Erythroxylum williamsii. Classification (NCBI taxonomy): domain Eukaryota; kingdom Viridiplantae; phylum Streptophyta; class Magnoliopsida; order Malpighiales; family Erythroxylaceae; genus Erythroxylum; species Erythroxylum williamsii. The sequence continues at coordinate 54,149,349 of JANITW010000236.1, read as the reverse complement.
TGAGTAAGCAACAGAAAATTGGTGAAATATCCCTTCCTTTTCGAAGTAGTTCTTCATCTCAACTGAAGTGTACTCTCCTCCTCTATCACTCCTCAAACATCTCACCTTATTCCCACTTTGACTTTCAGCTTCAGCCCTCCATAATTTGAACAATCCGAATACTTGGTCTTTGCTTTTCATGAAATAAATCCATGAGTATCTTGAAGCATCATCTATAAACTCTACATACTACCTACTCCCTCCAGCCGATGGTGTTTTCATTCACTATAAGAAAACAAGGCATTTTGCGACGTTTCTAAAACGTCACAGAATGTCCAAAAAAAGTCACAAAATGTATTCTGCGAAGTTTTAAAAAACGTCACAAAAAACGTCGCGGAATATGGCATAGGCAAAAATTTTCCGCGACGTTTTATGAAAAACGTCGCAAAAAATGTTGACATTTCGCAACGTTTCGAAAAATGTCACAAAAAGGTTGAACAATCCGCAACGTTTTTAAAAAGCGTCACAGAATCTCTAACATTCCGCGACGTTTTTAAAACGTCACAGAATGTAAAGGAATCTGCGACGTTTTGTTGGAAACGTCGCGGAAGGTCTTCAGTGACGCTTTTAAAAACGTCATGAAATGTCTTCCGCGACGTTTTTATTTTTTTTTAATTTTTTTAAAAATCATATTAATTTAATAATTTTTAAATTTTAATAATTATTTTTAAAATACAATTTTTTTAATCTTATTTGTTTAATAACTATTCAATATTATTTATGAATTTTATTTATTTAATAATTCTTCAATTTTTTTAGCATATCATTAATTTTAATAATGACTCATGTATCACAACAATACGACGAAATGATTTGAGTGTATTAAATGCACAATTTAATTAGACAAATCACATCGATAAATATAAGTATTCTAACCAAAAGTTTAATTATAGCACTATTTGGGCGTACTTGTCTTGATTGCTCAAAATATTCCAAAAGTAAGGAATGTAAGATGAAAACAAAAGTCTGATATATAAAACTTAGGCAGCACCAGCTCCCTTGCCTTTCTTCCTTTGGATCTTCTTCATGTAAGCTAATAAATGTCCACGGCCAAATTGTTCTTCAATATGTGAGTCAAGTTTGCGAGTTTGTTGTCTCTTCTCCAATTTCCTCATAACATGATTACTTTTCTTCGCTTCCTCAGTGTAGCTTCTCCTTCCTACTAGCCAAAACAAGGAGACAACTGAACAAACAGAAAGAAGAGATTCCATGTTAGGGAATTAATCAACAATTGTAAAGCGAATTAAGTTGAACAAACAATAAAACATCAATATTACCTTTAGGTGTTATTGTTAAATCGATTATAACTACGGTCAAGCAATTCCAGGCTATTCAATCTCTTAACTTCTTAGCCATTTGTGTAAGATTGAAACATTTAGATAATTAGACAGATTCACTTATCCAATCATTTTTTGCTCATATTCCAATTTCAAGATGTAAGTGATGTAGTTAAGAAAATCGTATGTTTATAATTTCTCCAAAGATTGATCAGACAATGCAACATTACCTTTTGAAGTCTCAAATTTGTTGATCTCATTGTCACCCAATCACAACTCCTCCAAATGAATTAAAGCATTCAATTCTAGAAAACAAAGAAGGAAACTTAGTGAAATAAGAACATATAATTTCCTAAATCTTAATAATCATATTAAATTGCTAGTCGACAAAAGAGAAATGCTTCTTTTTACTTGTAACATTTATGGATCCCTTTATTTCATTGTTTTCAAGATTCAAGGTTTTTAGAGATAAAAGTCAATTGAGCGATAATAAAGTACTAAAATCAACTTGATTAAAACTACCTCAAGTCAAGGAACTCCAGATTATTCAACATCGGCCCTCCTCCAACACCTGAGTTTAGAATGATTACAAGTGTTAATTATTAGTTAACGTTATAACTTCAAGATTACATAGTACTTAGCTAAATAATTCAAAAGGTTAAACAAAGAAATCATTTGATACCATGGAATGATTTAAAATCCTTGATTTCGTTCGATCCTAAGTACAACTTGTTCAATCTTGTGAGATTGCTAAGATATGACAATTTAGATAAAGTCAACATGAATATAAATTGGAGGATGTGTACATGGAATTGTGATTTAGATACGAACATATTCTTACAATTAAATGTCAACAACCTTTTAAATTAAAATTTCCATTTTAATCTATTCTCGGATAGATCCAACCATATCAAGGATGAAAGACTGCCAAGAGATGATAGTATGTTGTGGTCGAAAATGTTACCTATTAAATAAAGGGACTTTAATTTTACAAGTTTTGAGTGTTTCACAATTATGCTTTAAGAGAGTGCATAAAGTTTTGGAAGTTTAACTTAGTAGCAATAACAAATTATATAACAATCACACAAGCATAATAAGTAAATAGAGCCAAAAAGAGAGATTACAAATCAATTTTAAATTGTTAAGACAAATAAACCTTACATGTGTCTACTTTCTAAGACTCACTTGGGTTCGTCTAATCTCTTCTTTTTACTAGATGAAGATAAATCTCCTTTTAGTACTCTTTGTGTTGTCTTAAGTGAAGAGAAATTATTTTGCAATCTTCCTTGGAATCCCTTAATACACTGGAATCATCTCATAATTGAAACTTACAACTTAAATTAATTTTTCTTGCTAACGATCTTAAACTCAATTCACAATAAATGCATAAAATGCTACTTGAAAACTTATTCAAACATGTTTTTTTTTATAAAAAAGATATAATAAAGATTCCCAACAAGTAGAAGCTCACGTATTTATAGTCAACAATCCTCAACTAGTTGTTAGAGACAAACTAGTTATTACAACACCGACTTCCTATATATGTAGGTAGCTAACAATAATGTTCAACTAGTTGAAGCCTATTCATGTTACAACACCTAGATTGTTTATGCATGTAAAGCTCATAAAGCATTAAGATGACCAAGTTAAAGGTATAGGAAGAATGCAATAAAATTTACATATGATTTTTTTTTAATCTTCTTTGATCTTGATTCAATTGCCTTGATCTTTACTTAAATATTTTTTAAGTTCACGAGCTCTCTTTATTCCTTCCTTTTTTTTTTCAAAGTTTGCTTAAAGGTTTTACTTTGTACTATATTGTGTCTCTTTTGGGTCAATTAATATATATGTTTGAATAATTTTATTTTACTGTTTTTTATCATAAATAAAATATTGATACCAAATCTTATTTGTTATCATCATCAATAGATAAATTAGAGCTCGCTTAATTGTAATTATATATAACCAAGACAATGCCATTTCGCCTCATTTGACCTCACTTCTGCGTTGGATATATGAATTTTGGTTGGTACTAAAGTTATAGTGAGCTACGGAGTTCATGCATTAGCTCGAATACTCATTCACAACCAAAAGTTTCTGCATAGTATTTCTATCTACATTTTTATGTTCATAATCATCAAAGGTAGCTGATTACATGGGAACGCCAATTCCAACGACCTTCTCTAAGCAGACGTTATCTTCAATAGATTTGATCCTTTCAGCTCCAGAGGAAGACTAAAGACACATAGAAACATTCAGGGCCATTGGTCAAAGCATATTCCACACCAGATCAAAGTATTAATTCTTGCTGTTGATGGAATTTTTTGTCTCTCTTTTCCCATCACTAGCATGGAACAAGTCTCCTCACCACATCTACTGTTGTCTTCTGCTTCTGGAAATAGTCAACCATTGACGGCAAATGTAGATCCATGAACCTAATTTACATACAGAGGGAACAAATTAACTGTCAAAGACAAAGGCTCAGTTCATGCAATGCTTCCTCAACCTTCGTCAAGGGGGTCCCATCCTCAGTAGAAGGAGGTGGTGTGGACGTGTGCGATACGGTTGTGACAAAGCCATATGCTAGGTATTTATTTCTTTTCAATTACAGGGTAGATATTTAAGATTTTATGAAACTATAAAACTACTGAAAATCTAATAAAGGAGTATCTTTGAAGAACTGGAATTTTCAACCAGAAATATAGGGCATTGTGGTATGTGAAAATGTACATGAGTTTCATAAACATTGACGAGTTTACCTGATAAAGGGTAAAGCTACAATGCTTATCCTTTGATTAGATGCACTTTAATTAGTAGGTATAATATGCATTCATTGCTTACCTTGATCTGAGGTGGTAAAGTAAAAAAAAAAAAAAACATGTCAATCACTTACCAGTTTTAACTATCTTTAAGGAATCTCCATTGCATTTGAAAAACTTTCCGCTTTCAGTGATTGAGTTGCAGGAACTAATTTCCTACATTTGCTAACAGCTAAATCGCTTTCCATGTCAAATTCACATCCCAGGTCTCTTGTAATAGATTCAATAGCAACTGATGATCCAGGTTCGTGGAAGGAAGAGTGAAAACCTCGCTTCACATCAAGAACTTTTTTGTCATTGACACCTTGGCTGTCATAATTACATGGCAGCTTTCCTGAACGTGTGCAAGTTAGATCAGAAAAGTTAGCAGTATCAGACTTTCTGAAACTTCTCTTTCTTATGATTGAAGGCGTGTTCTTAAAGGACATTGCTGAGCTCCTTAATATGGATCCTGCACTGCTACCACTAGAAAAGCTTTTATCAGCGCTTTTGGGAGTGGATGGACTCTTTGGAAGTACTGAATGGCTGGCTACACCTCTTAGTTCATTGCTTTTGAAACAGATGGCCATAGGTTGAAGTCGTAGTGATTCTTGATCCAGGAAGTGCTCACTTTTCTTCTCTGATGACATATGCGATTTTTCATCTTTGTCCTTATTAGCTTGACTATTGTCATGATCGAATCTGGAGGTATAGTAATCTCTGTTGCCAAAACTTGAACACAAGATACCCTGATCATGACTACTAATCCCTCCAGGAGATTCGGCTAGTTTAGGATCGAAAGGCTGAACAACTTCTTCAGGGTTGTAATATGATCTACTAGAAGCAGGCACATTCAATGTTAGCTCCAAATTAAGCATAGAAGGGGTACTGTTGATGTTTTCGTGTTCAACATTTATTATTCCAGATCCAACGGTTTCAACAGTGGCACTAGCTCCACTGTTATGAACACGCACCCCATGTTTCAATCCATTTAAAATCAATGCTGCTGCACAATCATTGGCCTCTGAATGCGTTTGCCCCCTAATGGTAGTACCGTAAACCAATTGTAAATGACTTGTCTCAGCATTATGCTTCAACTCTTTCTTTTGACTAGAAGACACCCAATTGTCAACATTGCAAGGAAGTTCTGCTTTCAGGCAAGCGCAGAAGTTGGTAGAGTTAAATGTTAATGAATCCACGGCAAATCTATGAGGTGAATCAAGTTTCTTCTTGATTATGCAATTCCAGTGATTCTTTACTGCATTATCGCTCCTGTCAATTTTAAGGATACAGAAAATATATCAAACCTGATTATTAGAAGAAAACAAAGAAATGAAAAGAAAGATTCATTCAAAAATCCAAATTAGAGTATAAAAGTATATTTTACTACCGAACTAAAAACAACATGACTTTTAACAAGGATTTTGCATAACTTCCAGCTTCTGTTGATTCTGGTTCATCAGAAGTGACATCACCTTGAGTTCATATCATTACATACCTCCCTGGTAAAAACTTTGCTATTTCTGCCCACTTGTTCCCATATATCTCATGGTAGTAAGTCAGAGTTGATTCCTCCTCTTCTGTCCATGAAGCTCTCTTCAAAGCTGGGTCTAAATGATTGTGCCACCTATGAATGTTTAATAACATTACAAATGATAGGTCAATAAATTGGAGTAAAACTATATGTAACACAGCAGTCCCCTTGAAAAAACAAAGTCAAGTAAGAAAGCCTTAACACCTTCAGATTTTGAGTTCTGTTTACGAACCAACTTGACTGCTACTAAGCTAATACTAACAATTTCTACCTAATATAAAGTTTAATTGATTACAACTACTTGAAGCTCAGTAACTGATTTCCTTTCGAGTATAAAAGTCTTTATGCTTGCAGTTCGTAGAGTATTTATAAAAGGAGTGCAAAAAGGTACTAAAAAAAACAAGACCGTAGCTATAAGAGAGAGATTCCCGGGAATTGCTTTTGAAAAGTCTTTGTGCTTCCGACTCTACATAAAGAGCTAAGTAAATAAGACTACTAGTAACACATTGAAGCATGCATCTATTCACTTGAGTATTAGGGATTTAGTATTATTAGGTTATGAATCCTATATAATTGTATTATCTCTTTTTCTCTTCATCTTTCAATAGGTTTTCCATAAGCTGATGGGTACGAGCTCACGCACTGTGCATATCATACAAGAACCACACATCATTGGACAGTTTATGGAAGAAGAGAGAAATTTCGATCTCTTGCCTTTCTCGACATTGCTTTCCCAGTCGACCGGATAAACATTTTGCAATTAGAGACCATTTCCTGAAACCGTACTTTCTGACCAGCTCTATAATACAATCATCCTCCTAAAAGTTTAAGAAAAATTTATATAAATCTCACGTCTATCAGTCATATCACAAAGGTGAAAACATGCAAAGCTAGGACGAATGCAAGACTGGTTGTACCTCTTTTGTCCAAGTTCCTTTGATTATTTCAGGATTTAGAACCCTTTTCCAACGACAAAAGCACTGAGAAATAGTTCTCCCTGGAAGACATTCAGCTGTGCGACGTATAAAATTAGTGAAACTATCATCTTTGACAGTAAACACCATGCTTATCTTATACATTCCAAATTCTATTGAGGGAGAACAGAATTAAAGAGCAAACAATGATGATAGTAGTGCTCTCCACACTTAATTTTGAGCTCAGGTTTTGTAGCTTGTAAATATCTCTGCAGCACTAAAATAGTGCCCCTTGAAGGCAAAGAGAAACAAAATACATGTTAAAGATGAGAGGCGCATAATCATAAAGAAAAGGAAAACAAATAGTCACTCACCAATTTTCTTCCAGTTCCTCCCCTTGAACTTTCTGACTGATTTTGTCAGCAGATAATCCTGTTGATTAAAATCTTTTTTTTCAATAGTTGCAAGTTTCATTTTCGGAATTACAACTTATTAGCAGAAGTTGTGGGTGGTACTCATTGTAATGTTGTTTAAGGTTGATCCTTAGCTAATAAAATTATTTATTTTTTCCTTAGCTAATAAAATTATTTATTTTTATTTTTCAAACAAATTGCAAGTTTCAATCTCGTGTACAAGAAATTAAGCCTAAAATATTATATTTGCATACAACGCCAATTCAGTAGCTATTTATAAAAACATATCAGCATAAAAAGGGAAATAGAAAACAATCTTTTTTTTTTTTTGGGAAATAATAGAAAGCAATAAGTTGCTATGTTAAAAGTTTTTTCTAGTTCATTGATATCGTCCCATACTGCAGATACATAATTCAGCAAGACAGCAAAAGACCATTTATTTCAAATCCTACTGTGCGTTTATAATCTTCAACCAAATCTCAACATGTACAAGTGTTTGGGAAGTTCTTTTTGGCTATTTCTGTGTAATACTAGAAAGAGAGCTCATAGTTGACAAGAGTTTTTGATGACTTACCTCTTCCTCTGTCCAGCCTCCCCTCGTTGATTGTCTAGCTGGACCAGTTGCCCCCCTATAGAATCAGAATCAACATTACTAGGGCTATTCATGTACTAAAGGTACACATACAAATATTACATATAATTAAAAGTCCCCGTAAAAGGAAATCCCTTGCGCCCAAATATCCCGGTCACCTATAATATTTTCTGTCAATACAAATTTTCAAATTGACTTGGCGAAAGAACTAAGATTAAACAGTTCTGACGATATCAAAGAAGCGTATACAAGCTCAAACCACATAAAACCATATAACCAAGCTGATACTAACAAGTATTTACAGAACACGGTCATAAGTTTTGTGACATGACAAGAAACTGACCTGGTGGAAGCTCCACGGTTGCCAAAATAAATTGAGCAAGGAGAAGCATCTATGACTTGGTTTGATAGATTCCCTTTGTACAATTCTTCTTCTTTCTCGACTCTAACCATGATGTGCCAAGCACTGCTTCCCAAAATCGAAATTTTGAACCTAATGACAACCCCAACATTGACTGTATATTCTCTCCATCCCATGACCAAATCCAAAAAACAAAACGGACATACTGCAATCAACCATTATAAAAAGAAACAGTGGAGGTTTAACCTTTCTCACTGAAGATCTCTTAACTAAAACATTTGCCACGGAGAATGTAACATCGAAATGAAACAGATGATCAAACAAGGCGCTTAAATATTTATAACTTTGACAATGAGCTTAAATGGTTACCTTCGGAGTAAGATTGGGAAGTGAGTACAGAAGCTGCGAGTGCAGAGAGCGGGAAAGTGAGTGGAGAACGAGAGGTGTAACCGTCAAGCTCAGTGGGTTATGGTTTTCTAACGGCTAATAGCTTACGTCCCAAGTTTCACCAATACGTTTTACAACCGCCTCCTTACATTGGAAGCTAATCGCTAGTGGTTAATCTAACCGCCTTCTTACGTTGGAAGCTAATGCCTGGTGGTTAACGCCGCTTGGTTGGACTGGAACGGACGTTAAGATTAGTTATAAGTATGTAAGAATGCCCAAAAGAAAATCGAGACGGGATCTAATTTTGACCGTAGTAGAATAATTATGATTTTTTTTGTATTTTGACTTTTCAAAAATTAGTATTACTTTAATTTTGTAAAATAATTAATACTTAAATTATAACAAAGTAATTCGTATTTTATTCTAAAGTTTGATAATTTTTTTATCGTATTCTTTTAGCCGTTTTCGAAACCAATTTATCTCAACCACTATAGTTGCACAAGTTTCCAGGTTCTAATAGTGTCCATAGAACAAATTGAGAGTTAAGCAGACAGAGAGAGTTAAGCAAGTAGTGTTATCTTCGTTAGAAATTAAGCCTATTCATAATAAGCTTTGGATGTTTTAGTAATTTAGTTGAAATTAAATTATAATTTCAATTAAAATTTAATTATAATTACAAATAATTCTAATTGAATATCAATTATGCCTAAATAAGAGTTAATATCTCGTATTGATTCTTATTTATTAATTATATACTATTTAATTATAAAGTTTATTGAACTTTACAATCAAAACCAAATTGATTAAATATCTTTGCTCTCTTTGACCCATTCTTTATGTAGACTCATTAGGTTCTTAAATATGCTGATAGTAATTACAAAATATAATTATAATTACATAAATTAAAACTCCTTTTAATTTGTCTTTAATTATCCAATCAACAATTTATAATCATAGATCAAGATTAACATCTAATAACGCATCATGCCTACCCAAATACTTAGGAATGTCTGGTGGTTTTGATTAATCTTTCCGTGCATGATTTTTCAATATAATTCAATTATTTTATCATATAATGTTCAGATTTGATAAAGTATAGAATTAATGTCTACTCATTTTGAGTCTAATCATATTAGTTCTTCTTCATTAGCTATTGAATCAATTTATGAAATTTGTAAGCTATTTACAAAGTTTTATTCCACCTTTACCAAGGATTTTTCGAATCAATACTCTTACGGGTAATTAATTATATCTTGATCACATAAATGTCTTCATGTAACTAATGTTATATCTAATGACTACCGACTAAACAACCTATGATTATAATAGGTCATAAGTAATACAAAAACATAACAATTCCTATAAAAAATAACTTTGGAGACCTTAGGTCAAAGGATCATTTTTTACAATCATCATAATGAGAATTCCTTATATATACAAGCAATATTTCAAATAGATTTCTCATATCGGGTCTATTCAGTGAACTTATTCTCTAAGAAGTACTCACATATTTGTTTAAGTATCTCCATACTTTTAGCCTATGAGATTGACTGCTTCCTTCGTAAGGAAAAGCATAAAGTGTGCTAATCTTTTTATGTCCTATTAATGTCTAATCTTAATATAACAATGACTAAGAGCAATTTAGAGATAATTCATAAATACAATGTGAATCTCATAATTATAATCTCGTTATAATTTCATTTACAATGTGTAATTATCCTATGAATTTTATCATATAAATCTAAACATGTACAAGATAAAGAATGCCTTAAAATTATATTGTTACTAAACTACAACCAATCGATTGGCTGTGGGGCATAAACTAATAATCTCCTAATTGTAATAAGACAACCATTTAAGTATCTTATACCATATTACCATATGACGATTATACTACTACTGGGATAGTAGCTTAATAAGAGAATTCTACAAGATTCTTCATAGTGAGCACTTACTTAAATCTTACAACTTCCTAAATACACCCTTTGATATTTGATGAGACCATAGCTTATTTTGTATGCCTATTAGCTCAAATGTTGCACCGTATATTACTGTCTTAAACAATGCAAAGAACTATATCAATTTCACTAAAGAACTTATTATCTAGTTAATCATTTCCACTAAAAGAAAAATGTATTATGGCTTAATTAGCAACTGTTGCTATACTAGAACCCTTCTAATGATATTGTTCTAAGTAAATAGACCTTAATTAGGATTTACTTCTAAAGTGAATATCCTTATCATTTTGAACTCAAATATCAACTCATATATAGAATAATGGATATCTATAATACTTTACAAGTATTTGATATCTTAAATACTAAACATCTTTAGTACGTTATCTATGTACTTACAGTTAGAATAGGTGAACAAAATTTGATCTATCTTTATGGATCTAAATCCTATTATTAAGCTGTTACATTTTCATATCCAACAAAAGTTATTCTTGGACAATTATGTTTTCAACAATTGAAAATTAGAATTATTGTAATGTTGAAAACATAATTGTTGTTCTCTATGAGTAATATGTCTCTACATACTGCCATTAAAGAGGACAACTATACTTTCACTAGCCTTCTTGCAGATATGATAAATTTACAACCATCTCAAAAATAAACTCTTTAAATTCATAAAAAGGTGAATCTTTCAATGTTTGGTAACCTTTCAACTATACATCAAATGTATCAGTAAAGGAAATAGTTCTAATTTGATGTACGATCAAGAGATTTTAACTTTTTAAATTTCAATTTACTCCCACTAATTATCTTGAGAACCATTCTTTTATAGGCATACATTGAAAAAATAATTTGTTTAATAAGTCTGTAAGATTATATCCAACCTTTTGGATATCTCATAACCTTGTATTATCTAATTTAGTTCTAAACTAAAATAATGTATGCTTCAACCAAGCATCACATCCTTGAATTGTTAAATTTGACTCTTTCAAAGAGTTAGAATTTCATATCTAATATGAAGTCTTACTAATTGATTCATTTGGAACTATTGAGGGTAAGTCATTGTACTAGACATAGCTAACAAGAAATACTATTGCATTATACAATATCTCATATTGTATTTTTCTCAGTACATAAATCCATACTTTTATGACATTTTATTGTGAAGGTATTCACTAGATAATCTTATTTCCTATAAAAACCAAAAATTTAAAACCTACCACAGTGATCTCATCGAAGTGATTCGACATTCTCAATGCTTAATTTCTACTTAGATTTAAACTTAAACTTTTCAAAATTTTTAAATGAAACATTTTCATTTAATACATATGAATATATCACAAAAATTCATTAGTAATCTAATGAAATGAGCATTACATTTTTTTGAATTATTATTCCATGCATTACATCACATGTATAAATTAACAATTCAATACCTTCATCATTATTTCACCGCAGGTTGATATGGTTATCCTCCAATTTGACAAGTTTAGTAAGTTTCATACGATTCATAATCACAAGTTTTATACGATTCATAATCAAAAGAATACACATATCCTTGAATGTAACTTTGAGATTCTCGTTATGTTGATTTAAACAATTTGGCATAAAAGAATAGTCTCGGTTATCCAACTTTGTATTCTTGCCATTTATATTAAGCATAAGCCTCCTTTGATCCAACATATACAAACTATTTATATAAACTTGGTTCAACTACTTTTCACTTAAAAATCTATTTTTTTTTATCATTCTTTGAACATTATAATAATGTTGAATCAAAATTCAATATCAAATACTTATAAGCATGAACTTGAAATACATAAGATCTCTATCATATCTAGTATAGGAAAGAAAAGTCATGGAATAATTTTTCCTCTTACAAAAACTATTACCATTCTATAGAAAATGTCTTTAATCAATGTCCATGCTTATGCTTTTAGTAGGTTAAATTAAGTGGAACAATTCTAAGAAGGAACTATACCTTTCAGCTCTACTTTAAGCATCCTCTTGCATCTTGCTATTATAGTGTTAGCATACATCTTTTACGTTGCCATCAAAGTTTATGAAACATTAGTCAACTCAAAATGTAAATACATTTTGTCATCTGTATAAGTATAATATATCTCTAAAACTTTGTTACCGAATCTTCAACAAGGATTATAGCAAAATTTCATAATGGGCATACAATTTTTCTTTTCTAACTTTGAGAATTCTTTTCAAACATAATCCTTTGTCTAAGAAATTTGGTTCACTAACTTAGTATCAACTATATTAAACAAGGTAAATTCCACCCACAACATAATGTAAATGTAAGAAAAACAAGTAATTAATTATATGTCATGACTACCAAATGAGATTAGGACTTTAATCATGTACTTGGTTATTCCCACTATTCTATTCAAAATAATAACCCTCACTACTATTCGAAAAGATTACTCTAATCTTTCTAATGGGCTAGGATCCTATTGAAATATAGTTGATCTTGAGTTTGCTTAATAAATCAACTAAACTTAAATTAGGTAGATAACAACTTTATCAACTACAACTTATGTGACTCCTAGATACATTAGGTGACAGCTCTTACCAAAATATATCTTATATGTTATTCCTAACTCTGTCTCTAAATTTATGTGATCATGAGTTTGTTCATCTAAATTACACAAATTTAGTTAAATAGAACTCACTGTCATAAAACTAAACATGTTCAGGTTAAAGAGACCTTGAGTTTGCCCAACAAGCCTAACAACAAATAAAACTTTGGTTTATTCTTATAACAGTCGAAGGCAACATGTACCTAATATTTTAATGAGGGATTTAATTCCATTTGTCTCATCAAATATAAAATTGCATGTAAAATATCACACATATAAAACATCTAATTTAACATGCATCCAATATGTATATATATAGTATATAAATAAAATATGCAACTTATGCACTCATAATCAAATTATACGTATAAAATGTCAAGCTTCGTTTGATTCAAGTTATTGATCTTTACAATCTAAAATAATATGTTCAACTTTTTGGAAAATTTAAATTAGTTTAAACACGTTGATTCCTAAGTGTACTAAATTCCTATTCCAAATAAAAATTTATTTTGATTTTGAAACAATTTTCAAATTCAATTAGAAATTATTTCTAATTATCTTGACTCCTTTAACAAGATTTAATTGAAAACAATTTTAAATAAATTATGCTACTTATTATAATTTAGAAAGTTTCCTTTTTTCAAAATTATATAAGTAACACATTCTAATCTAATTAGAAAACTATTTCTAATCCCATTAGAAATTACTTTTTCTTAATTAGAATATTATTTTCTACTATTAAAAGGAAACTACTTTCAAAATTAAATAAAATACCTTTAAATTTAATTAAGAAAGTATATAGAGATTGATTTCTTAAATAATTAGAAAATCTTACTTTAATAAATTAGAAAAATAATTTTAGAATATTAAAGAAAGCACTTTTATTCAACTAATAAATGAACACTTTTTTCAAAAAAATCAAGAAACTTATTATACATAAATAAAGAAACAATTTACAAATAAATTAAAAATAATTTTCTAAACAAATAAAATAATAAATTTAATTTATCTATGTCAAATTGAAATAAATAATAAAATTAAGAAATGTGTTTCTTAATTTCTTAAGAAAACTTTTTTCTTAATTTTAAGGAATGTGATTAATTAATTTGAAATTAACTAATTCTAATTTTAGAAAATGCTTTTTAAAAATTAATTAGGAATCAATCTAATTATTAATCTTAATCATATTAAGAAAAATAATTCCTTTAATTTTGAAATTAAGATCTCATCTTAATTAATATAATCTCATTATATTGGTTATCTAACATAATCCAATTATGAAAGATAATTCTTTTAAAGATTTGCATGATACTAATCATTAATTTGATAATTAATTTCATAATTCAACTCCTTGGAAAATTAAACTAAATTCCTAAGTATTCCTAACAAAATAACCATTTGAAAATAGTTTCCAAATAATTAAAAAACATTTTAAAATTTATTAAGAGTTTAAACTAATTTAATCTCCACTAAATTAATTTAATTGAAATTAAAGGTTTTAAAAATATATAATTAAATAAAAGGGTTCTGAGAACTGTTTGGCATGTGCAATCTTTCACCTTAGCTAATGTCCTTTTATTGACTAGCACACGTGCAAAGTCAACCTTTACGCATTGATTGTCGCATGCATAGCAATGTCTACCATAAATGTCGTCTCCTAACATGAGGCACGTGTATCATCATTTTTTAAGTCTATGGTTCCTTTGTTTAGTTTGTCGAAGATATTTTTTTGCTAATTTTTTGCGTACCACTTTTTGGTTATTGCTATACCAATATAATTTATTGTAAGTGCACAATATAGTTATAGCTAGTATCTATAAGCACAGGTCAATCCACGAAGACAGTGATTACTAGTAATTACCTTTCTCATACTATCTAGCCTACAAATTAGATTTTTGGTTTTCAATTAAGAAAATAAAACTTAAAAATTAAAATAAAATAGGCAATAATATTGAACACAGAAACGAACGAAATCATTAAGAAAACTATTAATATCAAGAATTAGTGTTTAGGTCACAATTTCCCCTAAAAACCCTTAAATGGTTGACCTTTTATTATGCAATTTTTTTATTAAGTATTGTACCGAGAAAATTCCTATGGTATACTAATAACTCACCTAAGACTACTAGCAACTAATCTTAAAATTATCAACCGATATTATTCAAGTTAAAGGTATTAAAATTGTTTACCGCTTCGTGAATTTCACTATTAGTTTTAATCATAATCTAGAAGATTTATATCGACCCATCTCTAGTTTTGCAATAAACTCCTTTCAATTATGGTAATTCTATTTATACACAGGATTTCTCAATCTCTAAGTTATGTAATCAGATTATGAGCTAACATTCTAGATTTATTAGAACATATATTAAATACACAATTGAATAGGCCTAAGTTCGCTAGCATGCGCGAGCCTAAATTTCTGGAACGCTTTTACTGTTTCAACATTTCCCATACTAAGTGATGTTAGTGGCTTGTCAGGTAGGGTCTGTAATGCAGAATACACCCGAGATATCCCTTGAAGTATATCTACTTCTCGATTAGGTTTTCACTACTTCTTGTAAATTCCTTGGAAACATACCTCACATCTTTTCCTAAAAGGGGGAACTTCTAACAAGGGAGTAAAAGAAGAGAGTTGCATAAGAGTGATGGATTCTTCAGATCCAGTTCATCTATCTTCTAGCTTATCTTTAGCCTCATTACTTAGAAATGTAAAGCGTGTTTTATCACAAAAAATAGAAAATCTTGTTGAGATTACTCATGTGCCTGTAGAAAAACGTGTTTGTGAGTCTTCTTTGCCTTTGCTTAGTCCTTACAGCATATATTCTCGTGATCATTCATGGACGAGAAGTATTAGGAGTGTGCTTTCTACTAGTCGGCCTCGTGTAAAAGAAATCATCCAGAGTTCCAAACTGGAACAGTGTGGTCTCAAATCTACAACAGCAGAACAATACGTAAAGCTTGAAATACCAAAGGAGCTGATCTCTCTTTGGAGGGAACAAAGCCATACACATCTTC
>JANITW010000236.1:54114994-54128969 GCA_027564335.1 Erythroxylum williamsii | reverse complement strand
TTTCAGAAGTCCATTACAAAAATCTATGAGCCTATCCTCAACAGTGCATTGATCTACATTGATGACATCTTACTGTTCTCAAAGACTCATGAGGAACATCAGGCCTTACTCCAAAGATTTTTGGACCTTACTCAACAGTATGGTATTATGCTCTCAGCATCAAAGAGTGTAATTGGTACAAAGGAAATCGAATTCCTTGGGATGCAATTCAAAGATGGATTCTATCAGCCAGGCCCACATATGGCAAAAGAGTTATTGCAATTTCCAGATGAAAATCTCACGGTAAACAAATTCAACAATTTCTTGGAATTGTTAATTATATTAGAGATTTTATTCCATATGTGGCAGCCTATACGTCAAGCTTATCTAAGCTATTACGTAAGAATCTACCCAAATGGGAAGGTGAACAAACCAAAGCTCTTAGCTATCTAAAGAACATCTATCAGCATCTTTCTCCTATACGGTTGTCCAACATTCAAACACTGACAGTTGTCCAATATCCCACTGAGAAAATTTCAACCTTGGCCACACAACTTTGACAACATCCACCTTGGCCTCTAGATACTTTTCCTGTCTATAAGTATCCTTCCTTACTTCAGAAAAATCACAAAAAGATTTGCATTTCTTTTGAGCCTTCTTATTCAAGTAGCATGGATAGCAACAATTTTGCTCTCACTAAGAAAGCTTTTCCACCTTTTGTTAGGCATCCTCGTAATATTTCTAAAGTTGCCTCTACTGCACGTAGTAGTTTATTCTATTACCTGCATCTCTTTCTGTTTGAACATAACTCTCATGGCACTCCATATATGTTCAACATTAAAACACCATACCTAACTGTGACGTCTATTTAAGACCATCTTCCTGAAAACACATTATGGTATCTTTGGGCATTATCTGCCTTATATGCATGAGCTTTTACTGTCTCACCTCTGCATCTGTACCAGCATCTCAGTAATCCAAATAATGGCAGCTCATTAATTTGGACATTCTTAGAATGGTTCCAACCTCTCAGCCAATGGAAGAAGCAGCTCGGAATTATTATTGACCAACACCATCTTTAGTCTGCTTCAGCAAGATGACACAACACTCAATGTTTCTTTGTTGTGCATCGTCCTTACAAAGAAACCTCTACTGGAATCCTATACACTGAACAACATGTCCAGTTTTGGCATACTGCTCTATACTAGCCAAGACATAAAGAAAATGTGCTTAATTCTTTAAGGCAACAGCTTAAAGAAATTAATCACTTTCCAGGATCTCCAGAGTTAACTACATCTATTGGACCTTTAATTGGAGAATTTATCTCTGGTGAACCAGAAGCACCAGAAGTCAACATTTCTGGTCCCAATAGTCCTGAATATTCTAATTCAGGAGAAGATGAAGTTCCTAACATCTCATAAGAAGCAGAACCATCACAGATATTTGACACTACTATTTTCCAAGATGCTCAGGATCCTTATGACTATGATGACAACATTGACGAAAATAAGTTAGATCAGTTCCTGCATCAACTACACATGGTAGAGCTTCATCAAATCAAGGGAAAGCGACCCCTATCTTTCTGATAATGACGACTCTAGTGATCCAGATTCCCCATCCAATCTTCAGAGTTGGCATTCGCTAAAACGCTATCATTAGCTTTGGATACTTTGGATCCATTATTGTGAGAAGAAGACAGAAGATCTTACTTTACACCTATAAAGTAAGCAAAGAGACAACTGACGTAATGATAGATGGGTTCCACAGATCACTTCAACATCACGAAGATTCCATCTGATCATCTTTCTCTTTCACCTTTTTGTAAAGTAGTACCTTTACTACTATTTGCTTTTAGACTTTTGTTAAAGTTGTTTACTTTCGGTGTAAAGTTAGGTGAAAGCTGTAAAGTAGATGCCTTAGCTTTAAGGTTAGGTTTACTTTTTAAAAGTTGTATTATTTTGTCTCTAGGATAGTTTACGTTTATGTCCTTCGCTTTGCTTATTTAAGCAAGCTTCGTCTTAGTTTGTACTCAGACTTCAATTGCTTAGTTTGATATATGAAAAATGACGAATCTTCTTCACAAAAATAGTTTCTCTTCTTTGATACCTTGTTATCCCTTACCTTTGAGTGGAAAGATTGTAGAGATAAGTATGCTCTACACTTGCCTTGCAAAAGGATCTTATGTATCAGAACATCTATGACAGTTTAGAAACACTGTTAGCTTCTAAATTCCACTGCCTCAGAAGCATTTAACGGGGAATGAAGAGTAAGAGTGTGTGAGTGAAGTAAGGTTCCTAAGAGGCGTAAGCAGTAAGGCCCATGTAAGCCTAAGGAGGGCGTTGAGGAGTGTAAGTCTCCGATAACTGGAACAGCTATGTAGTGATACACACTTCCAATCTGACTTGGTTAGGTCGATGTCTTCAACCAGTGAGTGGTTTAGTTGTGAAGCGTTAATCTAGTGAGGATTAACAGACAAAGGTCATAGTTTTCATCTGTATTCCCTGTGTCTACCCTATAATGGACCATAGGGCTTACGAGTGGTATCAGAGGAATTCAGACACAGGACAATAAGTAGGCCTTCAAAATTTATGGTGATGGGTAGGTCTTCTTAGTGTATGGTAATGTCAAGATGTAAGTTGGATGGAGAACTTTAACTTAATTTCTTGCATTTGGAAATTTTGTGTACAATGGTTGGAGATTGTTGCGATCTTTTCAAAATTCTAAAACCTTTCAAGCTCTAACAATAGTGTAGACAAAAGGAATTCAGACAGAGGACAATAAGTAGGCCTTCAAAATTTATGGTGATGGGTAGGTCTTCTTAGTGTATGGCAATGTCAAGACGTAAGTTGGATGGAGAGCTTTAACTTAATTTCTTGCATTTGGAAATTTTGTGTACAATGGTTAGAGGTTGTTACGACCTTTTCAAAATTCTAAAACCTTTCAAGCTCTAAAGATAGTGTAGTTTGGATAACAAAAGCTTCCATTAGATAAGAAATAAGAGGGAATAATTCCCCCATTTTATGATGTCCCCAATAAGAGATAGTGCATGTCAAGTTAGGCAGCTCACTCGAACGTCCAATGGTCAACTCAAATTTAGTGGTAGACTCGAGTGGCCTTTTAAGTAGGAATTCAGACAGAGTCACAGAGGACAATAAGTTGGCCTTCAAAATTTATGGTGATGGCAGACAATTAGATGGAGGTCTTTACCTTTAGGTAGGTCTTCTTAGTCATTTCAAAAAAAAAAAAAAGGTAGGTCTTCTTAGTGTATGGTAATGTCAAGACGTAAATGTGGTAGGCCCAGTTAAATTGAAAAAACTGACAAGTGAACCTAAACAATTCCTTAATTCCTTGCTTTTGGAAATTTTGTGTATAATGGTCGGAGGTTATTGCTACCTTTTCAAAATTCTAAAACCTTTCAAGCTCTAAAGAGAGTGTAGTTTGGATAACAAAAGCTTCCATTAGATAAGAAATAAGAGGTAATAATTCCTCCATTTTATGATGTCCACAATAACAGATGTTATTAGACATAAGATAAGATGCCTTGAAAATACGCAACAGCATAAAAGCAAGTTTTGTTTAATTAACTACTCTTTTGTTCTTGTAATAAAATCAAACTTTTGTTTCTAATAATAAAATTGAATGATCAACAAACTAAAGCGAATTGGGCTGCATTATTTTGGGATAAGGATATTAAACTTGCACATTCATTTATCTGAAAATAAAATTGTCTTTCTAAATAAACAATCTTATTAATTTCATAGGTACTTAAACAATTTATCATAACAAATATCACATTTAATAGTTATAATAATAGAGGATATCATTGTTTGGGCGCAACGGGTATATTTTGTGAAGAAGGAAAAATAAAATGAGCAAAATAATACTCTGAAGTTACAAATTTTTTTTTGAAGGATTAATGAGTGACAAAATAGTGAAGTTAGTATTTTTAGGTTGAGAAACACCTTATGAGCCACTATTTTGATTTTATCTCTGTATACCTACTATTTGTAATAGTGAAAGAATTATTTTGAGTTTTGTCCGTAGACATAGCCTAAAATTAAGGGTGAACCACGTTAAATATTATGTGTTCATTTTATTTTTTCTTTTCACAAAATACACCCACTGCGCCTAACAAGTGATATCAGAGCTATGCTTTCATTAAAGATATTTTTTGAAAAGAAGCATGTCATCAGGAAGATAAAATTACAACAAATTTTTTAGCGTGATACATTAGAAAAGTTGACGTAAAATGACAAAGGTGATGAATAGTACTCCAAAGTTGTTTTAATAAATTACGACATTGTGTAGCAATAGTAACTAGGTCCTGCGATACTATTTGCGGTACTATTCACAAGTTACTATTTACTGGATCTTGCGGTACTATTCCAATGGGTCCGACGATACTATTCCAGTGAGCACTATTCACAAGTTACTATTTATCGAGTACCGTGGTACTATTCTAATGGGGTCCAACGATACTATTCTGGTGAGTACTATTCATAAGTTACTATTTACCAGGCCTCGTAATACTATTTCAGTAGGGTCCGACGACACTATTATAATCCCGTAGTGAAAATTTAGAAAATATCTTTTTTTCCAAATTTTAACATCCTGGTTTTATCTTTGAGTTCGATTTTTCTCAAATTTGGCTTAATTTGGCAAATAGATGTGAAGACGAGCAAAATGATCAATATAAACGGTATTAACTACCGTATATGGTGAACTAAGATATAGGACATCTTGATGATTACAAAGATGCATTTGCCGGTATTTTTGACAACTAAATTGAAGGGGAAGCGTATGGTTATATTCGACAGTTTGTCGATGATAAAGTGTACAATCACATTTGTAACGAGACTCATGCAAGAACGTTGTGGAGCAAACTGGAGCAGCTGTATGCTTCAAAGATCAGCAATAACAAATTATTTTATCTGACAAAATTGATGCAGGTAAAATCCCAGGAGGATACTTCTATAACTGATCATTTAAACAATATGGAAGGGATAGTTGATCAGTTATCAAAGATGGGTATAAAGTTTGACGACGAGGTGATTGCTCTAATGATGCTAGCTTTATTACTAGAGTCTTAGGAGACTTTGAAGGTGTCTTTGACAAATACTGCACCAAATGGCATAATAAATATGGAGTCTGTTAAAAGTAGTATATTAAATGAAGAGATGAGACATAAATCAAAACATGCAGCCTCTTCATCACATTTAGATATTCTGCTGACAGAAAATAGAGGAAGGAGTCAATCTAGAGGTCCAAAGTTCAGAGACAAGAGCAGAGGAAAGTCAAACAGATATGCAAATGTGAAATGCCATTACTGCAAGAAGAAAGGCCACATCATAAAATTTTGCTGAAAGTTGAAGAAGGAAAAAGGCAAAGATGTGAGGAAAGACGAAAGCAGTGATGATAAACAAAGTAACTTTATTGACGTATTCAACCTTGTTATTGATACAGAGATAGTCAGCTTGATGTCACAAGAAACAACTTGGATAGTTGACAGTGGAGCTACTGTTCATGTTACCTCTTACATACAATTTTTCTCATCCTACACACTTGGGAATTATAGTGTTGTTAAGATGGCAAATGGAAATATGTCAAATGTTGTTGGCAAAGGAGATGTTTCTTTAGAGATAGTGAATGGTTCAAGTCTGTTGCTAAAAGATGTCAGGTACATTCCTGATATGCGTCTGAATTTGATTTTTATAAACAGGCTAGATGATGAAGGTTTCCGAAATACTTTTGGAAATGTAAAATGGAAGCTTACTAAGGGCTCCTTAGTAGTGGCCAGAGGTTAGAAGCATTCAAGACTCTATATTATACAGGAAAAGCTTTCCAGTGATGTTGTCAATATAGTGGAGAATGATAATACAGTTGATTTGTGGCATAAAAGACTAGGTCACATTGGTGAGAAAGGGATGACTCAGCTTGTAAAAAGGAATATGCTGTTTGGTCTAAACAAGATATATTAGAAGAAATGTGTAGATTGTTTAGCAGGGAAACAAAACAGTCTTTCCAGAGTTCTCCTTCATTCAGAATGAAGAATGTTCTAGATCTGATTCACTCATATTTGTGCGGACCATTGACAAAGTCACTCGGTAACGCACAGTATTTTGTGACTTTTATTGATAATCATTCCAGGAAAACGTGGGCCTATACTCTGAAGACTAAAGATCAAGTGCTAGATGTGTTCAAACAATTTCCCACCTCAGTTAAGAAACAAACAGGGAAGAAGCTGAAGTGCATTCGGACAGACAATGGTGGAGAATACATCGGATTATTTGATGCTTACTATAAAGAGCATGGTATTTGACTTCAAATGACACCAATAAAAACACTGCAATTGAATAGCGTAGCTGAGAGGATGAACAAGACTTTGATGGAAATAGTCAGATGTCTACTTTCACATTCATAGTTACCTAAGGCATTTTAGGGTGAAGCTTTACTTGTAGCTGTGTATGCATCAAATCGTTCACCATATGTTCCTCTCTAGTATGAAGTTCCAGAAAAGGTGTGGTTAGGAAAGGATGTTTCCTATGATCATTTGTAGGTTTTTGGTTGCAAGGCCTTTGTCTACATTCCTAAAGATGAAAGGAAAAAGCTTAATGTTAAGACATGATAGTGTGTATTCATTGGCTATGGTTAAGATTAATTTGGCTATAGGTTTTATGATCCGGTGCAGAAAAGACTTATCTGGAGTCGTGATGCTATGTTTATTGAAGATTAAACTATTGAAGATATCAATAAGGGGGAGGAGGAAGTTCCAAGCTTTGATGATGACTCAAAAAGCTTCCGATTGAATCCTCCAGTGCCTAGATAAGTTGGAGATGAAGTGCAGAATGATCAGCTAGAAGTTGATGCCCCCAATGAAGTTGAACCAGAGGATGATGATGGTATTCACATTCAATCACCAGCACTTAAAGATTCTCTAGTCCCATTACGAAGATCTAGTAGAAATAGACAACCATCTACTAGATATCCAGTTGATCAATATGTAATGCTAACTAATGGGGGAGAACCAAAAGGCTTTGATGAAGCCATGAATGATGAACACAAGAAGAAATAGAAAGAAGCCATGCAAGACGAGATGAAATCCTTGCATGAGAATAAAACATTCGAGCTGGTGAAGTTACTAGAAGGCAAAAGAGCTTTGAAGAATAAATAGGTGTTCAGTATCAAGCATGAAGAACACAACAACCATCCTCGATTCAAAGCACGATTAGTAGTCAAAGGATTCAGCCAAAAGAAAGGTATTGACTTTGATGAGATATTTTCACCGGTGGTGAAAATGACATCCATACATACAGTGCTAGGGCTAGCCACAAGTTTTAATTTGGAGGTTGAACAAATGAATGTCAAAACTGCCTTCCTACATGGAGATTTGGAAGAAGAGATATATATGGAGCAGCCAGAGGGTTTCATGAAAAAAGGGAAAGAAAACTATGTTTGTAGACTAAAGAAGAGTCTATATGGTCTAAAACAGGCACCAAGACAGTAGTATAAGAAGTTTGAGTCTGTTATGGGGGAGCAAGGTTATAAGAAGATTACTTCAGATCACTGTGTATTTGTGAAGAAATTCTCTAATGATTATTTCATTATTTTATTGCTTTATGTGGATGATATGGTAATCAACAATATAAAGAAACAGCTGGATAAGTCTTTTTCTATGAAAGACTTGGGATCAGCAAAGCAGATTCTTAGCATACAGATTATCAGAGATAGAAGCGCCAAGAAACTATGGTTGTCACAAAAGAAGTACATTGTTCAAACTGGACAAAGCTAAAGCGATTAGTTGTCCTCTTGTTAATCACTTTAAATTGAGTTCTAGAGAGTGCCCTTCTACAAATGAAGAGAAGGAAGAAATGTCCAGAGTTCCATATGCTTCAGCAGTTGGAAGTTTGATGTATGCCATGGTTTGTACACGGCCAGATATTGCTCATGCAGTTGGAGTTGTGAGTCGTTTCCTTTCTAATCCTGGAAAGGAACATTGGGCTGCAGTCAAGTGGATTGTCAGGTATCTTCGAGGGTCATCCAAAATATTCTTATGTTTTGGAAGAGCAGAACCTGTGTTAGCTAGTTACACAGATGTAGATATGGCTAGAGATGTTAACTCGAGAAAGTCTACATCAGGTTACTTAATTACTTTTGCAGGAGGAGCTGTGGCATGGCAATCAAAGTTACAGAAGTGTATTGCACTTTCTACAACTAAAGCGGAATTTATTGCAGCAATGGAAGCCTATAAGGGGTTACTATGGATGAAGAAATTCTTTAGTGAACTTGGTGTCAAGCAAGAAAAATATCAACTATTCTGTGATAGTCAGAGCGCTATTCACCTTGATAAGAATGTCTCGTTTCACTCACGATCAAAACACATTTATGTGAGATATCACTGGATCAGAGATGAGATGGAGACGAAACAATTACAGTTAGAAAAGATCCATACAAATGAAAATGGATCAGACATGTTAACCAAGATTTTATCAAAAGGCAAGTTCGAGTATTGTCGATTAGTAGCAAGCTTGATAGAGCCCTCTATGTAATCGGGAGGGGGAGATTTGTTGGAGATGGGTCCCTCTCACATAGAGGGACTTCATTATTCCAATTTGGTGGTTGGCATGGTAGGCGCCAAAAACGGCGCCTACTGCATTGGACGTCTACCAATATGGAAGTCGCCTGCCGCATTTGTTGAAGAGAAGAAAAAAGACAGCTGCAAGGTAGCCGTCTTCAAGCGGTGGAGTGCCTATATAAGGCACTCCCTACTTCACAACACATGTAACAAAACAGACAGAAATACACAAAAAACAAAGAGAGAAACCAGAGCGTTGTTTTGCTCTGAAGTTGGGAAATTTATTCCTAAAAGGGTTGGTGAGTGACAAAATAGTGAGGTTAGTATTTTTAGGTTGGGAAACACCTTGTGAGTCACTATTTTGTTTTATCTCTGTATACCTACTATTTGTAATAGTGGAAGATTTATTTTGAGTTTTGTCTGTGGACGTAGCCCAAAGTTAAGGGTGAACCACGTTAAAAATCCTATGTCTATTTTGTTCATTTTATTTTTCCTTTTCACAAAATACACCCACTGCGTCCAACAAAAAGTTCCCTCCATGAGATTTTAAGTTATTTAAAATCTCTATGCATGATTTATTTGTCAATTTTCCAGAACTATGTCTCTCAACCGTATCATTCTATTTTCCTCTTCTATATTTGGTCTATAGGCAAGAACTTATTGAATAATTTTATCAAATCCTTTTAATCAACAAAACCATCTCCAGGGATCAATAGTTTGAGATTCTGTAAACTTATAACCTATGTAAAAGGCTTAACTTATTCCATTCTTCGTGTATTGCCAACTTTTTTTTTAATTTCATCTTTTGAAACATAAAATCTTATACATCCTTATCCACCAATTAAAGGGTACATTGCAGAAATCTCTAGCTATAACCATTTTCGTTTCTTTTATGTTTTGTATATAAACTTATCCCTCTAATACAATCAATGATAATTCTCCACCTACCACAATTTCCTAAGAGATAACATGCATAAATTAAGTGAAATGACAACATGGGCTAGAACCAACCATTATAGATTAATTTTTTGCATCATATTCACTATGACTCATAAATGTGGAGCATTACAATTACATCCATAATAGATTAATATGTTCAATTTAATATTATCTAAAATTTACTTAATCTTCCATGCATAGTTTTATCTATCTTTAATCAATATATCATAATGAATGTTAGATTATAATTTAAATTTTAAGTATGCTAAAAGCTATGACAATAACATTTTATCCCATAAGAAATATTTATAAATTGTTTTTACTTTATCCAACATTATAATTCTAATACAAATGCCATATATAAGGAACCTTTTTAAGGCCTCACTATTTGGGATTTGTTTGGCCAGTAGGAGTATTATCAATACTGAAGTTAACATCACTTGGCCAACATCGAGAATGGCAATCAATCAAGGCTAATTTTTACATTATTCTTATGTATAGGATAAGCATTTATATAATGCATTTATATAATAGTTTTTTTTTCATGAAAGAAGAATTTGGATTATGATTTTAGTTTCAAGAGTCGATAATAACAATAGGGGATTGAAAATACATCTAATATCTTTTTGTAGGGATTAGTAAAGCTGATATCCATTTCCAAATCTTTAGTCATATGCCACCGTCCATGAATATGGTTTGAAGTTAGTTATCACGAGCCCCCTTCTGCTTTGGTACTAAAAAGGGCCGTGCATTATAACACGTCTCATGTAGTATCATAATCACTTGACATCATAACATGATCCATAAATTACATTATAATATAGATTGTGAATGAGTGCCTACTGAAATTTATATTAAACATTATTGACCACATGAATTTGTAGATAGATAGGTTGAATACAAATTTTAATCGATATAGTTTTATGCATATGGTGGTCTACCAATCAGTGTACTTAACATTTTTAGTTCAAGTTTTTAAATAAGAAAACAGTTGATTGCACGAGTATACACTAAAACCATATTAAACAGAACCTTTAACTATTATAATTTTATGCATAGTCTTGCACCAATCCTTCCACTTCACAATTTCTCATTAAATTTTCCATTAATAACATGCTTGATCATATGACCATGTATTTATCCTCACTAAATACTTTAACAGACACAGTTTATTGTAAGGTTGATTACACGATAGTGTATTTAATGGTATTGCTAAAACCTTTATAGAATACACTTTGTTTAATGGGCATGTACAAATATGTGTTCGTCATTTTAATTATTAGTAGTACCACTCATTAGTTACGGTATTCCTACTTTGTACTGAATATTTGAATTTCTTTAAAATGTTTTCAAGTAATTGTCATTTATAGCTATAGAACAAAATGGAATAACTGATAATATAGTTTATATTGAGGTATGATATTCTTTCCACTCCGTTATTATATTACTATTTAAAAGTATAGGTATTAATTATCAATTATCAATGATCGTATTTTTTGTACCTAATAGTTTTAATTTATATGCAAAGACATAAGAATTTTGTATCATTTTATCTTTCCTAGATTATAAGTTAAATTTAACAATTTATCCTATAAGAAAAATATGGAATTTTTTAATTTTATTTCAACCAACAACAATAAATAATAATATTGATACATATTCCATACATAAGGAACCTTCCTTAGGCTTCACTATTTAGGGTTTGTTAGGTAGGACTAGTATTATCACTACTAAAATTAACATCACTTAGTCAATAATGAGAATATCATGATCTATTATAGTTATACCTCCAATATTAGCTCAAATAAAGATTTCTTTCTCAAATGGCAATCCTTGACCATCAAGAACATATACACATTCAATAATATGAAACTTTATATATCTTACCTAATTGCTTTCATTGATAAGCCTGACAAATACCATTTCATCATATTCAAGAACTTATTTATAAGAACCTAGAAAATTTTAACATTTGAATATTCTTAGTTAATTATTTCCTACAAAATAAAAATGGTACATAATCCTTCTTCCTTTTTTTTTGGTACATCGAAAATTTGAAAAAATCAAACACTAATAAAAAAACATAGAAAATAAATTATTCTCTCAAAAAGCACACTACTGAAGCATCATCAGCTAGGTTGAGCAAGAGATCTGGAGGCGGAGAAAACCATTCTTGAAATTCTTGTCGATTTCTACTTCTGCGTTTGGCAAGGGAATCAGCTACGCGATTTCCTTCCCTTAGAGAATGACGTCATAGAATATCCGAATCCTAACCCTTGCAAGCAATGATATCAGCGACAATATTCGCCAAAGGGTGGAACAACCAATCATCGCTAGAAATCAACCGAAGGGCCTGTAAAGAATTTGACACCACCATAATTTTTCGAAACCCAGCGCGCCAAGCTATTTGCAACCCTATCCTTATGGCCAATAGTTCGGCCGTTATGTTCATCGCAACTCCAATATAACCAGCAAATCCACACAGCCAGTGCCCAAATTGGTCTCTAAAAACACCTCCAATTCTAGCGTCGCCAGGATTATTTAAGGTACTACCATCAACATTCAAACATATATAATTAGGATTTGGGGCCAACCATGACACCCATCGTTGGACCAAGACAGGATCTCGGTGCAAACTACCAAAGCAATGACACCAATCCTGTATAGTCACAGAAAGAAGAGACTCTTGGTGAAATTTTGTCCAAGGACTCGCCTCGAAGATAGCTTGATTCCGCCCCCACCAGATAATCCATATGGTAGCTAAGAAAATTATGTCGCTATTTTGAGGGATACCAGAATCACAAGTCCGTGAGCTCCATTTCTTAAACCAACCAACAACTTCAGAATCCAACGGAGCAAAGAAATCAGTAGGGATAACATTATTGAATGCTTTATACCAGAGATACGATATCTCTCCACAGTCTCGAAAAAGATGCATCAGAGTCTCTATCCCACATAAACAATGCCTACAGAGACCATTGCTAGCTAAGTTTCTTACCCATCTTAACTCTTGAGTATGAACTCGTCCGAGACACAGCAACTAAGCCAGAACACGAATTTTCTCGGGACCTCTTAACTTCCATACCCAATCACAAGTAGTATTGGAAAGAGTAAGTGCTTACTCTTGTTTGGAATCCAATAATAAGCACTATGAACACTATATCTACCATTAGGAGACTGACCCCAAATCCATCGGTCTGGAACCCCTGCCCAAAGCGAGCGATGAATCCGAGGCAAGGAATTTTTAATATCCTCACTGATGGGAGTCCGAAACTTATCAAAATCCCAGTCTCCATTATGCTGAGTAACATCACTGATCTTTAACGCCATATCCTCTTTCGCAATCTCCTCCACCAAATCTGCCAGCGGACATAAATCGCACCAAGAATCAAACCAGAATGAGGTGGAATCACCATCTGAACCTCGCCGCTTGAAGCCCCCCCAAAGCTCCTTCAACGTTTTCATGATCCCCTGCCACAGAGAGGAGCCCTTCATGCCGCCCAGCCATTTATCCACAGGACGACCATTCGCATATCGATTTAGAAGGACTTGGGCCCAATGTTTCTCGGGGTGGGATATCAAGCCCCATACAAGTTTTCCTAGCATGGATAGATTAATACTTCTAGAATCCCGCACGCCCAAACCACCCAATTTTCTTGGTTTTGCAACAATTTTCCAATTCACCAAATGGAGCCCTTTATGACCTGCTTTTGTGTTCCAAATGAACCCTCGCACTACTTGATCACGAACTCTCACAAACAAAGTTCGGAAGCCAAGCTGTTTGCATTAAAAAGACCGGTAAAGCACTCAAAACAGAGCAAACCATAGTAATACTGTAGGAAAATCCCGGGGTAGGCATCACATGCCCACGGTGCGGAATTTAAATTTTTGAGTCCCGGGACATTCCCGAAAGCCAGGATCCAAGCGTATGTACAAACAATCAAACCATAACGACCAAAGGAGACCGTCTCTAACGGTATCCACGCAGAGGTCGGAAAACCTAACCGGGACAAACTCTTTTGACCCGGGAATAGCTAGACTAAAGAAAAGAGTGCTAGCTCTTACCTTAGCCTTGGAGAGCAAATGAAATGATCTTGGTGGAGCCTTGGAGAAGTAGAAGCCAAGTTGAATGGAAGAGATGAAGAAGATGAAAACAATTTTTCCAAAGCTTAACACTTAAGCATTTTCGATTCTCCTCCTTCCATAACCGTGCAAGCTCCTTTTATTCCTTCTAATATGTATTTTAATGAGTTAAAACACATATGAAAGGCTTGGTGGATGGGCATCCACGTAGATGGCATAAAAATGCCTTAAAATGCTAAATGATCATTAAGTTTGACTTTTCAAACTTATTTCATCTCCACCATTTTGGTTCCACCGAAATTCAACATATATATATATAATTAATTAATTCTTAATTAATTAATTAATATATATATATTTGCTGAAGAGGTCCAGTCAAACTGGGGTCGGTCCTACCGGCCT
>JANITW010000236.1:54076174-54099750 GCA_027564335.1 Erythroxylum williamsii | reverse complement strand
ATAGCAACAAATTATTTGACTGTTAAAAGTAAATTTTTAGCAACACCATCATTCGTCACAACATGGTTACTAAAAGAAATTTAATACACCATTTATTGCAACCAGATAAAAATAACTGTAACCAATGACTTGGTTGTTATAAAATTGTTTTTTACCAACAAAAATAATTTAGTCACAGTATGAATAACTATAGTAACCATTGAATTGGTTGCTATAAGATTATTTTTTACCAACAAAAATAATTTGGTTGCAGTATGAATAGCTATAGTAACCGTTGACTTGGTTGCTATAAGATTATTTTTTAACAACAAAAATAATTTGGTCATAGTATGTATAATTATAGCAACCATTCTAACATTACAGCAACCATGAAATTTTACATTAGCAAGTATAATTTGGTCGCTAATAATTTTACCTTTAGTGACCAATTTCAAATGGTTGTTAATAATGCATTTTTAACGACCAACGTAATAATTCGTCACTTAGCACTTTTAGTAACAACCCTATAGTGACCACCTGTGACCAACCCAATTTTGGTTGCTATAATTTTTAACTACCATTTTCTTACTTTTAACAACCATTAATAATAGTTCTGAAACCAATTTTTCTTGTAGTGACCCGCTATTTTTTATCTCCTACACCCATCAAGTTCTTTGAAGTAAGGTCCTGTATCACATACAGTTTATCAGTTAGCATAACAAGGCCAGGTAAATCTTTGTTCAAGCAGGGTAAAGAGATTAAAGTGTAATTTAATTGTGGCACATAAAGAACATGATTAAGTCTCAATTTGTCTTCCAAAATCACAAAAACCTCTTCAAATGCATTAGTATATGACCCATTAAGAAGTCCAATGGAGGACAATGTAATATCAAGCAATAAGTGACTGCTTCCCGTCGTTTAATACGATGCATCAAAATCAAGTATCTATTAACTTAAGAATTTCCTATTTCAAGTGCTTTTATCCTGTAAATTAGCCATAGTCAAAACAGTTGCCCATTAATAATCGTTGAGAGTGGCAACCAAGCTCGCCTTATTTTAATTGTCTATTTGGATGAGCTTATATTAGTAGAGTTTTTGTCAATAGAACCATTTTAAGAATAGCTTTTCTAATAAACTAATTGACTTTTTGCTGTCAATTAAAAAACAGTTCTTTTGAAAGAGTTTCATACAATAGATTATTTGGCAACATAAAATAAAAAGCATTTTTATTAATTTTAATTATATTTTGAATATAAATATTATTTTAAATATATTAAACAATAAGCAAAGCACAATATATTAATTATTATATAATTTTAAATCATATAAAACATAAATAAAAATATATCTAACCAAAACTTTTATATGATTATAATGTAAGTAAAATTAATATAAAAATAAATATTAAAACATATAAAATAGTTGTGGATGGTCTAGCAAGAATAGTTTTTACACTTATCGTTTTAAGTGAAAAACAAAACTAAAAATGTATACATGAACATATAATATGATCCACCTATTTATTATTAGATCTACTTTAACTTTCTATTAAGCCACAGATACTAAAACATATGTTGATCTTAATTTTTCTAATTAATTGGTAGTATCACTTATCCCTAATTTACATCCCTATTGCAAATATGACATAAATCTCCACTCGTTTATTATAATTCAAATATGTGAAGCCATTAATATCACCAAGTTCTTTCGCAACTTATTGACTATACAAAAGGTTTAGGTGTTGTTACAGGCAAGTAGTAGTATACACTGACAAGCTTAAGTACTTAACTAGTTATAATTGATTATTATTTGGTAAAAAGTATCTTTCCAAGTCAAAGTTTGTGTCAAAATTCTAAAGTTTAGTAATATTGGAAAAAGGACTTTACCGTTATAAAAAGCTATTCCAACTTAAAACTTTAAATTGACAAAGCCCTAAACTTTTAAAAAATCTCTTCCCATATTTAACAAGAGATATTCTATTATAATTTAATGGTTTTGGACTTGACTTAAAAGTCCAAAAAATTGAGGGAAAAGTCCTGAAAGAAAAAATTTTATACATATGATAATATATTAAATCAAGAGAATAATACAACAATAAAAAAACCTAAATATTATGCTTTTCTTATCATTAATTAAAAAAATTATGTGAATATCATGAATGAGAAAGATATCTGTAAAATATTATGAACTTAAAAGAAAGAAAAAATAAGAAAAGCCATTTTGATTATACAATCAAACAAATTTAGTTATTATTGAAGGAAATTTAATATAAATTTCGTTTTATAAATAAACTATTGCTTTTTTCTTAGTATTTATTAGTGCATTACACAATTTCTAGAAAAATAACACATTAATTATTAAATGAGAAAATTTAAATGAAAAGTGTAAATATATTTTGTATTGGAATTAATATTTAAAAGAAATATATTACAAAAAAAAGTATGGAGATACTTAAATAAATATGTAGGTTTTTATTAGAGAACAAATTTCCTGAACTTACTTGATATTAGAATTCTATTTGGAATATTATTAACATATCTTTGAAATTCTTATTCTGATGATAGCATAATTAAGTGATCGTTTAACTTACAATCTCTAAAGTGTCTCATGTAGTGATAGTTGTAATTTGATACTACTTAGACCTATCATAGTCAAAGATAGTTCAATTGGTAGTTATTAGATATAGTATAAACTATATGAAGGTATTTAAGTAATCAATATATGATTCATCACCTTAAAATAATCAAAGAGAATATTCTATTGTTTTTTTATTAATATTAATTTAGGAACTCGTTGACTAAGATGAAATGATACTTTTTAAAAATAGTTTTCAAATGTCATTAATGTAATCAATTACTAATGATAAGGAACTAATATAATTAGACTTTATGTCTAATTGGTATATTAAATGATAAAGAGATTAAGTTACACAAAAAAATTATTTACAAAAAAGCTAGTCAAAATTACGTTAAGATTATTAGTATTTAGATCATCATGATGTATTGTTTGACACTAATCTTGATTTATAAATATAGATTGTTTAGTTAGAGAATTAAATATAAATTAAATGAGTTTAATTTATCTAATCTTATATACAATTTAAGTTTATTATTTATATTTATTGTCATTATATTTAGTAGTCTAATATGTCATACAAAAAGTTGTTAAAGAGAGAAAAGATAATTTAATTTAGTTAGCCTTGATTGTAAAGTTTGAAAAACTTTGAAGATTAAATATGTTGTACTTAACAAATAAGGACTAACATAAGATATTAGATCTTATTTAAATCTAATTAGTATTTAATTAAAATTAAGGCAAACTATTTTGTACACTAGTTTTTTTTCAATGCTTAATATATATTTTGTCATTTTTTTAAAAAAATTAATTGAGATTAGAATTATGTTTCAACTAAAATACCAAAATTTCTAAATCCTACTATAAAGAAGTGTAGGCTTTAAAGGAGCTATCACTCTTTGTTTACTCTTCTCTATATCTCTTATAGAGTTTTGTTAATCAATTTTAGTAGTTACTGTTAGATGCCAGATGTTTGTGTGGCTATAATGATGGTTATGAACTTGTTTTAGAGATCAATTGGAGGAGAGCTAGCAAGAAAAAGATGAAGTTTTACAATAAGGTATAATTTATGCTTGTTCTTATTATATATATAGATACTTTAGTCATATTACAGAATTTGAAGTGATCACTATATTTAAGAAAATTTTCGTCACAGGCTAAGATCAGATGCTATCTTGATTTTCTAACATATAGTTTGTTAAAATTTTGACACCTAAAATAACATATTTAATTAATTACGAAATCAAATTTGGACCACAATAAGAAAAATGTTGTTTAGCGATGGATATTATTGATGGAAAACCTAAGGATTATGTTGGGAAGTCATATTGGTGACAAAATTTACTAACGGACAAAGGCATCCTAAAACGGTCATAGGTAATAATTTCCGACGAATAACAAAATGTCTATGAGTAAATTTACCAACGGGCGTTTCATGTAACCATCGACGAATATACCGATGGTTATTTATTCAGTCTACTGTCAAAAACTTTTCAACTGTCAAGATTTTTCCGTCGGCAAATTTACAGACAGTATTGGTTATTCCGTCGATAATTTTATTACAACATTACTGATGGTTATGGTTGTTCTGTCAGTGATTATACCGACGATTTTTTTTACAGCAAATCTTGTTGGTAAATTGACAAATATTATCGACGGTTTGTTGTGTTCCGTTGGTAAATATAATTGATTTTACTGTCGTACTTATTTTTTTCGTCAATAAATATTTTAAATTTTTTTAAAAATTCCCGTCATTAAATTTTATTTGATGATCTTATGGTTGATGCATAATTTAAACAGTTGTGAATTATCTGTGCATAATATTTTGATTTGTTTATACATTTAATTTGTTTAAACAGAAAGTTGATTGATGATATAAAGTTAAAATTATCTTAATTGATAATAAAACATTAAATTGTACATAATAAGTATTTGTAATTCAAATGAATTGACTACAAGTACACTATTGATTTGGTGACCGCAGATGCTCTGATTGTTGCAATTATGTGCTACCCCTCCCTTTTAACTCATCCATCTCATTACGGAGCTGAGATGAGAATTGAGAAAATCATTCAAGGAAGGAAGTCGATTGGAAAATTGAAAATAACTTGAGGAATTAGCTATTTAAGGAATTATGAGAACTAATCATGGGCATATGGAGCTTTGGAAACATTTGTTCAAGTTAGCAAATGCCCCAACAATATTATGGTATTGAAAATTAAAGTGATCTAAGCAAAAGTTTGATGATATATGAAAGGTATTCAAAAAGTTGAGAAGAATAGTTTGAACATTTGAGGAAAAACATGTAAATCATATGAGAAATGAAAGTAAAGAGATTTTAGAGGAATTATAACACCGATATTAATTTTATCGTTTGGATTTGGAGATTTTATAGTATACAATGATGTTGTATAAGATATTTGGATAAAATCTAATGCAGCATAATAAAGTGATTTTATATATATAGAGACAACTAAAGTCCTATGAGTTGATTATTTGATACATGATTTAGAATTGCTATAGTAGTGATTGCTTTCAAAGTTTGGAGACAGTATATGTATGGGAACATCTGGGATATATATAAATATATAGATAATTAAAGTTGAGGTAATTATTGAGTTAAGAGAATTGAATATGAGACTGAGACAATGGATATAAGTACCGAAAGACAATGATTGTACAAATGAGTAATTCCCAGTAAAGTTAGTGTTGTATCTGATACATTAAGTAAAAATCCCAATAGTAGTGAAGCACGAATTTAGATATTAAGGTTATCAGATCTAATGAAAAAAGGAGCATAAAGTGTGGGGTTGAATTTTGGGCAAATCAAGTACAATTTGCTATGGAATTAAAGATCAGTTTCACATGAAAGGATTAACCAAGTCCAAATTGAGGATTCAAAAATTCTAAATCTTATTGAGGAATTGAAAACATATCTAAATTTTGAGTTCGAATAGGAAGAATAATACTTTATGATGGAAATAAGAAGTACGTGTATCGATAAAGGTGATTGATCAAAGAGGCTGTTAGATAAGCCTAAACAACAACCCATGATATACATGCTAGTAGGAATGTGCCAAAACATCATTTAGTGGCTAAGAATGTAGAATCAAGTGACTGAACATTTGACTTATTGACAATCTTAACCGTTAGAGATATGCTTAAGGCTTGTAGTTAGAGTCTATAGGAACATAAGATCAATGTATAGTTATATTTGACTTTAAGCATCATAATCATTATCATGGTGATTTCATTGGAATACTGTATGAAGAGTTAGATGACAAAAAGAGACAGCTGTCTCTTTATTTGGATGAATAGGGAAAAAGATGGTCGAAAGCTAGAATTGATTGGATATGTTACTGACAAGTAAAATTGATCTGTATTAAGAATTAAGTGATGCAAGAAAAATGAATGAAATTGGTGGATCAACACCAAATACAGTGAGATAGACGTAAGAGTTAACTGTATTGATACTATAGAGATTTGAACTATGAAATGAAGATGTTTATGAGAGAATCACCTTACCAAGATGTGCTTAGATTGAGTGCAAGATGTCAAGTATGCTAAGAAATATCGATATGATCTGATATTGGAGTTATCGACGCAGGAAGTGAAAAAATTGTGAGTAATCTGAAATATATTGAGGAAATAGTTAAGATAGTGTGATATCTGAATAAATCATGGAAGGATTGATCAAATTCATTAACTAGGGCGATGTGAAAGAAATTATTCGAGTGATGAAGTTAAATGGAAAATGAAGGAGCATAAGAGGAAGCATATCCCTACCTCTTGAGTAGTCAGATAAGAATTTCGAGGACGAAATTCTTTTAAGATGGGGAGAAATGTTGGCTTCTAGATTTTTTTTCTAGTTAAGCACGATTTAAATGAATTATGAGGTTTTAATGGATTTAATTTTTAGAGTTATTATTATGTTAATGTTAGTAAGATTATATGACAAAGGTTAATTGAATTAAAGTGTTAAGGTAGTAAAATTGCATGAAGGGCATTTTTGGAAGACCACTTAAGGTTGAAAGAACCTAAGCTTATATGGAAGGGCAAATTGGACATTTCTTAATCATTAATGGCATAATTGGAAGAAGAGGTGTTAGCTTGCTTTTAAAAGAAGAAGAAAAAACGAAAATAGAAGATGGGAGAAAGAGTTCATTTTTGTTGTTTGACTGGTGTAGGCACGCCACCCACGTGGGCTGATGGCTAATGAGGGTTCATTGAAACAACCCTACAAGGTAATACGTACGCTCAAGTTTTATGATTTTTCAAAGCAAGAGTTGGGTTCCGGAATCAATGCCCAACATCTAGGCTAAATTAGTCAAAGTTATCTTCTAGAAATCTGTAGCTTATCTTTCTAGCTTTCCAACGGTATAAAGTATGAAGTTTTTGGACATTGGAGTTGAAAGTTATGATCCTTATAAGTAGAGATGCTCAGGAGTATAGTTTGTGTTGTCTGATGACGTCACATCATCTGGTGAGGACGTATTGTCTTATAAGGACGCATCGCTTGGTGAGGACGTATCATCTTGTGAGGGCGTATGGTCTGATAATGACGTGCCATCTTGTGAGGATGCTTTGTCTGGTGAGAACATATCGTCTGGTGAGGACGTATTGTCTTGTGAAGACGTATCGTTTGATGATGACGTATCATCTTATGAGGACACTTCATCTAGTAAGGACGTATCGTCTTGTGAGGATGCTGCATCTAGTGATATTGTCTGGTGATGACGTGTCATCTTGTGAGGACACTTCATCTGATGAGGACGTATCGTCTTGTGAGGACGCTTTGTCTGGTGAGGGCGTATCGTCTGGAGATGACGTATCGTCTGATGACATCATATCATTTGGTGATGACATCATATTGTCTAATGCACTGTTTATCTAACCCTATTGTCTAGTCCAAATTTGAGCCTCTAGACGATATAATCTATCTTTAAGGTCTCATGAAAATTGTAGATCTCGAAGTCCTCTTCGAAACCATTTAAAGAAAACCTTAATCTGAAATCTCTAGTGATGGTTATGCCAATTGTTCCAAGATATGTACAACGTGACTAAGGACATGAGCATGGTTGATTCTTTTGACCATAACTTCATAACTCGACCTCCAAATTTAGTGATTCTTTAAGGAATAGATCCCAACACACATTTTACTATCTCTCCACAAAAATTGGCAGCATTCTGAATTGATTAGCAAAAGGTTTTGATTAAAGGAAAGAAAAGGAAATCTGTTGGAATAGTATGAACTGATGTTATTTTACTAAACATACTTCGGCATTTTGAATATATCCGGATCTGTAGGGTTCCAACTGAGATGATTTCTAATATGGAGTAAACTAGAGACATAGGTTTACAAATTATATGAAGAGGTTGAATTCTAATTCAGCCTCTAAGATTTTCAATATCTAGATGGAATTTGAGCATATAATATTTGCTTCAGTATAAGAATGATTCGAAAAATAAGGCCTGACGCTTACGGTATCAGAAAATGAAGATGAACTAAAGATGACTAATGAGGGTTAATTGGAATAAGTCCTAACTCTTAGAATGCTAAACCACATCAAATGATTTTGGTGTCATTAGAAACTTAAGACAATGGGGAACAAAGGTTCCGAAGAAGTCAATTTGTGATTCCAGTTAGAGGTTTCCCAAAATCTATTCTGAAGTTGAAGAAATGTGTTCGCTCACGTTCTATGATTCAGTCTAACACACATTTTATGACTCCAAATGTTGGGCTCCGAAAGCGAAGTCCAACATTGTTTGGTATCAAAGTAAGGGTTGGGTTCCAGAATCAGTGCCCAATAGTTATGGTATCAGAGTCCAGAATTGAGATCTTAGATGGGCATTTTTTGAAATATGTGTCAAGTAGAACTAATGAGAAAAATGATGTTTTTCTATGATATAAGAAAATGAAAGTTGTGGATAATTAGAAATGGGAAATAGTACCTGGTTAAATATGGCAGATAATGTGTCAATGTATTTATATTGGTGGAATTAAATATGACATCAATATTGTACTGTGAAGGTGTACCCTTGAATGTGATATGGATGTGAATATATTAGCATGGATTGTTTGAGGAAATAAGGGAGACAAGTAGAAATGATGAGATTAAAGTATACAAGTAGAATGTAAGGAAAACATAAATTACTATGATCTTAAGAAGAGAATGATGATCTGGCAGAATGTGAGAAAATGAAAGGTTTGTAAATGTTTAGAAATAAGAAATATTACGTAGTCCGATAGGTATATATAGATGCAGTACCTATGATTGTGTTAGTGAATATGGTGACAAAATTTTGTTGTGATTATGTACTTGAATTGATATGGATTTGAAAAGATTTTCATGGATTGACTGAGAAGAAATAGAGACATAAGTGGAAATGACAAGAGTTAAGGTGTACAAGCATAGTGAAATTGAAAGGTTGAACTTGAAAGTTAAAATGATTGTTTGATTGCTGTGATAAGAGTTATGATCCGGTATAAGAAGATGAAATTGGAAACTAAGTGGTTGTTTGATTAAGTAACAAGAGTTATGATCTATCATAAGAATGTGTTAGTGAAATTGAGATTAAAATTTCATGATGATGCTATAATGAGTAATGAATTCGAAGATAAAGAGAAGAATATCGTTTAGGATCAACGAAGATCAAAGTATCAATCGTATAAGATATAAATTTGTGAATTGATGGAGATAAATATATGGATAAAATGGGACGATTTGATGATACACATCTAAGCATATGTGACAGTAATTATGTCTACTACTTCATTGAGTTTTAGTAATTAAAATGTTATGACCTTGTAAGAACGATAGAAATTGGTCTTCCCGAGGTATTAAGAATAACTAATAATGTGATGATGATAACAGATGATTGATAAAGATTGTATGAACAGTAGAGATGATAGTACCAAGAAATCTTCTTTCTAAGAAGAATTTCATTGGATTAGATTAAACAAATCAGATAGTATATTAAGGATGATCATTGAAAGAACAAATCGAAAACAAATACGTAATGATTCAAAAGTAAATATTGGAGTCATATCCCTAGCAGAGACTTAAGCATGAATTGTAGAATATGCTATAGAGAGTGTATGTATTATGGTTGATGTAATGTATCCAACTATGGGATTGGATTCTTAAAATTGAGGTGAAATTAATTACTAATATGAGTATATAGGTCCATATTATATTTTGTGTAAATGTGTTTGGGAGATATAAGTTTGACTTGATGAATGTATTACAGTCACTGAAAGTTAAGATTGAAAATAAATTGAAATGTATGGAGGAACTATTATGAGTAAGCAAACATTAGAAAATTTTAATGTGAAATTAGAGGAAATTGAATGAATTGAGAAAATCATTCGAGAAAGGAAGTCAATTGGGAAATTGAAAAATGACATGAGACAATGCTACCACATTGAGGAATTAGTTATTTAAGGAATGATAAGAACTAATCATGGGCATATGGAGTTTGATAATAATGGTTTGAGTTAGCAATTGCCTCGATAGTAGTATGGTATTGAATATTGAAGCAATCCAAGAAAAAATTTGATGATGTATTAAAGGTATTGGAAAAGTTGAGAAAAATAGTTTTAATACGTGAAGAAAAACGTGTAAAGCGCATGAGTAATGAAAGTAAAGAGAATTTTAAGGAACTATACCGATATTAATTATATCATATGGATTTGGAGATTTTATAATATACCATGATGTTGTATAAGAGATTTAGATAAAATCCAATGCAGCATAATAAAGTGATTTCATATATGTAGAGACAACTAAAGTCCTATGAGTTAACTATTCGATAAATGATTTATAGCTGCTATACTAGTAATTGCTCTAAAAGTTTGGAGACAGTATATGTATAGGAACATCTTGGATATATATATATACATGTACAGATCATTAAAGTTTGAGGTAATTACTGAATTGAGATAATTGAATATGAGACTGAGACAATGGATATAAGTACTGAAAGACTATGATGGTACAAATGAGTAATTCCCAATAAAGTTAATGTTGTATCTAATGCATTAGTAAAAATCCCAATAGTAGTGAAGCACGAATTCGATAATGAGGTTATCAAATCTAGTGTAAAAAGAAGCATAGAACGTGGAGTTGAAGTTTGGGCAACTCAAAGTACTATTTGTTATGGAATTGAAGATCAGCTTCACATGAAAAGATTATCCAATCCCAAATTGAGGATTTAGAAATCGTGAATCCTATTGAGAGATTGAAAACAGATCTGAATTTTGAGTTTGAATAGGAAAAATGATACTTTGTGATTAAAATAAGAAGTATGTGTAATCGATAAAGGTGATAGAGCAAAGAGATTGTTAGAAATATACAAATGGTAACGTAAGTTATACATCCTAGTAGGAATACATTAGAACATTATTTAGCGGCTAAGAATATAGAATCAAGTAACTGGATGTTTGATTTTTCTGACAGTCCTAACTGACAAAGATGTGCTTAAGGCTTATAGTTTGGAGTTCATAGGAACATGAGATCAATGTATTGTTCTATTTGACTTTAAGCATCACAATCATTGTCATAGTGATTTCATTATAATACTGTATAAGGAGTTAGATGACAAAAGAGTTATTCACCTCTTTATTCGAATGAATAGGGCTAAGGATGGTCGAAAACAAGAATTGATTGGAGATGTTACTGATAGGTGAAATTGATCAATATTAGAAATTAAGTGATTCAGGAAAGATGAATGATTTAGGTGGATCAATGCCAAAGGCATAAAATACAGTAAGATAGACATAAGAGTTAAGTGTACTGACACTATAGTGATATGAATTATTAAGTAAAAGATAAATTATCTCTGAGAGTATCACTATGCCAAGGTGTGCTCAAGTTAGGAAAAATGATTAGCTAAGCCTGACAAGAATAGGTCTATATGAAATACTTATGAGAAGTGCTACTGAAGAAAGATGTTTTAGATTCGTAATGTGATATATGTGAGTATGTTAAGAATATTGGGATAATATGATATTGTTGTTATTGACACAAGAAGTGAAAAATTGTTAGTAATCTGATGTATATTGAGGAAACAGATAAGATAGAG
Organism: Erythroxylum williamsii; assembly: GCA_027564335.1. Taxonomy (NCBI): domain Eukaryota; kingdom Viridiplantae; phylum Streptophyta; class Magnoliopsida; order Malpighiales; family Erythroxylaceae; genus Erythroxylum; species Erythroxylum williamsii. Next base: position 54,088,113 of record JANITW010000236.1, on the reverse strand, counting down.
TGATATCTGAATAAGTCATGGAGGGACTGATTGAATCTGTTAACTAGGGTCATTAAAGGAAAATTATTTGAGTGATGAAGTTAAATAAAAAATGGAGAAGCGCAAGAGGAAGCATACTCTTGCCTTCCTGATCAATTAAGTAAGAATTTCGAGGATGAAATTCTTTTAGGGGGAGAATTATTAGAACCCAAATTTTTTTTGATTGATTTATTTGTTTCATTAGTTTTAGAATTGAGTCATAAATTTGATAGGCATAAATAGAGATTTGAAATTAGATGGAAAGATTTGAATTAAGTTAGAGTTAATATGGTGTTTAAGAATATTAAAGGAGTTAGAAGGTAAAAGAAAGAAGGGGCAAAATGGGAAGATCAAAGGAGAGGAGCGGTATTTTTAGAAGGACAAGACCAAAATGTAGTCTTATTTAGGAAGAAGAAGAAAAACATGAAATGGGAGGAGAAATAACAAATCAAAGAGAGGAAGAAGAGAGATTTCAGTGGTTGAGAGAAAAAAAGAGAGTTGAGCTAGGGTTTCAATTTTCTAGCCTTCAAGAGAGATTTTGAAGTGGTTTAAGAAGAGAAAAAGGTAGAGAAAGAGAAGAGCTTCTATTTGAGCCAAAGATCCCTTCATTTGGTGAAGGATCAGGTGAATTAAAGAGGCAAGAGGGACAAGAGAATAGATATCCTTGAGCAAGTTTTCAAGCAAGGAGACTAAGGTGGGTTACATGTTTATAATAGAGTTATGAGCCATTAACGTTTTTACAAAAAAAGAAAGTAAAATGATTTCAATTACTTCATAAATGTTGCTTTTAATGTTTTGAATGATTTGAGAAATTGTTACACATTGGTGCATGAATTTTGATTATAAAATGGAAAATGGTTTTGAAATGTTCATGTTATGCCTTAAAATATGTCATGGCATTTTGCATGAGTGAAAAGATGTGAAAGCATGAAAGTATGAGCATATGATAAAATTATTTGAGCATGAATATGTGCTTTTGTTTGGATAAAAGAGGAACCCGTTTCGTTAGTCACGTGCATGTTGACCCATAGCCTTCTCCCGGCTGCCTGTTTGAGGCCACGAGATCCTGAGAAATTGGACTCATTTTGTTCACGGTGTAAACTTCGGTTTCTCCATTTCGTTCCATTAAACTCTCGAGCCATTTGTTTGTTCATTGCATCTTTGAAATTGTCAAGTTTTCTACATAAATTGAGTGTTCTGCAGTGATGGTTAAATGTATACGCTATGTTGATGTGAGGACATTTTTAACTATAATTTTTGAAGAAAAATCATGAAATTGACTAAGAATTTAAGAACAAAACTTTTTATAAATTCATTATGACTTTTATAAGACAAGAAACATTTCAACGATTTTGCTTATTCTTTGTTATAAACTTGTTACCTATGAGCTTTCAAGCTCAGCCCCCTTTTATCCCATCTTCAAGTAATAGTTAAGAGATCAAGTGGTCAAGAGCCTAAGAGAATATCTCCATATTTGTTTATTTTGTATTCAAAGTTGATTTTGAAAAAGTAACAAGTTTGCTGTTCAAGAACCTTTTGTAATTTGAGATTTTGAGATGATGATGTAATATGGATTGGAATGCCATTAAAGATTTGTAAAACTTTATTCTTTTGATGTTCACGAAATGTGAATGGTGTATAGATGATGTGAGTTGAAGTTAGATATACGTGAAGGAGTAATCAACTTGAGTTGATGATTTTCAAACATAAATCGTTGATATATATATATATATATATGTATGCATAAGCGAGATACTATGGAGGATGCATAAGCGAGATATGACATCACATCGTCTAGTGAGGATGCCAAATGTATCGTCTAGTGAGGACTTATCATCTTGTGAGGACGTATCACCTAGTGAGGATGTATCGTTTTGTGAGGACGTATCGTCTGGTGAGGACGTGTCATCTTGTAAGGATGTTTTGTCTGGTGAGGACGTATCATCTGATGCGGACGTATCATTTTGTGAGGACGTATCATCTGTTGATGATGTATAGTCTTGTGAGGATGCTTCGTCTGGTGAGGACACTTCGTCTTGTGAGGACATTACGTCTGGTGAGGATGTGTCGTCTTGTGAGGATGCTTCGTCTGGTGAGGACGTATCGTCTTGTGAGGACGCTTCGTTTGGTGAGGACGTATCGTCTTGTGAGGACGCTTTGTTTGGTAAGGACGTACCCTCTTATAAAGACGCTTCATCTAGTGAGGACATATCATTTGTTGAGAACACTTTGTCTGGTAAGGGCGTATCATCTAGCGATGACGTATCGTCTGATGACATCATATCGTCTGGTGATGACATCATATCGTCTGGTGCACTGTTCATCTGACCTTATTGTCGGGTCCAAATTTGACCCTCTAGATGATATAATCTGTCTTCAAGGTCTTCATGAAAGTTGTAGATCTAGAAGTCCTTTTAGAAACTATTCAAAGAAAACCTTAATCCTAAATCTCTAATGAAGGTTATGCCAATTGTTCTGAGATAGGTACAACATGACTAAGTACATGAGCATGGTTGATTCTTTTGACCATAACTTCATAACCCAACCTCCAAATTAAGTGATTCTTGAAGGAATAGATCCCAATACACATTATGCTGTCTCTCCGTAAAAATTGGCAGTATTTCGAATTGATTGGAAAAATGTTTTGATTAAAGGAAAGTAAAGGAAATCTGTTGGAGTAATATGAACTGATGTTATTTTACTAAACATGCTTCAGCATTTTGAATATATCTGGATCTGTAGGATTCCAACTGAGAGGATTTCTAATATGGAGTAAACTAGAGATATAGGTTTACAAATTATATGAAGAGGTCGAACTCTAATCCATCCTCTAAGATGTTCAATATCTAGGTGGAAGTTGAGCATAGAATATTTACTTCAGTATAAGAATGATTCGGAAAAAAGTGCCTGACGCTTACGATATCAGAGAATGAAGATGAACCAAGGATAACTATTGAGGGTTAATTGGAATAAGCCCTAACTCTTAGAATGCTAAACCACATCGAATAATTTTGGTGTCATTAGAAACTTAAGAAAATGGGGAATAAAGGTTCTGAAGAAGCCAAATTGTGATTCTAGTTTGAAGTTTCCCAAAATCTGTTCTAAAGTTAAAGAAATGTGTTTGCTCACATTCTATGATTCAGTCCAACACATGTCTTATGACTCCGAATGTTGGGCTTCGAAAGCGAGGTCCTACATTGTTTGATATCAGAGCAAGGGTTGGGTTCCGGAATTAGTGCCCAACATAGCCAATGCCCATACCATTAGTTCTCTTTACAACTGCTAACAAAATTCTTCTAGGTAGGACTTACACTCACATATCATACCTTGTTTGACACTGCTTCATAAGAGACCATATATACAAAATTTATTATGGAGTTTAAGGAGAACATTGAGACCTTTGCCAAAAATTTATCAACTAAAGTGGCAAAGGGATAATCAAAAGTTTTCATTATAAGGTTCAAGCATTTTTAGACTTAGCATCAAAAGTAGCGAACATCTCTAACTAGATAAAGATTTTATTAAACTATGACATGGTTAATAGGGAGATACTCTATCTACATGGCATGTATTTAGCATCCTTCCCATATAATTATAAATATGGAGTTGACCTCGCTATAAAGATGCAAACTATATGGCTAGATACAGTGGTAAACAAGCAATCAATAATAATCCTCTCTTCACTACTTATTATTAGGTTAGAGGAGTTACCCACATTTCTCGTGGAAAGAGCATCAAGCTAGAGTAGGTCAACCTATAGCATCACCTGGGTTCTAGCAATAACCTTAGTTTTAACAACCATCACAGTCATAAAACAAGAGGATGGAAGAGATACTCAAACAATACATGTCTTCCAATGATGCAAAATTGGATAACATAAGGCAACTTAAATCTCAAGTGGGTAGACTTAAAAAGTTAGTACAATTGTTGGACCTCATTTTCAGAGCCTAACATCCAGAGTCATAAATATTGGGCTTGCGCAGTACCTTGTGAGGTGATTTCCAATAATCCTAAATAATCATCATCTTATAAGAGTGGAGGCCCACACTAGTCAAACACCAGAATTACAATTTGACTTCATTAAAGAAAATTTGCAGCTATGAAACTCTAGTTCATTTGAAGCTAGAAATCACCTCAATCAGAGCTCTACAGCTCAAGATATACTTAGAAAACTAAAACATGCACATAACACAATTATGCTCTCCCAACTGACCCCTCACTTTCTCTCTAATAAAAATAATCATGTCAACTCCAAAAGATACAAATTTTTATGGAGAGATAGGCAAAGATGCTAAAAATCTATTGCTTTAAGAATCACTTCATTTGGAGGTCGGATGAGGAAGTTATGACCAAAAGAATCCAACATATTTATGCCCTTACTCGAATTGTACATGTCTTGGCACAAATACCATAACTTTTGCTAAAAATGTTAGATTGATTTCTTTTTAAAACCATTTAAAGGAGGGCCTCGAAATCTACAACTTCCATGAAGCATTCAAAGTGAGTTTCAACTTCTAAAAGGGTCAAAAATAGAACATAAGAAGGAACTAAGATGATGTTGATGTCATACTGAGATGAATCAGAAAAAAATGGGTATAACTTTCTATACAAAACTCGGATTCAGGTGTTCTTTATATGAATAGAAAGAGCACTTCAAAATATACAACTCTCATGAAGACTCAAAGACCAATTCTATCATTTAGAGGATCGAATTTGGACAAGAACATGCTCTGGCTAAACTAAGATGATGCTGAAGTCATGAGACAATTGCTGATGTCATACTGAGATGATTTGGAAAAATGGATATAACTTTCAGTACAAAACTTGGTTTAAGGTGTTCTCTAGATGAATAGAAAGAGGACTCTAATATCTACAACTCCCATGAAGAACTAAAAGATTAATTCTATTATCTAGAGGATGAAATTTGGACCAGAAGATGTTCTTTTCAAACTAAGACAATGCTGACGTCATAAGACGATTGCTGATGTCAAACTGAGATGATTCGAAAAAATAGGTATAACTTTCTGTACAGAACTCATATTTAGGTGTTCTTTATACAAATAGAAATAAAACTTCAATATTTACAGCTCTCATGAAGACCTCAAAGACCAATTCTACTATCCAGAGGATCAAATTTGGATAAGAAGATGTTTTGGCCAAACTAAGACGATGCTGAAGTCATGAGACAATTGCTGACATCATACTAAGATGATTCAGAAAAATAGGTATAAATTTCTTTATAGAATTCAGATTTAGGTGTTACTTAGATGAATAGAAAGAAGACTTCAAGATCTACAACTCTCATGAAGGCCTTAAAGACCAATTCTATCATCTAGAGGATCAAATTTGGACCAGAAAATATTCTGGTTGAAGTCATGAGACGATTGCTGACGTCGTACTTAGATAATTCGAAAAAATGGGTATAAATTTCTATACAGAGCTCAGATTCAGGTTTTCTTTAGATGAATAGAAAGAGTACTTCAAGATCTACAACTCTTATAAAGACCTTAAAGACCAATTCTGTCATCTAGAGGATCAAATTTGCACCAGAAGATATTCTAGCCAAACTAAGACGATGCTGACGTCATAAGACGATTGCTGATGTCATACTGTGATGATTCGAAAAAATAGGTATAAATTTATGTAAAGAACTCAGATTCAGGTTTTCTGTAGATGAATAAAAAGAGGACTTCAAGATCTACAACTCTCATGAAGACCTCAAAGACCAATTCTATCATATAGAGGATCAAATTTGGACTAGAAGATGTTCTGGCCAAACTAAAACAATGCTGACGTCATACTGAGATAATTTGGAAAAATAGGTATAACTTTCTATACAAAACTAGGATTCAGGAGTTCTTTAGATGAATAAAAAGAGGACTTCAATATCTACAACTCTCATGAAGAATTGAAAGACCAATTCTATCATCTAGAGAATCAAATTTGGATCAGAAAATGTTCTAGCTAAACTAAGATGATGCTGACGTCATGAGGTGATTGCTAACATCATACTAAGACGATTCGAAAAAATAGGTATAACTTTCTGTACAGAACTCAGATTCATGTGTTCTTTAGATGAATAGAAAGAGGACTTCAAGATATACAACTCTCTTGAAAACCTTAAAAACTATTTTTGCCTCTAAAAGGGTTTAGGTTTCATATCAATGTAGCTGTCCCGAAAGTTCACCCTATGCAACAACACAGACTTCAAATGATTATAACTTTCTACTACGGTATCCAAAATTTGCAAACTTTATATTGCTGGAAAGCTGGAAAAATCATCTACAACTTCCAAGAGACAATTTCACTTAAATCAGCTCACAACAACCCAGAAATATCCCTGAAGTTAGTACACAAATTTTTCCCTTACGTAACCTTGAGTATCATGGGCAAAAACAAAATCATAAACCATTTGATTCAAAAGATTGTAGTTTTACAAAGCTTTAGTGGGCAATTCAAGCCCCCAATGCACGAATGTTTCAAGAATATTCCAAAATACAAAAGACATATGAACAATAAATTGTTCAAAATGAAACTAAAGCCTTGGTTTACTGAATTTTTTTAAATTACAACAACGTTTAAAAATGGAGTGATGCCTTGGTTCTCAACTACTCAATCTCTTGCTCATCACCTACTTATGGGGAGGAAGTGGAGGTGAGCTTAAAGCCCGTGGGTAACAATTTTATAGTTTGCAACAAACAAAGACATTTTTAATACATCTTCAATGCAAAAAAAATTTGTGTATGCAAAATCATGGATGCATTACTCCTATCAACTTATCATGAACACATAAACACATCACATGGTTTGGGTAAGTCTGAAACATGACGCACTACACATTTCCAATGAAATGGTCCTGTGTAGTCATGAATTCTTGAGGGAGTCCTTGAGGGAGCTCCATGCCACTAGCGGGCAGGTGGGAGAAGCCTATACTTGGGTCAACGTGCACGTGACGGTTGTTGAGGGACTACCACAAACCTACATAACACATAGAATTTCAAAATCTTGTAAGCTTGATGCCCACAAAGGCACATTTTTTGAAAACTTGCTTTTCATAAGCTTGTTATATCCTAAATACCATTTCTAAAAGTATGGTTTCAAAATTATGCATCATTTTAAAGAATCATTTTAATAAAGCAAACATTTTATGTATCATCCCACAAATCATATATAAGCATGTAGAAAAATCTTGCAGCACTAAACAACCTTAAGTGCACATGAATGAGGTGGTTGCAAAATTAATTAATGTCATTTATTGATAGAAACTTTTTTGTTAGCTTATCGCCTAGCTATAAAAGTGAAACCCACTTTGAAGTCCTTGACTATGGCTTGCTCAAATGTGCCTCTCCTCTTGCTCCTCTTGTCTTTCTTGATTCCCTTTTCATAGACAAAAATTCCTAACTTCAATAGGGTTGCTAAAATGAAAACCCACAAAGTATGTTCCATAAGATGGCTCTAGAAAACTTAAACCCATGGTTTTTCTAAGCTTTATGAACCAAAACCCTTCCCATATCTAAAGTATTAAAAAGCTCTTACCTTAGATCTTCACCAAAAGAAGAGATGTTTGGTTCAAAAGAAGGCTCTTGATTTTCTCTTTTTCCCTTCTTGCAAAACCTCTAAATCTCTCTAGAAAGCTTAGAAAAGATGAAACCCTAGCTCAACCCTCTTCTTTCCTTTCAACCCCCCAAAATCTTTCCTTCTCTCTCTCTTATTTGTTATTTCACTCCCTCTTTTCTATTTTCGTTTTTTCCTCTCTTTGGGACAAAAACAACGCTTCTTTCTTCCCATCTTACCCTTAATGACTTATAAAAGTCCACCTTGCCCTTCCTTTAATTCCTTATGGTTTTTAGACTTATGTGGCTTGCCAAAGTAACCCTTGTCATATTTTCTTCCATACTTTAACAAAATTAATCACTCTTGATAAAATAGCTTATCTATTAAAACCTTGAAAGCAAATTAAATCATGCTTATTCACACAAAAAAAATTCAAGGCCAACATTGTAGGCTTCATACCCGTAAAATTTTCCTGCATAAGAATAAAATGTTACAAGTGAACTAGAATTTGTAAAAATTGCGACAGAGTTTTCTCTATTTTTATTATATTACCCCTATTGAATAAAGAAAATAACTCAACAACATAGTCATATATGGCACCAGACATTTATAACATTATCATTCTCCATAATACACATATTTTCAATCCAAAATTCACACACCAATTTAAATTGAAATACAATAAAGTAAAAAATTAGAATATAAATGTAAAGTGTAAATACTTACAAATCTTTTTGCATGCTTATGCTAGGTAATAGATCCTCCCATATAAACAGGAAGACTCTCTACACCCGATCTTCCATGTTTGTTGGTAGAATTACGGTTTAAAATGGACATTGCCTTAGGTGATGTCTAATACTGCTGCCAACGACTCCATATTTGTTCAAAAATATAAGGCAGTCGTACACAAGCCTAGTGTATTGCACCAACAAAGTCCCAATAATGTGTATGTGCTCGCCTCTCTCATACTTTATTAATGACTGCGTCAAATTCAAAATCCCAAAAAATTATTTCTGAAACAAAACAAAGAAACATTTGACAAACACTTATAATGTAATAATATTTATCTAATTAATGTATAAAAATCAATTAAAAAAGAAAATAATATTTTTCCTCAAACTCCTGATAATAAAATTCCTTTATGGCTTGAGAGATATTCTTCCATACATAACCCTCAAGATTAATTTTCTCATTGAATTTGGATGTCATGTTGTTTGAGCACGGTCTAGACGGAATCAACCTAATATCAAAACATAAAATTTTATACCATTTTTAAAATTTAAACATATAACTTAATTATAAACATATAGTGTTTCATCTATTTTTACTCATAGATTATTGAAAATTGTGATGTAAGTTCTTCCATTAGGTTTCTCAACTTTAGGCTGGCGGCCGCCTCCTTCATCTGTATTGTTTACCCCTGATATCTTTGTCACTGTAGGTGTAGTGGATGAATAGGGGTGGTGGATGGTGTAGCAGCAGATACGGAAGGTGATGCCTGATCTGCAAGTGTAATAGTTGGAGGGTAAGGATGTGATTCAGTTCCAGCTATAGAAGGTGATTCTTCACTTGGACAATAAGTAGCTCCGAATCATTGTCTGAACCTTGGTCATATTATATTTTGTTTTCTTTTTAGTGGCACATTTCAACCTGAAATTCATATTTGATTGAATTTTCTAAAAATATAACAATTTGAATTCAATATTTTATACAATATATTGAAAAGCAAATAATTGATTTGTTGAATATAGTATTCATTTACAAACATAAATTAATTGTTATCATCACTGACTTGTAAATCAAAATCATCTTCTTTTTCTGAAGAATTAGAATCAAAATCAGGCTCCTCTTCAGATTTCTGGCCCTTTTCATCCTCTCCAAATGAAATTTCAACATATTCATTAGATGGATCTTTTAAAGGCTCATTATCATCATATGTGACAGATGCATTTATTTTATAAACATCTTTATGAAACGCTTCATTTTCAATTCTCTGTTCTCCTTTTCCATGTGATTCAAAAACATCTCTAGGTTTACTTTTACAAACGGCCAACCAATCTATCTTATCTCATCGTAAAATGAGAAATAGGGCATAATAAACCTGGATCGTTTGTATTACCAACATGAAAGGTTTAAATTGTCTAAATCTTCTACGCTTGTTGATTTCAACTAGATTGTATCGACTATGCACTTTTGTACCAACATTTGGAGTTTGATTAAACTAGTCACACTTAAATATCACACTTCATTTTATTGGCAATGTAGGGTACTCAATTTCAAGTATCTCAATAAATTGCCATAGTAATCCATTAATTCTTCCAGTATGGTAACTTCACTATTTATTCTTACCATGTTATGACAATGATAGTCTGTATGATATTTGTATCCATTAACGAAATACACCGGATATGATTTAACAGTTCACAAAGGTCCTTTCACAAGATCACATACGAACTTATTCTCTATTAGATTTTCTTAAGGCCTACACAAAAGAAATTATCATATTAAAGAGTATAATGTCATTTGAATACTTAAATCTTATAATTCAATCATTTCAATATTTGTAAGTGAAAACTTACATATTTCTTCCAACTTCTTTATTGATATCATCCTGTGTTTTGTTAGGCATTAGCTCGCATAACAATTTCCCATATAACCTAAAAACATTATTACATATTTCAGTTATGAATAACACTAAATTTCAAAACCTAAGTAATTAATTTCAACTTACTGCACAAAAGGTTAAACCTCTTGACAGTTTAATAAAATGTAACCATGGGCTACCTCAATTTCTTCCTCTGTTAATATTCTTCTTGTTGAATGTCCATATTTTCATCCAGGATATGTGAACATGGATAAATTACCATCAACATCACTTATTCGTCCCCTATCGTCATTACGAGAAACTTTTCTTTCTCTTAGGTAAACATGTGGTTCAAAATCATGTGAACAAAATGTACTAGCTTCCTCTACTAAATAAGCATTACATATTGAACCTTTAACTCTTGTCTTATTTTTGACATTTTTCTTCAAATGATACAAATATCTATATTAGCGAATAGGGTAACATTTTATTATACTAAATTATAATCATTTTTGTTGAATTACCTCTCAAATGGATACATCCATCGATATTGAATTGGATCGGTAAGTTTTACATCATGTGCTAAATGCACAAGTAGATGCTTCATATAATCAAAAAAGTTTGGAGGAAAAATTCCTTCTAAATTGCACAAAATTACTAGATTTTTTCTTTCTAGTTTTTCCTTTTCAACCAATTTGATTTCAGATGACATTAAACTTTTGAAAAATAAAGTTAATTTTGTTAGTACTTCCTAAACTTGTTTCGATAGCAACTTATAAAATGTAATTGGAATTAGCCTTTGCAAAAATACATGACAATCATGACTTTTCATCCTAAATAATTTGTACTTCCTCATGTTCACACACCTTGTCAAATTTGAAACATAACCATTAGGAAACTTTATACTTTTCAACCTTGCACACAATATTTCCTTTTGTTTTTTGTCCAAAACATAACATGCTTTCGGATATTTACCAGTAAGAAGATCTTTATGTCACTCATTCCTTCTACAAAAAAGTTTCAAATTAGCTTATAATTTTGCATTATCTTTTATCCTTCCTTCAATTTTCATTATGATATTAAATAAATTGTTAATTTTTTTACAATATGCATCACATCTATATTATGACGTATCAAATTAGTTTTTCAATATGACAAATCCCGAAAGATGCTTCGTTTTCTCAAGCCAAAGTTTTTACTAATGCTTGTATTAACTTCATCATCTTCAAATTTTGTAACTTTCTATCCTATACTTAATGAACTTTTGTTTATTGCATCTAAATGGATGATTTTAAGAAATAAACTTCCTGTGGTTGTCAAACCAATATGTTTTGCCCCCATTTGGAAGATAAAATGCATGTAGCAATAAGGATAAGCCAATTTTTCTGCTGTGCTCTATCCAGACAACATGGCATATGCTAGAAAATCACTAATGATCTATATTAAAGTTGCCCTCAACACAAAATTTTGTTTTAGAGACACATCATATGACTCAACACCATATTCCCAAAGATGCTGTAATTCAGATATTAATGGTTGTAAGAATACATCAATTTTATATTTTGGATTTGTAAACCCTGGCACGATCACTAGCAAGAACATATGTTGGGCCTCGATTCGCATTAAGCATGTTTTATGTATTTTGAGGATTAATTTACTAATTTCCTTTTAGTTAGAATTAATTTGGGATTAATAGAATTTAATTTAAGGGTTTTGGTTAAAATGAGAATTTTGATGAATTGTTAGAAGGAAAAAGAATAAGTTGTTATAAGGGCATTTTAGG
>JANITW010000236.1:53981194-53991518 GCA_027564335.1 Erythroxylum williamsii | reverse complement strand
ACTGTTAAATATTATTATTAAATTTATTGCAGAGTATTTATGAAATTTATTATTATTATTATTAAATTCCTTATTATAAAAGGTGTCAATCCCATGAGGAGGGAGACTAATCTAATCCTAAAATCTAAGATTAGCAATATATATAATTCAAAATAACAATTCAACATAAAGTAATCATGAGAATTAAATTCAACCACTTAAATTAAAAATAAAACACAAAACAATTAATAGTTGAGCAATATGCAATCACAATAGAAATCAACCTAAGGAATTTACCAATTTATGAAAAAGGCCATGTTACTTATCAATAATGTCAACGTAGTTGATTATGTGTCAATGGAGTGTTGGTTCTAAACTGTCTTAGCGCTGACTACGTTCTCTTGTGTTATAATTATTAAACCCTAAATTATAAACCCTAATTAGATTATGAAATTTGCAATATCTCAATTCACAAACTATCTAAAACCTAATTAGATCTGAAGCATTCTAATAAACTATTGGAACATCACACGAGATCTCTCTCTGCACAATTACCAATATGATTTATCATAATTTCTATTAAATCGCCCAACTCTCATTAATCCGATTCAATCATATTTCATTCAATTCACCTTCACAGTTTATTACCGAATTATGCAAGAACGTAATTAAATCACAACATTCATCCAATAAACACAATCGACTAGATTATCATTAAATCAAAAGAAAATCTTGAAGGAGAGTTTATAACATCATCAATATTTCAAGTCCTATCATCATACTATCAATCTCAATTCTATACACAAATAAAATCGAAACGGAAAGGAAATACAACTTGGAATAGACAATGAACGACAACAACGTCGGAAATCCTTCTGATCCGGGAAACACATCGAGTTAGCTTTGTCTTCCTCTTCCTTCTTCTTCTTTCTCTCTCTCGGTATTCTCCCTTAAGGGTTTCAACAGCGGCTGTCGGAAGCTCTTTCCTTCTCTGCCTCTTTTATGTTCTTTTTATACTCTTTTATGTTTTGGGTGACCCTAGGGTTTTTTTAGGTCTAAAAGGTCCAAAAAATTCCTCGAAATATGAAGTTCATGAGTGTCTGCTCGCCTACAAACCCATGATCGTGGCTCACATTCAAGCCTTCTGTCACGATCGTGGCATGCAGGCCACGATTATAGGCCATTCGTTGAGCTTTTGTCACAATTGTGGCATGCAAGCCATAATCTTGGGCCAAACCTTTTATCATGATCGTGGTCTACCTGCCACAATGTGGGCCTGTGTTGTGGCCTAGATTCCCTTAAAAACTCCTCCTCTATTTGATATTGACCCTGAAACATTAACAAATATATCAAGGTAACTAAAAAACATACTATTTAAGCTCAATGACTTGTATTATCCCATAAAACACTTAAAATACAAAGAAATCACAAACTAACACAATTTTAACCTAAATGTATACCAAGTGATCAAATTAACGGCTAAACACATATTAAACTATGCCCTAAAATAAAATGCAATTTACACTTATCACATTCCCACACTTAAATGTTTGCCTATCCTCAACCAAGCAAAACAACAAACAACACAAAATCACAAAGTACAAAATGTAATAATGAGACAATGAGACAATGGCTTAAACTTGACAAAGTAAATTTAACTTTAAACACAATCATTCAAGTTGTTCCAAATCAATAACATGCAAAATTTGCGTCTAGGTGCTCTGGACTAAGTTTCCATATTAATCGAAACTTAAATGTCAAGTTTATTCACCCTTTTCAATTATACACACACATTAATAATAATTATTTGGTTATTAAGACTTTGTAACGAATCCTAAGTACGTTTTCATGAAAAGTTAGGTTACTTATAAATACGGTAGGTTTTTATTAGAAATTTTTTATTACTTTTGTAGACATAGACCTAATCTTTTTACACAGAGGCAAACATTGGTGATAGATTTTAATCCGGTTACTCGACTAAGTTATGTTTTTATTAAGTTGTTTGGTTGGAACATCATATAGCCTTTTGACGTGAAGGCACACATTTGTGATGTGCATCAATCCAGTTACTTGGCTACATTATGTTCTCAGTTGGCTACTAACTCTATTCATAACCTGAAGGCCAACAAAATAGTTATTAATTTAAAATTTGCAAACATATATTTTTTTATTTAATGCCTACCTTATTGCTTTAGCTACTCATTTTCATGAAAAAATAATAACTAACCTACTTAATCGAATGACCTAAAATTATGAATGAATGTGACCACTTATAGGGTGATAAACTAAAATTAAATCCTAATTAACTTGCATATTTTAGCCAAAGAACCTAGATCACTAATTTTGCGAGCTAATAATTCTTCATAACCTAATAGATTATGGTCAAAACTAAATCAATTTCAATCTATCTAAGCCATTGACACATTCACATAATTCACAATATGCAACCTAAAAATATGCAAAATCCACACTCAAAATAAAACATATAAACTTCCCCACACTTGAACAACACATTGTCCTCAATGTGAGAAGTAGACAAACAAACACACATGGAAGGAAATATCATAAAATAAAATATCACATATAATTTCAATGTTCAATTTATAAGGTTGTCCCTACAACCTAAACCACATTTCCTTAGAGTTACTAGGTTCAAAATGAAGGGAAGTGAAGAATTCGAGGGCGAGCTCCTGGTAGACAAGATATTAAAAGTGTATAAACTTGCTCCACTGAATTCTTTCTGATAAATTCCCGACCCTATCTCGCAATTCTAGCCTATCAAGCATACCAAACTCAAAGTATTTCAGGACTAGTATCTGTTTAACATTAAGGGATTGGAATCAAATACCTTCCTCCTCTGTGTAGATTGGGAAGGGTGCTTGAAAATTTGCCACGCTATTTCTTCACCCTTAGCCCGAGACTTGAGTTCTTCTTGATGATTGGTTACACTTCACTAATTGCTTAATGTGCAGCATAATGGACTGCAAGTAGGTAGAAGTTGGAATACATTGAAAATTTGGAAGTTGGTTAGAGAGAAATAAGAGCGTTTGGAGGTTCTAAACTTAAGAGAGATAAAGTTGAAATGAAAGTGCGTGAAAAAGTGAAGTAGAAAATGAATATATAGGTAAAGGAAGGATAAAATGGTAAAAATTTTAGCTGGAAATCGTGTAGACAGATTTAACCTACCACAGGCCACAATCGTGGCCTGCAATAATTTCACCAAATTTTGAATTTTTTTGTCTTTCATTCTGATACACACCCCCGCCTATAATAATTTCACCAATTTTTTAATTTTTTTCATCTTTCGTCCTGATACACACCCTCAGAGATCCTTTCCTAACCTCTATTTAGCACTATCACCTCATTATACTTTCGTTTTTAGTCATCTTTATAAAAAATTAATGTCCTACTCTTCCACGATATTTATATGGAAATGGAACAACCTAACTATAGAATTCAACTATCTAATTTAAAAAAAATCTTGCGTTGCCTCCCATGCAATGCTTCTTTTAACACCATTAGCTTAATCTTCTATCATTAAAAACTCAGCTAGGATCAATTATGAGCGATTTGCTTCTACCCTTTTCATTTAGCATCAATTTTGTAGCTTGTAAGTAAGTTACAAATTATAAAATGATCGAAAGGACAATAATGATAAAATTATGAAAATCAATTAAGCTCAGTAATGTCCTTTTTTTGAACAAACTGTTTACAAAATAGGGAGTAACAATACTTCCTAAATCTTCCATGGAATCTAGTAGTACGCTCGATAAGAGGGTGAGTTGTTCTCTTCTTAGTTCTTCCTCATTCACCCTCATCTCCTCTTCTTCTTTAGCTTCTTGAACATAGACTTCTATAGCTTCTTAACTTGATGTCCATTGTTAACTGTTCTTTGTCCTCTCATTCATTCACAGATTTGAACACATCAATTTTTTTGAATGAGTCGCCCTCCTACGAATTCTTTAATACATCATTCGTGTTGAATGTTACGTGGTCAACTTTCTCCCATTAATTTTTGTTAATCTTCCCCATTTCTAAATATGATAGGGTCATATTGCTCTCGTTGATGTAATTCCATATTACTCAGAGAGTCTTCCACATTTCTTTTACAGAATTTATGAGAAAGTTGTCTCACTTGAATCTCCAGGTTGTGGATAGAAGAGACATGATTTTCCATTACTTGGTCAAATTGCTCTTCCAATCTCTTCTAGGTCTCTTTCATTTATGTTAGCTTATCCATGATTTTGTCCAATTTGGAATCCCGTGAATTGGACTCATCTTGCTGAAATCTTAATAGGTATTGATGTCCCATATAAGTACTTACATTGTTAGATTAATAGAAATTTAGGTGGTTCTACCACCCGAAGTGTATGTGTTCATATAAGGATGATGATTTCCCCAACTAAATTGGGGCTCATTGAAATCCTAAAAAATCCTTGCTTCTTATAGTATATATCCTTCATGATCTTTCTTTTTATCTCTTCTCAGCATTCAACTTTAGAGATTCCCCATTATTGTCTAGTGATATCCAAGTTGATGTGTTGTCTAGTTTATGCCTAGCTTCTTTTTCTTAACAAAATAGATAGTAAAAAAAAAAACCTTAGACTACAAGAAATAAACTAATCTATGCCTCTTCGACAATGGCGTCAAAAATTTTATCGTGTCATTCGAGTTTTAAAATTTATAAGTCCTCAAATATCACAAACGCACAAGTCGCGACTGTAGTATAAGAGGTGTTGATCGCATGAGGAGGGTGATAAATCTAATCCTAAATCAAAGGCCAACAATATATAAAACTCAAAATAACAATACAACGAAAAGTAATCGCGAGAATTGAATTCAACCACTTAAACCAGGAATTAAATATAAAGGAATTAATAGTTAAGCAATATGCAATCATAATAGAAATCAATTAAGGAATTTACCAATTTATGAGAGAGGGGATTTTACTTATCATTAATGCTAACCTAGCCGATTATGTGTCAATGGAATGTTGGTTCTAGACTGTCCTAGGGCTTACTACTCTCTCTCGAGTTATAACCATTAAACCTTAAATTATAAACCCCAATTAGATTATAGAATTTTCAATCTCTCAATACACAAACTATCCAAAACCTAATTAGATCTAAAGCACTCTAATAAACTATTAGAACATCACACGAGATCTTTCTTCGCACAATTACCAATACGATTTATCATGATTTCTATTAAATCACCTAACTCTTATTAATCTGATTTAATTGTATTTTATTCAGTTCACCCTCTCAGTTTATTACCGAATTATGCAAGAAAATAATTAAACCACGACATTCATCCAATAAACACAATCAACTAGATTATCATTTAATCAAAATAAAATCCCAAAGGAGACTTTAGAACATCATCAATATTCCAAATCCTATCATCATACCATCCATCTCAATTTTATACATAAATAAATTCAAAACGAAAAGGAATTACAACTCGGAATAGATAATGGATGGCAGTGATTTCGAAAAACCTCTTTATCTGGGAAGCACGTCAAGTCAACTTCGTCCTCTTCTTCCTTCTTCTTATTTCTCTCTCTAGGTATTCTCCCTTTAGGGTTTCAAAAGTGGCTACCAGAAGCACCTCCCTTCTCTACTTTTTTTTATGTTCTTTTTATTTTTTGTATTTTAGGTGACTCTTGGGGTCCAAAAGGTCCAAAAAAACCCCTTGAGACATGAAGTTCATGAGCGTTTGCGCTTCTACTCAATGCAGGCCACGATCGTGGGCCAAACCTGGAGCTTCTGTCATGATCGTGGCCTACCTTCCGCGATCGTGGGCCTGTGTTATGACCCAAATTCACTCCAAAACTCTTCCACTCTTTGATATTGTCCTTAAAACACTAGCAAACATTATGGTATCTCAAAAACATACTATTTAAGCTCAAAGTCCTGTACTAACTCATAAAACACTTAAAACACAAATAAATCACAAATTAACACAATTTTAACATAAACGCATACCAAGTGATCGAATTAACAGCTAAATACATATCAAACTATGTCCTAAAATACGATGAAATTTACACTTATTACTTGGCCTTTACAGAAGCTAAAGTAAAGTACACTACTTTATTCTTAACTTTGCCACAATTGGTAAGTGAACTATTAAGCATTCTTTAGAAATTATAATAGCCTGAGATGAAATCATATAAATGATTGGTGATAAACTTCAAGAAAGAAGTTCTAAGAAAATAATTGATTTGGACTTTATATTCAACCAGCCTTGCAATTAATCGAACAATAACATATCAAGATTTTAGGACTTTATCACGTGAATTCATTGAATCTATTCGATGTAGTGCTCATTATTATGTATTGAACTAAGTTGTAATGAACCACATAAATTATGTTCATTAGTGTACATCAAGTTTGATATTATTTAGTTTTATCAAAATATTTGTTATATGAATGTTTATGCTTGAAAAACTTCTTCAGTATAATAACTAGTTTAAAATTGTCATATGAATAATGATTGAGAACATCTATACTCTTTTGATTTCATAGATAATCAAAATTTGATTATTTAATATATATATGTATGATGTGACAATAATACGCAATTATACTATTTCTTTTTGTATAAACTTTATGTTTCCATTATGACTACTCTATCAAAGAATATTGTTACTGAACTTATTAATGGTAAAAAGTTAAATGGCAACAATTATAAGATTTTGAACATAAAAATCTAATATATACTAGAAGAGCAAGAAACTATCGAACCATTAAATATAACCATGAATATTCCTAAGAAAGGCAATACATCCAAAACAAAAGGATTCGTGATTCTTATGAAATAGAAGAAAAATAACTGATTCGTTCGTATTATATTATAGAGTAATGTATATAACAACATCACATATGAGTTCTATAAATATGAAACTATTAAGGACATGTTGTCTGCTTTAGTTACATATTTTAGAGGCACTTCATTGACCAAAGTGAGGTCACTTACTATCTATCTAATTTGACATATATAAGGAACAACTGGATCACACAATGCAAAAGCGTTTGAGGAATATGTCTAATATGGTAAGTGAGTTATAAGATATTGGTTATGAATTATCAAATGAGCAATAAGTTCAACCTATGATTCATTTATTACCTCAGAGTTAGGAGTATATAAAGATGCATCTAAGTCATAACAAGAGTATCAAGATGATGGAAGATGCTATGAGGCATCTTATACTAGACGAAGAATGTCTTAAGACTTTTAAGGTGTCATCGAAGGTATAGTTGGTTCTAGCTTACATAAAGTCGTGAATCAAAAGTGTAAGTATCATAGTGGATCCAAATGAAAAAACGGTAAACAATATTCATATTATACTCAGGACTCAAATAAGGCTAAGTGGAACCAGTATGGAAAAAGAAAACATCCTTTTAAGAAGTAGTATATGAAAATAGTCAAGTTCCTTAATTGTGGCAATAAGGGTCACTTTGCTCATGATTGTAGCAAGCCCAAAAAGGTATAATCTTATTGTATGGACATTTGCTTTGTAAATGTCTCCTATTTTATTTTTCTATCTGAATCACTTTCTTTATAGATTGTAGATTCGAGAGTAACCAACCATGTAACGAAGGATATAGATGCCTTCATCGAATTCAAGAAAAATCCTATATAGAAAACGATGGGTTTATGAGGAGATAACTTAGGGGTTACTGTATAGGGGATTGGAACAAATTAGACATGCTTGGTAATCAATCCTTAATCCTACATAAAGTGTTATATACTCTGAAAGATTTGATATAATGTAATCACTATTTTGGTTTTGATTAATCTTGGTTTTTTTTTGTAAATTTCTACAGTGGTGGTACGGATTTATATCTTAGACCTATTTATTATGGTCAAGCTTTTATGTTAGATGGTTTTATTGTTCTAGATGTTTTTTATTCAAATACTAATATTAGTTTGTTTATTCAGATACCAATATTAGTTATTCTTTGTTTATGTCATCTAGTAATTCCAATATTGATGAAATTTTGTAGTATGCTAGATTATGTCACATTGATTAAATTTTAATAAATTGATTAGCTAAAGAAGGCCTCTTAGATGATTTACATTAAGTAGATTTACCTATATGTGAATGTCGTATGGTTGGTAAAATAGAACGAAAGAAATTTGAAAAGATCAAAAAAGCTTCGTATATACGACATTTGATTCATTTAGATATCTGTGATCTAAAGAATGTAAGGGTAACATGGGACTATAGACTTCATCAATTTATAGATGACTATATTAGATATGGTCATGCCTATTTGATTTATCACAAGTTGGAAGCAATAAATTGTTCAATAAAATATGTTAATTTAGTAGAGAATCAAATGGATAAGAAAATGAAAGCATTAAGAATTGATTGATGACAAGAATACTTGTTTGATAAGTTTAAGATGCTGTGTGATGAAAAAGGATAGGAAGATAATTAACTATTCCAAGAAACCTACAACAAAATAGCATTACAAAAGGACATAATAAATCAATACTAGAAATGGTTAGGTCCATTATGTCACAAGCAAATCTATTAATCACCTATTAGTACATTATTTATATCCAATTATGAACTAAATCAAATTCTTATAAAATCAGTTACAAACATGTGGATAGGAAAAAAATAATATGGAACATATAAAACCATAGGGATATGTTACGTACATTCATAATCTCCCTTATAAATATGGGAAACTAGGCTGAAGTGGGAAGAAAAGTATCTTTATTAGATACTTTGAACACTTAAAGGGATACGTGTTCATTGGTGAATGAGGAAATGTAGTAACTGAATTTGAATCTTAAGATGTCACATTTTTAGAGAATGACTTTCCAAAGCAACGTGAAATAGGAAAAGACAATGACTTTCTAAGGCAAGGTGAAATAAAAAAAGACTTATTTCTATATGAAACTCTTAATCAGAATGATTCCATTACTGGGAATTATAAATAGGGACTTTATCTAAGTGGGAGTAGTCTAGAACTTGAAAAATTAACTCAAGGATAATTAAGATTATAACCTATGGAAAGTTTAATTATTGCATCCAATTCAAGTGGAAGTAATGAAGATGTTAATAAATTTATTTCTCACAAGCCACGTTTATGTTGAAGTAAATAGTGGTGTGATTCCCTGACACTGTTTTGAAATAGAAGAGGAAATTACCCTATTATCCCACAAGAAGATTATAAGCCAATGAATATACACAAGGTTCTTAATGGTATTATTAAAAAAATGGATGAAAGCATTGAAAGAAAAAATGAATTCTTTAAGTTGAATCAAGTACAGGATTTGGTTGATCTCCCTAATGGGTGCAAAGATATTGGAAATAAATGGGTTCTCAAAATGAAATGAAACACTAATGGTAGTATCGAAAGATATAAAATACACCTTCGAGAAAGGATATACATAATAAAAGGGAATTAATAATGATGAAACATTTTCACTTATTGTGAGGTTTGCTTCAATTTGCCTAATTTTGACTATAATAACTAGTTTGGATCTTTAATTAAATCAAATGGATGTAAAGATTACTTTTCTAAATCGAAAATTAAAAGAATAAATCTATATGGAACAATCTATGGGTTTCATTGAGATAGGTCAATAACATAAAGTGTATCAATTATTAAAATTGGTTTATAGTCTGAAGCAGCTTCAAGGAAGTGGCATATAAGTTTTCATAATGTAATCCTTTCATATAATTTTTATATGGTTGATGAAGACCACTATGTATATAAGATCCAAAGATATATTTGTAATTTCATTTTTATATATAGAACATATAGATGACATTTTAATTGCTTGTATTAACTATGAGTTTTGCCAAGTAAATAAAAGTTTGGTTATCACACTAAAAGAAAAGAAACCCTTCTGTGACGTTTTAAAAACGTCACAAAAGGTCCTAAAAACGTCACAGAAGCTCTTCTGCGACGTTTTAAAAAGCGTCATAAAAAACGTTGCAAAATGTGGTGTAGGCAAAAGTTTTTCGCGACGTTTTATAAAAAACGTCACAAAAAACACGGGCATTCTGCGATGTTTTGTAAAACGTCACAAAAAAGTTGGACAATCCGCGATGTTTTAAAAAACGTCGCGAATTGTCTAACATTCTGCGACGTTTTTAAAACGCCACAGAATGTATAAGATCTACGACATTTTTTTAGAAACGTCGCGGAATGTCTTCCGCGATGTTTTTAGAAACGTCGCAAAATATCTTCAGCGACATTTTTATTATTATTTGTATTATTTTTTATGATTTTTTTCATTTTTTTCAAAAATCATATTAATAACTATTCAATATTATTTATGAATTTTATTTATTTAATAATTCTTCAATTTTTTA
>JANITW010000236.1:53955083-53967932 GCA_027564335.1 Erythroxylum williamsii | reverse complement strand
TATGTAATTGAATGCAAAGGTATTTTCTTTATTGAAGACCAATCACAAGCAACAAATGAAATTAAATTGTATCGTGAAGGTTTAGAGAGTTTTGCTAGAACATCAACAAAGAGAGAACTTATGTTGAAAAAAATGCAGCCAGGTAAGTTTTATACTTTTAATTCAATATTTGCTATTCAGTGGCAGTGCTCCAATATTGAGAAAAGTCGTTATTAGGTTACTCAGTCAAATAGCTTCTACATCAGGTTGTGAACGTAATTAGAGTGCTTTTGAATGTATTCATACAAAGAAACGAAATCATTTGGAACATCAAAGACTTAATGACCTTGTTTACGTTACTTATAATTTGAGAATGAAGAACAGGTATTTTATTATTTTATAGTTTTTCGTTTATTTCAATACTTTTATTTTTATTATTGATTTTATAATTTCTCTGTTATGTATTCAGATCATTTAGTAAGAAGAGAACATATGATCCAATTGATATTGATTGTACTTAACGTACTGATTTTTCGATCGAAAAAGAATCATCACTTGATCTTGATTATAATAAACTTGAAAAGACAATTTTTGAAGAAAATGCATATGTCACAACGAATGAATTAAGATCATCTATTGATGGTCAGTTCATATATTATTTGATCATATTTAAGTTAAAATTATACTGTATTACAAGTTTACAATTGAGAATAATTTCATAAATTACTAATTTGTAATTTATTTCAATTCAGTAGAAAAAGTTGATGCAAATACTTTAGATGAAAGCATAGTTTACGAATCTTTAAATAACGTTGGAGAATTTGGAGTTTTTGAAATGATGAGACACAATCTCCTTGAGAAATATAATTTTGATTTTTATTGTTATTTTAATATTTATATTATACTCATATTTATTTATTATTAATTCATTATATAATAATAGACATTGGTGTATTTTTATTTCAATAAAATATTTTACTTATATTTATTCTTATAAGGTTTACTTCTTATTTATTATATACCGGTTTTATAACAGTTCACTACCGATTAAACCTCTAAACCTTAAACCTTTCTTTTGACCGGTTCGATGTTCAGTTCAGTTTTTAAAACATTGGATCTAATAAATCACCCCTAACAGAAGAACACAATGCTCTCATCGAAATAATCCTTAAGCTCTCCTTTGAAAGTGATTCTATCAAAGACTCCTTAGTCACTAGCACATCTCCTATATGTTATTTTCTCTCTCTATTAGATTCATTCTTGTTTTTGCTTGGATGCTTCTTCATAATGCTTATTGTGCCCAATAGAGCATAATTATTGAGGTAGACTTATTTTATCAATTATTTGCCTCCTTTTCCTTTCTCTTTCTTGATAATGAAATTGACTTGAACCTTACCCACCTTTTGTTTTAGATATTTATGAGAAAAATGTTGCCCTTCACAAATGAAACAATCAATATCCTATTTTTTATGTTTCTTTGACTTATATTAAGAAGATTTATATACCTTCTCCTTTCTTTTCTTTAACTCATTTTGCATCCTATTATTCCTTGCAATCATTGCTAGTTTGAATAAGTGGTAGCATTTAATAATCCATAAAGACAGCTGTAATTGCTATAACACTGGGGAGTTCTTTAATGTTCTGCCTTCGAATCTCCATATATGCCCAACCTTGCAAGTCAATTATGAAGTTAAATAACTTTAATTCATATAACATATTTTGTATGTCCAACATCAAAATGTGAATTCCTTACATACTATCATATTGAGCTATCTTATTTTAACTGCTTCAATTCTTCCTTCATGAACTATGGAGTGCTATTAAAGAGGAATTGATTTGTTAGCTCCTCCTTCATTTTCTCTCAAGTGTTAATGGGAGATCTAAATGCACTGATGTTGTTGGAAATTCTCATTCTCCACAATTATTTGCATCATCCACCATATATAGAAAAGTGATCGACACCTTTTCTTAATTGGACACTTTTTTTGCTGGGAAGTATTTTTCCATATCCCACAAAAATTTTCAAGTTCCCTAGCACTTTGCTTGTCATCGAAGACTTAAGATTCACATACCTTAACCAAAGTACTCTCCTATAGAACTCTTGGTTCGTGCCTAGATATAGCATGTTTAAGCATCAATAAGTCATAGCTCATATCCTCACGAGCCTTTAACTGTTCCTTAAGTATTCTCTTTGTCTTTTAAAGCTTAACCACCAAAGCTTTAAAACATTCTATAAAAGGAAGCATACCTTCTTTCATTAAGGCTATAGAACCAATGTCTCTCACTCACCAAATCTTTAAAACATTCTGTGAAAGGAACCAAACCCTTTTTCGTTAGGGCTAGAGGATTAACGATTGCCTTTAGTTGAGAAACTATATTCATCATATTGCTTCCATTGGCCATTTTTCACCACCAATTTATAAACACCTCATCGAGCTCTGATGCTAGTTGTCTTCCTCAGAGATTTGATGCTTCTCTTCATTACCTAACTATAATACTAATTATCACAGGGATTTTTTTTGGTATAGTAAAGTTAGAATAATTTTGCCAATGTCGTCGTGCGGCATTTAAACTTAAATTGTAATATTTAACTTAACTTTCCCTTTATGATCAATGACCATTTTTTTTTGTTCTCAAATGCCTTACATGTTTATGTTTAAGTATTTCACTCACACTCTTATTGACATAAGATTTTGGATAAACAATTAAATGTACAAATAAGAGAGCTATGACAAAGCCAACCTTTTATTAATCAAATCACTTAGATACAATACAAAGAATAAGTGAATTCCTACTTAAAGCAATTTATAAGAACATCACTTAAGAGAACTCCCTACTTCATGCGCTCATAAAGAATTTTGTCTCAAATCTCTTATAAATTATTGAATGTACCAAGTTCCATATAAATGAATTACAAATGATGCCTTTATATAGGCTTACAAGAACTTAGGAACCAAACAAGCTAAAACTACCCACTTTCTCCACTAATCCCCTAACTTAGTGGGGAGATGACATTTCTTTTACTAACTATAGTAAGTTAGTGTGGAGTTGTCCACTTTCAGCTACTACCTTCACTTTTGTGCATGGAATAAGTGTTTAGAAGATGCCTACCTATTGAAACATCATTTGACCCACTTTCCCACTACTTAAAGAAGGCTCCAACTTTAGTAAATATTGCTTCCACTTTCTTAGCCCATTACTTGCATGCTTTTTCCATAAATCGCCACATCATTGTATATTAAAGACAAATGTATTAATGAGCCTTTTGGTTATCCATATCGAGCCATCTTTATGCATGGTCCATCCAAGCACGTCTATAGTGCAGTCGCATTGCTCCATAACCTAAGTTAGTAACAATCCAAGTCATTATATAATAAACCTTGCATGTTTACATACCCTCTGACCTCCTTATCAAATTTAAATGCCTTTGCACACCCTCATACTTTAACATGAATTAATTGGGCTTTTTGTCTTTTGATCTTATACCTGAATCTTACATCTCATTGAATATTTCCGTTAATATGCATCAATGCATGCCAACGCTTACATACTCTATAGCTTTCATTAATAATGTCTACTTTGCCTTGCCTTTTCACAAGTCTTTGCCTTGTTTTGTCAATGAAAGTGTAAAGCATTAGCTAAAGCTCACTAACACTTGCATGATTCCATAATTTGAACTTAAGGGTCTATTAATGTGGTGTGTTGTAGGAGATTTATTTCACTATTAAGAATTCATTTTTCCCTATTTTCAAAGGATTAAAGATGAAAAAGTCAAGGGCTTCTTAGGAATTGAAACATGATTCTATAATTGAATATAAGAAAACTTAAAAATATAAAATTAAATCTAAAAATTTCATAGATTTACATTAATTTATTTTAATTAATGTGACAAAACATAAACATTATCATTTCAATACAATGTACACATGTTAGATTCAAAAGGTGATTTCAGTTATGTTTTATTGTCGTATCACGTATGATATATTAACATCATATTAATAGTGATTTGAGAGAAATTTAATAAAGAGCTAGGGAATATTATGTTTTATTTTAAATTCTTAAGGGACTAATGTGTTTTATCTTACAACATTACGGGATAAATTTATAGTATAGGTAGGCAAAGGTAAAGTTAGACCTTTTGTGAAACTTGAGGAGGCAATTTATACCTTTGGCTGTGAATTCTTTTTGTGTTTATCAACTCTTTAGCAATACATCAAATGCATCATTCAATGATACTAATCTTATTTGCATGTGTTTTTTTTAGTGAATAAATGAATTTATAAAGTTTAAAATCTAGTAAAAAGTGTTTTACACCATCCTTGGAATTGGGTAGACAAACTAAGGCATAGAAAGGAACAAGCTAAAAAAGTAAACTTTTGAAAAACCTAGATATAATCAATAAAACTAGCATGCACGACTTAATTCATTATTAACTTTTCAACACATTGGTTGAAACTTTGCTACAACTAAGTTTAAATAGTGGTAGTTTCCATAAGATTCCACTCCTTAGTCTTTATTGATGATAAAGTCAATGAGTGGTTAAATGAGACCTTTTCCATCCAATAAGATTCCAAAGAATTTATTCTCTCTTAGTTTCGAGCAGTCTTCTTCCACTAAGAGCACACTAAAATCCTCAGACCAGCTTCGCTATAATATCACTAGATATAAAACCACACCTTAGAAACTCACCCTTTAACCTCCATAAATAATCTATATTGTAGTTGAACGTTTAATTTCCTTATTCAAAAGAATTTGTTCCTTGATTCATAGGATTAGGTCTTTTCTCATTTATTCTAAAGTTCTCTCAACTCTTTTGAAGCATTTGTTATTCCTCTTCCCTAGGTAAGATATACATTATCTAAAGGCAATTTTTACCATTGCTCTATCTCCTTTTGATAGACTTCCATTTCTTAACAATTAGCTCATGAAATCAATGTAGCATTGATTCTACCTGTATAATTTCCATAATCTAAATATCTTCCAATTTTCAATAGAAATTTTGAATTTGAATAATAAAGGAACTACAAATTTATGTTCCTCTTTGCTTAAGAAACAAAATTTTAAAATCTTACATTTGAACATGCTGTTATGAGATTTAAACTATTTCAAGATCCATCTTACTCGAACTATTCATCTTGAGATTATTGTCCTTATAATTATACATTGAAATAAGCACTTTATAAAATGGCGTTTATAAGATTGTAGCCAACCTTATGAATAGCTTATAATCTTTTATTTTCTAGTTTATTTTGTAACTTATTGGATAATAAACACTTAAAATAAGCATCATAATCTTAGTTATTAATTTGACTTTTTAAGGGACTTATCATTCTATATCTTATATGGAATCTTGTTAATTAATCTCGATGGAACTATATAAGATAAGTTGTTATATTAATGTATATTCATAAAACATAATATCAACTTATCTTATATATTATCAATTCCTCTATAATGTTTATGGAAGGTAAGTTGTTATATTATGGAATGAATAATATGAGATATTACGTCATGCATCTTCTTACATTAACTAAGAAAATTTAATGTAAAACTTAGCATATTAATTTTATAAAAGTGCTTTAACATTCTCAATACCTAGTCCCTATTCATATCTAAATATTTTAAAATTTTTAAAATTTAGAACAATATTATATTTAATACATATGCCTATGTCATAAAAATTTATTAGTAAATTTAATGAAATAAAATTATTTATCTTTTTATGAATTATTATGACATCTGATAAATCAAATGTCTAAGATGTAACACTTCACTATCGTAATTGTCACTTCCACTAAATTTTGATTTAGTCATTCTTCAATCTAACATGTTTCATAAGTTTCCATATGATATATATATATATATAGATAGATAGATAGATAGATAGATAGATAGATAGAATCCTTATATATAACTTTACTATTCTCTTTATATTGATAGGACTTACCTAGTCTCCACTTATATCTAAATATTTAAATTTTTAAAAATTTATAACAATATTCTATTTAATACATGTGACTATATCATAAAAATTTATTAGTAAATTTAATGAAATAAAAGTATTTATCCTTTTATCAATTATTATGACATCTCAAAAATCAAATTGTCACTTCCACTAAATTTTGATTCAGTCATCCTTCAACCTAACATGTTTCGTAAGTTCTATATATATATAACTTTATTATTCTCTTTATTTTCATAGGAAAGATTTATTTTTATATTTTTGTATTTTTAATTAAAAAATATCCTTATATCTTAACCAATATGGCATATATAATGATAGTTTTAGTTAATTAACTTAGCATTCTTGTCACTTATGTTAGCATAAGTCATTGTTGTTCCAATACATACAAACTATTTCTATAAATTTGGATCAACGACTTTTACTCAAAAATCTATTTTTTTTATCATATCTTACACATTATGGTAATATTGAATTCAAATCCAGTATCAAATACTTAAAGTAATGCATGAATTAGAAATATATAATCTCTATCATATCTAGTATTGGCAGAAAAGGTCATGAAATTGTCTTCTTATAATGAAAACTATTATCATATCTAAGTAAATGCATTCAATTATAGTTTTTATTTATGCATAAGAAGGACAAATTGAAATAAGATTAAATTGACTATTTCTAATCTTATTGTCTTTTTTCATTTTGTCTTTCCATTTTTGTTAACTTACTCTTTTAATCTTTTGAATTAAAATATTACATATAATTTTCTAAATAATTTTTTTTGGAATAAATGTTGACTAAAATGTATTTTTTTGTGTAAGTAAATGTCTTTAATTGTAATCCTTATTTATACTTTTAGGCAATAATTTACATTATGTTATGATGTGTGGACCTCCATCTTAGGTGTTGCCTTTAAAATTTATGAGATATTATTCAATTATATAATGTCATTACATTTTTTTATTGGGTTAATTACAAAAAAAAATACCAAACTTTGCTTAATTTTGCATTTGTAGCCTGAACTTTAAAAAGTAGCAACAAAATATTTAAACATTCAATTTTTTTTATAATTCTAGCCTGAACTTCAAAAAATGGAAATAAAATTCTCAAACTTTCAAAAAATTTCAATTTTAGCCTTAGTGTCTATGCTAAGTTTGCTGATGTAGGTTGCCACATGTTTCAAAAATCTTAACTATTAATACATGTCAACCAAAATTAACGAAACAAATAAAGACTAATAAAACAACGTTGTTGTTAAAAATTGAATCCCTAAATTATTTTACGCAGCCTTAACTCTTTGTTATCTGTTTGTTCTCTCGACACCCTTAACCCTTTATTTTCTGTTTGTTCTTTCGTTGCCCCAAACTCCTTTTGTATTGCAATATGCTACACCAGCAAGCTCTTTATTCTTAGTTCGTTCTCCCAATGCCCTCTGTGTGAGGGTGTCGGGGCCATGTAATATGAAAATCAAAAGGCATCGAAAGAACAAACTGAAAATGAAGGGAAAAACTGAAGGATTAACGTTAGGCTAGAATTGAAAAAAATTAAAAGTTTGAACATTTTATTACCTCTTTTTGAAGTCTGGGCTCTAATTGAAAATTTGAGCACAGTTTGGGATTCTTTTTTGTAATTAACCCTTTTATTATTTATATGATACTGATATATTTTTTGAATTTTGTTACTAAAATCAACAATATGGATTAATAGCCTGATTATATAGTGGATATACATCTTTTTCTTTCTATCTTTAAGAACAATTCTCAAACTAATATATGCTCATGAAATTTGGATCACTAATACTTAGCATCAACTATAATAAACAACCTAAAATAGAGGGTCTACAAAGGTATGCTGATCTTATAAACTCCTTGTGTCTCAAGGATTAGCCCAACCTTTTTTTGGAGTTAGTTAGGTAAAGACCTGTATGCAAAGTAAAGGAAGGTCAGGACTTATAAAACACCCTATAAATAGTAAAAAAACACTATAAAAGAACTTATTGTACCTCAATAGTATAATGCAAGGGGAATGTACTGTGTGTAGATAAAGTTAGTAAGTATAGTTGCAACAGTTGGTTGGGAAGTTCATACCCTGGGTTTATTAATTAATTGGTATTTAAACTTGGTCTAGTAATATTTTATGCTTTCTAGTCAATATTTACATATACTTATAGGTAGGTTTATATCCCTTTATTGAAATGTTAACTTTAAAAAAGCCAAACAAAGGTAATTTATTACTCATAACATTATAAATGTAACAAAAGTAAGTAATTAGTTATATATCATCACAACCAAATAAGGGTAGAGCTTTAACATGCATTTGATGACAACTACTATTTTATTTAAAATAATAACCCTCACCATTATTTTGAAAAAAAAAAACTTTAATCTCTTTAGTGAGGTAAGGTCCTATTAAATTTAATTTATCTTAAGTTTGCTCAACACACTAACTAGATTTAAATTAGGTTGATAAATACTTTATCAATCATATCGTATGACTTATAGATTCATTATATCATAACTCTTTGTCAAAATACATCTCATATGTTATTCTTATTCATAATTTTATTTATCCAAATCACACAAAAAAGTAAATATGACCCATTTATATAAGAAAATAATCATATTAAAGCAAGCTTGAGTTTGTTCAATAAACCTAACAATACATAGAGCTCTAATTTATTTTTTAAACTAAAGCCTTGTTTGATTCTAAATATTAATATAATATTTATAATCTTAAATAATATTTTGACTCTTTAAAAATAAAATAAATATGAACTATTAATTTCTGAATAAATTAAATTCTTATTTAAAATAAAATTTTAATTTAATTTGAAATTATATTTCAAATTCAGTTGAAAACTAATATCTAAGTTTTAATATTTCTTTTAACAAATCAATTGAATTTTTTTAAAGAATACTCTTCTTACTTATTATAATTTAGAAAAACTCTTTAAATTTTTTGAAATTAAATACATTAATAAAACCTAGAAGCTTTACAAAATATGCAAAAAAATTAACCCAACAAATAATAAGAAGCAAACTCAGTAGTAACTAAAACATTACTTCATATGCAACCGATCAATTGCACATAGATGAACATGAGCTTAATAGCCCCTAACTTTGGGTAATAGTTTCTTGCTTAAGGTAGTTCCCATATAATTTAATGTATGAGGAGGATTCTTCATAAGCTATTATAGCCATTAGCATATCTCTTATCTAGTAAATGATCTTTGTAATGAAAGCATAACTGTCTAAACTTTTCCCTTTTACACAATCTATTATTCCTTTCCCTCCATAAGGCATAAATGTAGCAAATAAAGGAAGTTATTAAGACATTTGAGTCTTTCCCCGTCATTATAACATGGTTACTAGTGCGTTCAAACACTTTGCATCACACTAGCAAAATAAGAGACATGAAGCAAGTGTTGTGATTGAACCAAAAAACCTAGGAAAAGGGTATTGAAAAAATAGATGCATGTGTGATTCAGATAGTTGTTTATGGAGTAAGCAAAGCTAATATATTGATCCTTTAATCCTATCCTTTGCCTCAAACATTGTTTAATTTCCAACTAATAAATGAAGGAAGCTTTAAAGACTAAAGTTTTTATCTAGAACATTTATGATTTTGAAACCTCATGAAAGATAGTCTTGTGGATCACTAAGTAGGATTTGTTTGTAAATCTATTTGAACTATCCCTTAGCTATGTTGTAAATTCTAACACATTATGATTAGAATTATAATCAAATAGTTTATCCTCAATTAAGGACAATCCTCTTGAGTTGTAATTCTAATCACCCCCTTTAATGATTTCCTTCACTTTAGCAATATAAGGAATTCATAATGTAAGAACATATAAATTAGATATGAGGTGAAGAGGCCTTAAGTTACACCAATTATCAAACTAAAACCATGTATCCTTGTCATCTCCTATCAAACATTTGAGAAACAAGTCAAGAAAATCCCTTTACTTTAGAATTTGACTTAATTGCCTAAGAATGGTCTTTACTAGCTTTTAATCCTTAAAAGTTGGTGTTAAACAGGTAACAAGCATTCATATATCATCTTTTTATCATTAAAAAGTCTCCAAATTCTTTTATCAAGCAACACTTGATTCATCACTTTAGGAATAGTGCCAAGATCCCTCTCTTGCTTAGGACAATAAGGGTTAAACCATTTTACTTTATAACCATAGGAATTGCTCACTTCACCCATCCATAAAAAATTCTTTATGTTTTCTCAACTTCCTTAATGATCCTTTTAGGGAGAACTAAGTGTGAGCTCCAATGAATGTGGATGTTATATAGGACCGAGGCAATAAGCTACAATATGCTTGTAAAGAAAAGGAAGCTATTCTGTTATCCAGAAACTCTATTTTTAGTGGATTCCAAAAAATGAATGCAATTTATAAATACAAGTTTCATAATAGGGATTGTTATTCCTAGATACTTGAAAGGAGAATACTAAATATCAATGTCAGAAATCTCACTAAGGTAGGAAGCATTATGTACACCAGTTATAATATAAAGGATGCTCTTATTTTTATTGATTCTAAATCCAAACATTTTGCAGAATAAGGAAAGTGAACTTATAAGCAGTTCAAGAGAAAAGGGATTAGCTCCACAAACTAACAATAAATCATTCATGAAATCCAAATTGAATATTTTAAGTTGTTTGAATGTACAATGAATTGGTCTCATTCAAACTAAGATATTTTCTTCTTATATATCTCCATTAATTTGTAATAGTCCCAATTCTAAAAATTTTACTAATGGGCCTCAATGGTTTAAGATAATCTTTGAATGGTTTTTAGGTGCAAGAAAGTTGAATTTCAGAGTTGACTAGATCACCCATCTTTGAGATCTCTTCCTTGTAAGCGTGTCAGGAAGCTTGTCATCCATACCCAGCTTTATATAGACTCTGTCATAACCAATTCTTTTAAGCTTTGCTATTTGCGAATCATAGCATAATTTTTTGTTGCAAAATGTATATAATTTGCTATTCTGTCATGTTCTTAATGAATTTTACTTGCTTTTTGTTCTGATTCATTTGCCTTTCTATCAATATCAAGGTGCTGAACTTGACTCTGGTAGTGTCAGGTTTGACTCGTACGGCCTTGCACTATAGATTCCATACAGTTAGAAATTCCTAGAACCTGATATTGGTGTTTAACCTTTGCTCATTAGAAGCTAAACTAAATTTGCTTTTCCATGTCCGAAAACTAAAGTTTACTTGTAGGTCTCTGAAGGATTATCAACTCCGAGGTCAGCCAACTTTCTACTCCTCATAAATTTATATCAGCATGAGATTTTAAACGCAGTCCAATCAAGAGAAACACGGGAACCAGTTCCTTCAATGTCTGTGTACAATTTGCGGCTTGGCATCCATATTTGATATATCTTGTTTTGTAATAATTTCCGAGCTTCGTCTGCAACTATGTCCTATGTTATCAGATAAACTCTGAGCATGGATTAGTACGAATAACAGAAGAGAAGTATTCTATGTGAATGATACAAAACTAGGAGAAATTGGAAAGCAGTTCAAAGTGCTCAACACCAACACCGACATCTGATTGATCTATCCCTTCTCCAGTTTACTGATGGATATGAACCTAATGTCAGTGATGCATATCAACAAGAAAATTGTATTGATATAAAAGTTCTAGATAGTGCTCAAGAGGTTTGGTTAATAGCCCGAAATAATGAAGCTCCATTAGAGATTGAAATTACTGAAAAAATAGTACACTCACGTGTTGATGATAATGATGATGCTGAAGATGATGCTGAAGAAGATCAGGATGAAAAAGATGACACTTTTGATGAGTATTAGAGTAGCGAAAACGAAGCTGCATCTCAAGCTTATGATGATAGTGACTTAGATTGATGTGTAATAGGTAAGATTGAATAGTTTTTTGTTTCTTCCACCAAATTCAATTATCTATAGTTTTTTAGTTTTTATTTTAATATTGTTGCTTGAGTTTATTGAAATTGATAGTAACGTGATTCTTTTGTAGGTTCTTATTCATATGCACATTTTGTAGCATACACGTCGGTATGTGTGGTTTTTTTTCTTATGTATTTGTAGTTATTCTATTTGATTTATTTTGATCCAAACAAAGCAAAAATTCTTTTTTTGCTTTAATTCCTTTTTTTTCCTATTATTACATTTCAACAATATTATTTTTAATACAAAACGTGAACTTTGCAACATTTATGTTAACGTTAGTAATTTGTTTTGCAGCTACGCAACTTTGGATGTGATAGAGACACTATGAGTTAGGACTACTTTTTTTTCCCTAGAAGATATTTCTTGACATCTGATTTTCATTTTAGAACTTATTCGCACATTTAAATATGTATATAGAAAATTTTGACACAAGAGATTAAGTCATGTTCATAGAATTATTTTTTCGTGGAGTATTTAGATAAATTGGTTTATATCTTCTTTTGATTGTGTGTTTGTAATTTATGGTTTCAATGAATACGATCATATATATATATAATTAGAGGTAATGAAGTGTTAAAACAGGAACTATTTCAAATTTGTTGTTAATAACCAATTGAAATAATTTTCTCCAACCAAGTATTTATTTGGTTTCTATTGCATAAATTTTAGCGATCAATTTGAATTATTTTTGCAATCAATTTTGGTTACTAGCAAGTATACATTAGGAATCATCCAAATTATTTTTGCGACCAAGTTTTCGTGGCTAATACATACACTCTAGTAACCAACGATTAATTTTTTGTTGCTAAATTATAATAAATATAATACAATTTGTGACGATATTAAAACTATAGCAACAAATTATTTGGTTGTTAAAAGTAAATTTTTAGTAACAGCATCATGTCGTCACAACATAGTTACTAAAAGAAAATTGATACACCATTTGTTGCAACCAGATAAAAATAACT
>JANITW010000236.1:53891483-53907419 GCA_027564335.1 Erythroxylum williamsii | reverse complement strand
TCAGAATAATTTTTCAAACCCAATAACCATGTTAATCCCAATAAAATTGCATTAGGCCCAATTACCGGGAATGTCATGTATGCATGTACAATAAGTTCATGTGCACAGATTTCACTAGTTACTAGTACCCGTATGCATGGATAGTCCTAAGTCATTCCGATCCATCTCATCCTATGCCAAATTTACTATTTTACCCTTCCAATTGGAGGTGGGACCTTACATTCTATATCAATATGAGTTTCATATCTTATCGGTCGATACCGACCAAAAAATAGTACGAAATCAATGTCTTTGGTACCGATGGTCAGTATCAGTCAGTACCAAATTTTCCGTCTGATACTGGCCGGTATTTCCGACTGGTATTGTATTCTTCTAAATCTTTAAAGACTAAATTGCAAACAAAAAAAAAACAAAAACAAAAACAAAGCAACCACGCCAAACTCACACCATTTTCTTCTCTCTCTCCTCTTTACCCATTTTCAACATTTTCCGACCACCCACTGCTACGACGCCACCGCCTACAGCCACTGTCATCACACCACTTCACGCTCCACCATCGGGTATGCCAATAAAAGATATAAAGGTCAAGCTTCAATAGATAGACTAAAGAAGGCTAAAACATCTTAATAGGCAAGACCCTCATCGGAGAGTGAATAAAGAAAAGCCAAGAGCTCAATGAGAGATCAAAAATAAAGTTAAGAGTTTTCCGTTATGAAAAGTGTGGGTTTCCTCTCAAAAACAAAATTTAGGGTTTTGTTAGTGTGGTCTCTCATTTTTCTTTTAAGTTAAATGACAAAATAAGTCATCTCTTCCTTCACATCTAATCCACTAAACGTGAAATGAGTCCAAACAATTACAAAAAAATGCCAACACAATTTGTAAAATTCTTTCATGTTAAAGTATTATTATCATCAATCAATCTAATATAGAAACATTCATTTCATGAATATCCCAAGCACATATTTATTACACTTGGTTTCTTTTTTAGGTTGTATGTATCAAAATTAAAGTGAACATAAGAGTATATTTTCTTTTATTATATTAAATTACTAAATGATTTAAAACTAACAAACTATTTATAAGTTTGTCACTAATTAAATTTTTTGTCATAAGAATGATAATACACCTCATTTGTTTTAAGAACATGTAACATGAAATTCTATTACTAACCTTTAATAAGGTTCTTTTAGTTTCAATTAAATATAAATTATTATCTTTAATTTAAGATTGATTTAATAAAAATAAATATATTACTATTATTCTACACTTCTATAATTTTTGACAATATGATTAATATAGAATTATAAATTACATAGTACAATATATTGAAAAACTATTTTATAACTTTAAAAAAATATGAATTATTTTATAAATTTAAAAAATTATCTAAGAATTACTAATACAATATCTTACCAAATCAAATCCAATATCAATACCAATCCAACATCCATAACATTGATTATAATATGGAATTGAGAGAAAAAAAAAAAAGGGGGGATTACAATTTTCCTTCTAACAATTTAAATAACAATCATACACGTCTCACTAATGTAGTATATGACTGATACATTGTAATGCTAATTTACGCTTCACAATTAACCAGAAGCAATCAACAGCCTTACTATAAATTGACGTCAATATGACTTGGGACCATGCTTCACTTTCTCAGCTCAACAAAATTGCTCAATATAATCTGAGTTTTAACACCGAATTCACTTCTCGAACAGGAATAATTTTCAATCATAGATCTCAGAATATTCCACCTCAAGTCTCAGGCTGGGAAAATCTACTATGAGGGATGAAATACCTGTAACCTCTGCAGCCATCCACGTCTAGTCTCATGATCAGACCACCTTTCATGTATACTTGAAACTTCAGGAGCTGAGGTCTGCAGCAAAGACAGACAAGAAAATCATCAAACTGAGATGAAAATGGCACACTACAGTTCATTGACCTTCAAGCAATTGAAACCAATCACACAAAGTCAAACAAAATCATTCATCAAATTAAGATCAAAATGGCACGTCAACTCAAAATCAGCAATTTAAGACGCCAAATAGCTACATCAGACATCCTAATAAGTCAGGGAATGTCACATCTAGAGAACCAACAATAAGACAGTGTTTTTAGTAAAAATTTGGGTCACCGATAATTTTTTAAAAATCAGCAAAAAATGATACAAGTACAAGAACATCGATTAGTTTTTCTAATTAAATGAAGATCCCACATGCAACATCAGAATAAAGTAACCTACATGACATAATATTATGAGATAGGATGATCTGTCCCAGTAGTAATATATAGGTTGAATGAAAGTTGAATTTGGTGTTTGCTTCACTGGCGATCCTCTTTTGTCTCCAAAATCCAGAGGTAATATGAACAATACTTTAGGAACTGTTAATTTCTGACACGGATACCAGGAATGCCTTTCAAGCCCATTTTTAATGCTGTTCTTCTGAAGAGAGGAGGAGATTGTTGTAAGCCTATGGAGTCACAGAATCGTTTTGCCAGCTCAACAAGCGTGGTCTTGTCCCTCCCAATTTTTCTGATCGAGTTGTAATAGCCTAGCCAAGCATGATATGCTGCCTCTTTGATGCTACTATCAATCTTTGACAATGAGTTGTCTATCTGCAAAAAGTAAGCAGTATACAAGCATTAATTCTTTCAATATGTACACATCCATAATTTGAAGACAGATATACCTGAAATCCTATTGGCTTAGGTAACATTTAACCACATATGATTTAAGATCAATAGCATAGCAGTAAGAATTGTTTAATTAAAGTTGGGCAAGACACATTGGCTACTTCTGATATTCAAGGGTAGACATCAGAGTTAATAGAGCAGGTTAAGCCACTCAAACGGATTTCAGCACAAGTACCACCCACTGATCTTATTTTCCACATAAAATAAATGCAATCACATTAGCACCTCCATGGGTAGGGCTTAATATGTAGAAACATGCATTCAAATAGTGCATGTTAATGTGAGTGCTACACCATTTACAAATAAACAACAGCTACATTTCAATTAAGAGAATCCATCTGTTTCAACATGGTTAGCAAGGACAAATTAATGAATTATCAAACAATAAGAATAGATATTAAAACTAAAGTTATAGACCTTCAATTTAGATTTTTCTTCTAGATGAGGCAAAGGAACTTTCTCAAGGGGCAGGTCTTTCAACTCGTCCAGGAAATATCCTTCCCATGGTGCAAGCAATAAGATGCCTTCTCCGTCTTTTCCTTCACGTCCTGTCCTTCCGAGACGATGTATGTATTGTTCCCGGGTAGAAGGAATACCAACCTGGTTATGATTAAGTTTTGTAATAAATTCAACACAAGACATGCAGACTCAACAGGAGAGGAAAATACAGTTTTCCAATCAAATATATCAATCTGTGCTGTGGTTCAATATCATTTGTACGCAATTCTATATACCCAAATTGCATAGACGATAAGTTTTTGTTTGAGCACTATCAAGTATTGCTAACGGGGGCAGCAGGCAGAACATATCTGAAGGTAAAACCTACTTGAATAGGTCATTTAACGATCTCTGGAGCTTCATCAGAGATCATTTAAGTTCTACTTATGGACGTCACATTGACCCCTTAATACTATATATACAAATGGCTAGCATCATTTCAGCAGCAGTAAATATGAAAGGAAGTCATCTGAACAAAGCTCAGGTTGGTATCTAAGAACTTAGCAGCTCTCCCAAGACGTAGTCGTACCTGAATGACCAAAGTAACATCAGGATAATTCATTCCCCGAGATGAGACATCAGAAGTAATAAGAACCAATCGTTTTGATTCCCTGAATTCATCAGAAACACGAGTTCTATAGAGTTGAGGCTTTCTAGAATGCATCTCCCTGACATTCATCTTCATTTCTCGTAAAAGTAGATAAAAGAGCGATGTTACCATCCCACTTGAACAAAAGACAATTACCTAAATGCAAGTACAAGTGGAACAAATTAGGCACGTAATCTAACACAAAGAGATATCTAAAAGGTGAATCACCGACACACTTACCTTGTAATCAGATGTGTGCTTGATATGCTCTTCCAAAAGATGATGTACAACTTGAAAATGCAACTCATGCTGAACGACTAGAAATGATTGTTTCACCTGAATTTAGGAAGCAAATATTAGCAACAGAGATTGTTTCTTCCCATCTTTAAGTTAGAACAAGTATATTATCTGGTTCAAATAAGTGAATACAGTGAAATGATACTATTTGAACTTAATAGATCAGAGTTGATCTATTCAGCATTCTACACATTGAGAATTTTAATTAGTAACATTTATGCAAAATCTAAAAATAAGTATAATGGTATGCAGATAAGGAACATGTGAATCAGGGGTAAGAGAATTTCTGCAAGCTCCTTTCTATCCTCCCAGAAAAATCAATCCATTTCCCCTTCACCCTGATATAATAAATCTTCATGCTAAAGTACACATTTCTTGTAATTATCAAATTCTTGCTAATTATCTACTTCCAAGTTTCCATCATTATGATCTACGGTATACCTTTTCAGGAGTTTCCACACAGTCCAAGCCCACTGTATCAATAAAAGCATGCTCTCTTTTCAATACAAGCTGAGATATCCGCCGAACCTGCAGTGGCAAAGGCAAACAATGTGTCCAATACAGTTGATGCAGATCTATAATCGATTGCTTATAACTATAATTAGATATCTAAAATCAACCTCCTTCGGAATTGTTGCAGAGAACAGTAAAGACTGCCTCCGACGGGGCAGACAATCAACAATTTTTTCCACATCCTTCCGAAACCCCAGGTCTAATAAGTGGTCAGCTTCATCAAGTATTAGCATCTTCAATGCCATCAAATGGACAGATAAGCCCCCTCTATTCTCTATGTGATCCAGTAGTCGACCTGGAGTTGCAATAATCATCTGAAGAAGGATAAATTAACAGTGAGTACCATATTTATGCTGTACTAACAAAATCCATGCCTTTTATAAATGATCCAATAATAACTAGATTTTACATATATCCAAATGAATACAATGGTGATCTGAGTCAAAATTTAAAAGGCATGAATGAAACACCAAACCTGGCAAGGATCTGATTCTAGACGTTTCTTATCAACTTTGAAACGTGTACCTCCAACAAGTGTCTGTACGCCTATGCCATTGTGGTATTTCAGCATGGCAATTGCCTGCGCAGCTATCTGACTTGCTAGTTCTCTTGTGGGGCAGAGAATTAGAACATATACAGGATTCACCCGTGGATTGGTGTCACTACTTGTTGCTTTTAGAACTGATTCAATAGCAGGAAGCTGTTTGCACTTAACAAACAAATTGAAGAAAGAACAAAAGCCGTACAAACAACTTGAAAATTGTAAAGAGACTCGTAATGTACCAAAAATGCTGCACTTTTTCCTGTGCCAGTTTTTGCTTTGACCAAAGCATCTTTACCTGCAACAAGTTACAATGCAAAACCATAAGTAATCTAATTGGATGTGATGGTATCAACTATTCGAAATTTGGATTTGAAAATTTGAAACATCATTTTCCAAACAACCAAGGATTATTTTGCTTATATTATTTTCAGCTTAAAGCCAGAACCAAAAAAAAAAAAAAAAGAAACTTAACTATTATCCATAGTCATATCTCACACTAAAACAACAGAGGTGGCAAGCATACCCTCAAGGCACACAGAAAGAGTAGCCCCCTGTACCCTAGTCATCTGAACATAGCCAGCCTCAGTAAGTGCCTTGACAGTTAACGGAGAGATGTCACATTCATCAAATCTGAAGAAACAAAAGGCACCTATAACATTTCCAAATAGGTACGAAACCAAGAAATATATTCATTTGCCAAAACTAACCAATCCAGTCTTTTCCTAGAAGTATAAAGGCAAGAGTATATCAAAGAATCTCTCAGAGAGTTCAACCAAACATGAAATCAGGAGCACATGACCCCACCTTTTGTTACTAAGAAGCCATTCCCCCTCACCAACCTCACCATTGTCCCCATCATTTCCAGTCAACTTCTTCTTCTTCTCAAGCTCATTCCTAATAAACTCCACCTCCTCTGCAAAATCAATATCCTCAAGCTCCTTTAACGGCACTCTCTTCGTTCTCTTCAAGTCATACTCCCCCAGAGCAGCGCTAGACCCTACATTCCTCAAACGTCTCCCACTCTCCATCATCTCATCATCTGAATCGAACTTCTCCTCCTCATCATCATCACTATCAGTTGAAGAGCTCTCATTTTTCCAAAACCTCCTCATTTTCAGATAATTGAAGCCTCTTTTCTCAATGGAACCAATCATTTTCTTGGAGTTACTTTCATTCCTAGGCTTGCCCACCAAATTACTACGAAAATGCTTCTCCGCACCGTATCCAAATAAGTTTTTTGAATCGTCACTGTTTGAAGAACTCGCATTTCTCCTAAATTTCGTGTCTTTCTTCACCAAATTACTTTTAGTCCCGAAATCCGAACCTCCTACTACCGAATAATATCTAACTTTTACATTCACATTGCGTCCCTCCACCGACACCAGCTTCCTTAAGTCACTCGGGCAACTGATCAATCCAGCTCGTTGACCTGACCCTAGTGAACCCGATCGTTGATTAGACTTCCGTGGTGTTTGTGGGGATTCCAAAGGACCATCCTTCTCGTTCCACAAATCCTCCGCTCCAGACACCATGAAGCGATCAGCAAGGGCTTTGATGTGGTCCCGAGGAGACATGGGGTTGTGCCCATTGGGGTTGGGTTCCGGGTTCGGTCTGCCGGCGAGTTTAGCTCGGATTTGACATCGGATTCTGGCTTCGTAGAGCTGTTTTTCTTGGTCGAGCAGTCGTTTTTCTTTCTCTTTGGCTCTCTTCTCGTGAAGACGCTTCCATTGCCACTTATTGATGCCGCCGGGGAAGGTCCTAGGCCCACCGCCCATGAGTCGCGCGAAAATTCGGGTACCGAGGAGATCCGACAGAGCTTTGGGGGGTTGCAAGATGAATAGCGAGTACATGCTGGCCTCCACTAAGTCACTGGAAAGTGGCAAGTTTTAGGGTTTAACGAGATAGTGGGTTTTATAATTTAGTTTTGGTAAAATTAAAAGAAAGACGGACTATGTGCGGAATATGACTTACTGTATAAGTAACTGGATAATTTCTTAAATTTATAAAATAGTTTTTTAAAAAAATATATAATAATTTATTGTAATATTGTACAATTATATTGTATACTTTATCAGTTTATATCAATCATATTTTCAAAATTTATAATAATAAATAATAACTACAATTAATATGAAATAATAATAATTTTCACATATAAATAATAACCAAAATTAATGTAAAAAAAGATAATTATCATCATACAAATATAAAATTAAAAATATTACAAAGTATTTAAAATATTATAATTTCATCATATAATAAATAATAATTATATCAAAAGTTCAAAAATTTTAATAAAAATAATAATAAATATCCTTAATTTTGAAATTATTACAATTTATCATAAGAATTGTAATGAGGAACCAACCAAGTAAAAGTGAAACCTGTAACAAAAATATTTACAATTACATTATGTATAAAAAATTTAACATATACATCAAATATAAATAAATTTAAAAGAAGAGGGAAAAAAAACCTAGAACTTCATTCAATCATCTGTAGGAGGATATCTGTTATAACTACGCTGACCTTCGTTATTATTTGATACAAAATCCTCATCATTAAGAGGAGCTTTATCATCATTATCATTTAAATTCAATACATCAAATGACATGTCAATGTTTTCCCAACCAAGATTATCTTCCAAGTCATTCACATCTATTAAATCCGGCTCCTCAGAAATCCAATCAGCAAGAAGATCGATATTATCAATAGATATTGGATATGTTAAACTACGTGTACTATTAAGACTCCTAGTAAACAATAAAATTTAATTATTAGAAATTTATAAAAAATTATATCAAAATTAATAATGATAATAACATACATTTTTCAAAGCTTTAAATTATAACAAACGAATACCAGGTCATTCAATCTCTATGCTCCAATCTATTCCTTTTCTTGGAATAGATGAATTCAAATGTGCTCCAATTCTGTTCACAATTCATTGCACTCATAAATTGACTTAAAATTCGAATTATAAACTTTTAAAATTCTGGAACACTACTTCTGAATTGATCCCACCAAGAAACTGTAAATCATAAGATAACAAAAGAATTGTTATAAATAAAATAAAATGATAATTAATTTCCAATAAATAAGAAAAAAGAAATAGCTAATACCTAGAAAAAGTTTTGTTCTTTGTCAAATAGCAATCAACAATCCAAAATCCTTATAAGACAGCTTATAAAGCTCTATTTATGAGTTTAAAAGATCTTGCATCATTTCATAACTTGTTGTAATAGTGAATATCATTCATCTACTGATTTCAGCTTTTTTTGTAAAATTCGGTATGAAATATACACTAAGATTCAAAAATATGCCAGCTGTAAACAAAAGAGAAGAAAGTTGTCTTTCTCATCTTTCATTGATGATTGAAGGATACAATATATATAAAGAAGACCTATGTTTCATATTGGCCTTGATGCTTCCTTTGCCTTTCTATAGCATCCAAAAAATTACTCATTATTGGCTTTTTTTTCACTATTAGTCAATTGAAGCGCCCTCACCAAAGGCTCACAAATTCGGATAACAAATTGACATTAAGACCAAAATTCTTTATCTTCCAGTATAATGTTAGAAACCTGCAATCCAGCATTAAACCTAATATGCTGAGATGCAACTCACTTATCATTTGTAAACATTTATCTTAACTCTTTCTTGATCGAAACAAAAGACTGGAGTGATAAAAACTTTGTTGCAAATATTGTCACACTAGGACGACACAAATTTTTACCATTAGTAAATTCCTTTCTCATCAAATTCAAAATTTATGCACGATTATAGATAAACTTTGTCACTTTTTTTGCTTTCTGCATAATCTCAAAAATAATAGAAAAATACCTAAGATCCGCTATATTCTCTAGCATTAGGTCAATGCATTCTGCAATACAAGGAATCCAAAAAAAGAATTATACGTATTTTATAACCTTCTTTATATCGCTTTATAAGCAGAATCATTGTCAATAATGAATTGAACAATATTTTCTAGCCCCACTTCATTCACAACTTCATCAAATATCTCAAATAAAGTATCAGTATTTCTAATAAGGTCAGATGCATCAATAGACTTCAGAAACATTGAGTCATTTGCAAAATAAAACAAAAAAATAATAATATTCTCTTGTCTCCTATTTGTCTAACCATCACACATGATTGAACCCCTAAAACTAGCTAAATTCGCTCTTTTGTCAGCCAAATAACTTTTAATTTCAAAAACTAAGCAACTTAAACTTTTATTTCTTAATTCATCAATCAAAAG
The DNA here is from genome assembly GCA_027564335.1 of Erythroxylum williamsii. Taxonomy (NCBI): domain Eukaryota; kingdom Viridiplantae; phylum Streptophyta; class Magnoliopsida; order Malpighiales; family Erythroxylaceae; genus Erythroxylum; species Erythroxylum williamsii. The sequence continues at coordinate 53,898,011 of JANITW010000236.1, read as the reverse complement.
AGCTTTATATCCCGAAACGTAAGAGGCTATTGCATCTACCATAGGTTAATCATAGTAAGACTGTGAAGCTCTGAATGATGAACCTGTACCATACCACTTTCTAGCTACTTCTATATCAACATTATGAGTTGTTTCTCTTGATTGCATTACACTACGAATTGAAGGTTGGGCTTTAGGAGTTATTCGTGGTGCCAAAAAATTAGTCACCTGCTTTCTTCTTTTCCTAGCATCAAGTGCAGGGGTAACATTATCTTCTTCTGGGCCTGGGATCGAACACTACCACTACCACCTTCAACATTTTCACAATTATCACGAAAACTGGCAAATGAAGTTCTACTACTAATTTCAAAATTTAACATTTCCCTTCTATCTTTCTTTTGCTAATATTCTTCAAACAAAGCTGTCATCTGTTACTTCATATCATGGCTTACTTTTTTTACATAATTTCACATCTCCTTTAACCCCAACTAAATGTTTCTTTAATCGAGTTATTCCTCCATCTTTGAAATACTTGTTACAAAACAAGTAAATATATGGTTCCTCTTATCAGGAACCAATGTATCATAAGCTTAAGCTGGATCACTGTATCTTCCTAAAATGGTTTGATCAGAAGTACTTGAACTTCCTTTCATTTATCTGTAAAAATAAATGAATGCATATATCAAAATAAAGAATACCTAATTTTATTACAGAAATACGCATGTTCATCTTATATAATATAATGTATACATCATACATAATTCAATTTTATCGAACACAATTCACCATAAGTTAAAAGCTAACAATTCAATTATTCTACAAACAAAATTACATAAAATATACATAAATAATTTCCATTTCTAACAATCACAAAATATACATAAATAATTTCTAACATTTTCTAACAATTTCAACTCAACCATTATAAAGCATACATAAACAATTTCCATTTCAAACGTTTTCCATTTTCAATAATTTTTAAAAATTCTATTTCCAACAATTTTGAATAATTTCGATTCAAAGTTTCAAAAATCACAAACATACATAAATAATTTCCATTTTCAGATTTCCAACAATTTCATTTCTAACAACCAACAATTTAATTTCCAACAATCAATAATTTCAACCATCACAAATTCACAATTCACAATTCACAAAATAATGAAATATACATAAACAATTTCAATTTTTAACAATTTCTAACAATTTTCATTTATTAATTTCAACAATTTCATTTATAACATTTTCCAATAATTTCAATTCAACCATTACAAAACATACATAAAAATTTTCCATTTCTAACATTTTCCATTCCCAATAATTTTCAACATTTTGATTTTCAACAATTTTAAACAATTTCAATTCAAAATTTCAAACATCACAAAACATATATAAACAATTTCCATTTCCAAACTTCCAACAATTTTCTTTCCAACAACTACAATTCTATTTTCAACAACCAACAATTTCAACCATCACAAATTCATTTCCAACAATTTCAATTCAACAATTACAAAAGCATACATAAATAATTTTCATTTCTAATAATTTTCAACAATTTTCATCACAAAACATACCAATAATTTCCAACAATTTCATCACAAATAACCAAACACAATGAATTTGTTTTTCAACATACATAAATAATTTTTATTCCAATAATTTCCAACAACTTTCATCACATAATATATCAATAATTTTCATCAATTTCTATTACAAAACATACACAAATAACCAAATACAATGAAGTTTTTTATTCAAATTTAAGACCAAAAAATACACCAAAAAATCAAAATTCTAGTTCAGTTTTCAAATCTAGCGTCAGGAGGGTGCTGGTGTGCTGTTGGGTGCCATCGGGCAGTTGCTAGGGGTGTGGTGCTGGTCGTCGGACAGTTGGAGAAGGAGGAGTGGCGACTAGCAAAGACACTTAAGAAGAGAGAGAGTGAAAGTGTGAGAGAGAAACTAATGAGAGGAAGAAGGAGAACGTCGGGTGTGGTGTGGGAGGGAGGAGGTGAGTGAGTGAGAGAGTGTGATTTTTTGAATAAAAGAGAGAGTTAGAGTGTGAGTTTGTGAGAGAGAAAATAAAAGAGAAAAAAACGAAGAAAATGCAGCAGTGGTCAGGAAGAAGATGGTTTAATAAAAAAATTGCAAAAATACCCCTAAATTTTTAATATTTTTGATAGTGTTGGTACGAACCAAAATAGGCTGGTACACAAGGTCGATATCGGAATAATAATTTTTGTACCGATTATTGGCCATTACATTACGAAAAGCCAAACTTTATTTTTGATAAAATGTAAATTGTATTTATCAAAAAGAGTTATATACATCCAATTATGGGGCATACCCCAATCAACAAAAAGAGGACAGAATAAAGTCCCAAGATTCCCCTTACATCTAGAGTTAAATTAGGAGAACTCCTATAATTCTATGACATTCGATGGAAACCAATAAAGGTACGTAACTCATACCTTAGACTATGGGAATTAAAAATTAACAGCAGAGAATTAAGGATAAGCTAAAATATCACAAAAAAACGTTAGCTCCTTCTATCTGCGTCAGTGGGTATGTGTAGAAAACATGGTCGTGGGCTACACATGGGAAACGCTGCATGGCCATGTAATGTTCAACAAGTGTATACGAAATTACGAGGCTCCAGGAGGACCGGTTGAATAGCCGAAGATAATGAGGAGTAGTAGGCACGCGGCTGGAGATCAAGCTCTAGAAGTCAGAAAGTGATTAATTCCGGGGGGTATAATTTATAAAGCAACTTATACACCACGGTTTTAATCATTGCCACAACATCAACACAAGTATATGCAACAACAGCCAGTTGTATCTCATTTCGGGTCTTCCAGATGATATAGATAGTGCAGAGGAGTCCTAACCTTGCAGCTTTGCACCGAATGAGGCTTCCATGATATTCCAAGCGTATCCATTTAATGGCGCGCAAAAGAGAGGACATTTCTCTATTAATGCCCAACCAATGACGAATTGTAGCCCATACATCTTTAGTGAAACTGCAGGAGAAAAAGAGGTGAGCTACGGTTTCTGTTGCATGGCCACATAGAATGCAAGTACGATCCATCTCCAAGAACGTGAGATTGTCCTTTGTAGGAAGTCTATTCTGTAATGCAAGCCAAGCTATAAAAGAGTATTTTGGAGGGATATAGCGTTTCCAAATTAAAGACATCCATGGCTGACTCGGGTGCTTAGTTCGCAATATTTCATAAATTGTTTGAGAAGACAAAGTATCATTGACACAACTCTGCTGCAATACTCCAACTGTTGTAGTGATACTCCCCAGTTTGCTCACCAAAGTGTCACGAATGGCAGCTAGTTTTTTTTTTAAGGCTGAGCCATGGGACCGAACTTGCCAGTCCCATATTGAAGTGCTCTGTAAATATATGGTATGAATCCAGTGGACCCACAAAGAATCCACTTCTGCATGTATATTCCATAGGGTTTTGGCCAACAAAGCAGAGTTCCAGACTTTACATTGCTTGAGACCTAAACCTCCCTCTTTTTTAGGTAGACACATATTATCCCACGCCACTTTGTAACGTTTACCTCCCCATAAGAAAAGTCGGCAAAGTGAGGTAATAGTTTGTCCTCCCTATAAGAAAAGTTGACAAAGTGAGGTAATAGTTTGTCCTAACTTCCTATAATAGTTTGTCTTAACTTTGTTAACTAGCTTTCCCCTTACCTCCTTTAACTCTCCTCCCTTTCTACCACTCCATTTTCACCCTCACTATTCCTTCTATAGCTCCTTCTGCCTCCAGTGTAGTTGTCCTACTTTGGCCTCTTTCATTCCCTCTTATCTTGCCAGCCTAGTTATTACATGTTGGACCACCAATTGAACAATGTATGACCCCTATCCCAAGTAGACTTTCCTAAATTAGCCAAGGCCTTAGTAAAATTGACTTGATAACAACCATCTTGCCCCTTACAATAACCCTAGTAGGTACACCTACTATAGCTCCCTTTAGTTCTTCATTTGGCAACTTGGTGCTCCCCTTAAATCTTTCAGCTGACAAACCGTTGGATAATAACTCTAAGAAAACCAGGCAGCAAGTGTTGAACAATTCAGAGGGGTTCTCTTTAGCCCCATTACTATCATCCCATAACCACCAATGGTAAAATTATTGTTTCTCCAAAAGAAAACACCCTCAAAGAGGGGATGAGGAAATGGGAATCCACCCTCATTGTTTTTTTATGAACGAAAGGCCATCCTTCTAAGCACTCAAATCTTGGGCTTCAAAACAACAAAAAATTCATGGATTGTAAGAGGTATTTTTAAATGATCATAATATCTTTTTATTTTAATTAAGCTTAAAAGTCCTAGTTAGCAAAATTCTAGAAGCTGGACCTTAGTTTTTCAACTCCCAACCTTTACATCTCCAATCCTAGAAACTAGTCTAATAATGGAGGATTTGAGACAAACAATGATCCCTATTTGGGTAAATGTCTGTAATATTCCATTGGAATACTGGAAAAAATAAGATTGAGCCATTTAAATCGCTACATTTATAAACCTATATGTATTGATGAACCAATTGTATCTCTTAAAAGAGTTAACTTTGCTAAAATTTGCATTTTAGTAGAATCCTCCCTTAAACTCCCTGATGTTATCCTGATTTTGAATATTGATGAAGTAGTTAAAGACTAGGTGCTAGTTACTTACAACTAAAATGGAGGATAATAAAGAGGACTATTTAAGTAGAGGAAATGTGAGACAAGAATAAGGATAATCACAATGATGATATTGATGCAACTAAAAAAGCATCTAAACTGAGTGCTAAATTCCACCCCATTATTACAGAACATGGAGGAAGAGAATTATAATCATAAGAAGATGAAAAGGAAAAAGTTTCAAGCCTTAATTCCCATATTAAAGACCCTGTTGGCAAGGATGCCACTCCTGCTTTAGAGGATAAATCCCTACCTAAAAGTGATAGTAATGAGGGAGCTGAAGTTTAGTTACCTACTATAACAACTAATGATATCACCTATGACTAATGAATCTACATGATGCCAAAGGGTGAATGGAAGAAGTGTTAAGAAGAAGAGAAGCACTAATGCCTTATACCCTTCCTAATGTCAATCTTATACTGAAACATAAGAGGGCTTAATAGCCTACGAAAACATTAAAATATGGCAAACTATATAAAGGAAAATAATCCTATTTTTTGGCTTACTAAAAACCAAAATAAAGGAATTTAGTCTAAGGAAACCAATGTTTTTCAATGAAGGATGAGATTATTTTACTAACCTAAATTGCCACTACAATGGTAGAATTTTGTAGCACATAATACCAAGGTACTAGAGGTGGAATCCACTTTAGTGGAATAATAGCTCATCCATGTTAAAGTAAGGATGAAAGACTGTTGGGCCAGCTACCAGATAACTTTTGTTTATGTTTTCAACCATAAATTCCAAAATACCCATATATGAAATGTTCTATATAGATTGGGAGATGGGATCAATAGCTCATGGTTAATAATTAAAGACTTTAACTATATACTTAACCTTAATAAAGTAGAAGGGGAAGCAACTTACCTAAGGAACTACTCAAAGGAATTGAGAAATTGTATAGAATGCACATAAATTACTGACCTTAAAGGTAAAGAAATGAAGATGACATGGCTAAACAAATGGGAAGGCAAATGCTTAATCAGGAAAAAACTTGATAGAGCTATAGTAAATATTTCTTGGCTATAATTTTTTCCAAAGAGTAAAACCAAGTTTGGAAGCCATCTTCTCTTTAACCGTTCTCTTATTATGGTCCAGAACCTACTAAGCCTACTTTCAAGATAGTTTTGGGGCCACTATAAGGAGAGGGTTATATGTAGACATCTCAAGCTCTAAAATGTTCCTCTATATGAGGAAGCTGCAAGTGGTTAAAAAGGAACTAAAAACCTTCAGTAGAACAAAAGGGCCCAATACAAAAACCAATATGAAGGAAACAAGAAGGAAACTAGAAGAAATTCAAGACTAGCTAAATGAAAACCCCCAAGATAAAGGCCTAAGAGATGATGAAGAAAAAGAACTAGATACTTATGTCAAATCATTGGAAATGCATCCTTTCTTAATAAGGTAATGATCTAGGGATATATGGCCAAGGGAACTGAATAAAAATACTAAATTCTATCATATTGGCTGGGTAGTATATAGAAGATTTGCTCCATTTTCTATCATATTGGCTTGGTAGTATATAGAAGATTTGCTCCATTTCATACTAGTTATTCAAATTTAAGTGGTTACAGATCCTCAAACTAAAAAAAGGAGGACTAGGGATATCAAAAATACAAACAAGGTGTAACACCCCACTCCCGAGTGACCCAAACCCGACATCGTTGGCGATATCCGAGTTCGTGCCCCACGAGGGTGACGTACTACATCAGTCAGTAGATCTCAATAAAAACTTTTTTTTTACTCAAACATTCATTCCATCAGAGCCATTTCCTTTTTGTTTTATTTACACTCATGTGCGCGGAAAACAGTAGACAATTTGCATCCACGTGCATAGATAAACATTTTCAGTTCATA